>JAUPFP010000002.1:3216819-3684319 GCA_036925085.1 Brachycybe producta
TGTATAAATGAACCGTTTTTTTTTCTCAAGGTCAACTATATGTTGAACTCTTCCTTTGGAAAGTGTAGAAGGGGGGGGGAGAGAGAGAGAGAGAGAGAGAGAGAGAAAAGTTGGAGGGGTGAGGGGAAAAGTTTGGAAAGTTTAAAAGGGGAGAGAGAGAAAAGTGGGATGGGGTGAGGGGAAAAGGTTAGAAAGTGTAGAAGGGGGAGAGAGAGAGAAAAGTGGGAGTGGGTGACTGAAGTTGAAATGAAAGGAGTAAAAAAAGGAAAAAAACGACGCGCATGCGCACAATTGCCTGTGAATTTTGCTCCCGTCATTTATGACGGGTTACCCCACTAGTCTTATAATATAAACCAAAAAGTGGTCTTTATTATTGAAAAAAATTAATTATATGTATTTTATTCCATAATCATGTTTTGATTTTCCATTTACATTATATATTTTGGCATTTTATAAAGGATTGTTCACATTTTTTTAAAGTTTCCCGTTACATGGAGCACGGTTTCTAATATTAGAAAAAAATGTTCATATATGATATACAGCTAAATTATTAATTTAACATACATTATCTATATTTATTTATTAAAAGTTAATATTTGTTAACATTTCATATTAAGAAACTTCATACATTGTGTATACAGAGTCATGTTCCTATAGTAAATAACTTCAGCATACAGTATATCTAGGTATGTTGGAATCTCATGGTATAGCTTTAAATTGTTGATGGGTTCAATCAATTTAATTTTTTTTTTTGGCAAATCGGAAATACTAAATATCCAGGATGCAGTGTTTGAAGTAGATGTATATGTAAGATTCATAATCATTCATTGGGGCCCACAGGTTCTGCTTGGCACGGAGCCCCCAAAAAGTGTTAATCCGGGCCTACGTCTACCCCAATACATGCTCTAAGGTGTGGCCTATTTTTGATAATTTGCAAAAAGACTGATGTATTTCTTATGTCGCGTTGGAATTTATATTGAGTTGAAGGAATTCAATTTTAGCATAGGAACAATGACATTGTACATACGCTGTTAAAGACATGTTGCACTACAATTTATACCTTATTAAATACAACGTTAAAGGGATGGGGATGTTTCATATATGCATGACAATCTGGCACATCCTCCGGATAGTTACAACTTTGAATTGATGGATCGTAGATTAGACCATCTGTACAGTGAAAGGTAAAGATTTGCCACTCTCCACTGGAGGTTGGGATGCAATTGTAAAATATGGTACAATCGTTGGGATCCGCCTGATATCCTGGATGCTTGCAAACATCACTTGGCGGTGGTAGTTCGGTTGTTGGTGGCGGTGGTGGTGTGGTGGTTGGGCCTGTGTACGGAGTTGTTGTTGGTGGCGGTGGCGGTGTCGGCTCGGTGGTATTTGGCGATATACCTCGAATGTATTCATTGATGACTGCTAGCAAAGGAAATTTCTTCGGTCCGCATGTCGCATGAAAGTCGTCAGTCTCAATGGACCAAATCATTCCTCCACCCAATTGATACTCATTGGCAAATAGACACTGCCAAAAAGATAAAAAAAAATATAAACAATATGCCTATAATGCAGGCATGCACAACATATATGGTCCGCTGGGTCTCGACACGTGGCCCGCAAAAAAATTTGGAAATAATTTTTAATTTTTAAAAAAATATATATATAAGCATATTATGTTAAAGTTGAGAGTTAAATGTCATTGAGAATTGATTCTTCAAAGTGATTCCATAAACACATTTACATGTTACACTATAACATGTTTCAGCCAAGCCTATGGGCGCCCGCTGATATGGGCAAGAGAATGCTGATCCCCTTTTAATGAAATCAACCTGAATATATAGCCTTATACCTTGTACACACATGAGTTAAATGAATTCAAATTGAATGTGTTTAGGTGAATTATACGGAATCCAGTTAAGGACATGAACCAAATAAAAATTGACTTTAATTATTAATATTTTAAATTGAAATACTAAATCAATATTTTTTCAATAGTTTATATAATATATACTATATTTAAGTATTAACTCAATATTTTCAGATTATTAACTGAATAAATTGATTTCGATATATCGTTTGTTTGCCCTTCACAGGGCTCTGTAGAACACGTTTATTATTTAAATGCATTTAAATTATCAGGTGTGTACTAGGTATTAAGGTGTGTGTTTTTTCATAACCTTATTTGTTAATTCTGGTTATTCTGTATTTCACAATTAACATTAAGAAGCTGCCAGTGTTTTAGTATTACTGTATTAGGTTGGTAAGAAAATAATTGCGGTTTTTGTTTATTGCAATTTAAACTCAATTGTTTTTAATATAAGTTTAATTACATTATGTCTTGTGTTATACCTAGTACACACACCTGATAATTTAAATACATATAAGTCAATATTTTATAAAATGCCACCACGCCGGGCCTCCCTAATATCGGGACCCCAGGCTAGATGCCTGTCCAGTGGCGTAGCTAAGCTTGGTTGCGTCCCCCCCCCCCCCCCGCGCCACTTAAAACTTTGCGCCCCCTTACCTACCTCTCCAAATAACCCTCATACTTGGTGGGGTGCTATTTTGATGAACGGCGGAACAGGTCTGAACAACAGTAGAAACAATCGGAAGGTTAGGAAAGGTTAGGAAATTAAGCTAGTTGCAGAGGTTTAGGGGGTTATTAAAACAAATTTGTCCATTGTTCCAACCGTTCCTCCCGTTAATCAAATAAGGAAACAGTCGAACAATGGACTAATTTGATTTAATAATTCTTTAAAAACTGGAGGCTGCGCCCCCAACCACCCTGCAAGAAGCTTAATTTAACTAAACCTAACCTTCCGACTATTCCTAACGTTGTTCCGACCGTTCCTCTGCCGTGCCCATTGATCTCGATGAAGATTTACAGGTGCAAATATGTAGTTTTTAAAAGTAAATATTAAATGAAAGTCGATTTATTTTCGAAATTAACTGAATAAATTAAGTGAGTGGTTCGGAATCACTCACTTAATTTATTCAATTTTTTTTTAAAAAATACATAACTTTCATTTCGTTTTTTGCGCCCCCAAACCTCTTGCGCCCCCCCCCCCCCCCGCGCAGTTGCGGGTCTTACGGTTGCCTAGCTACGCCCCTGGGCCTGTCTGCTCCTCTCCTCCCTTGTGGGAGGGCCATGGTACCTATAAATTGTCCGTATATTTTTTTTTACCTTTATTCGAATGCTATTCGGATCATCATAGGCGATCCACTCGCGATCGTTATACATATAAGGAGCTTGAACCTGTTCGTTAACGACAACTGTCCAACCGCCTTGTTGTAAATCTACACAAATCTATGTACACACAGAAATATTTCATTATCCTCGTTATACATATAATACGTAAAAACCACTTAACATAAATTTGTAAGGAACTGGAATAATTTTTCGTGTTTAAGAGGCTACATCGCAAAATTACTTCGAAAAATCTCCGCAAAAAGCGCTAGCATCGTTTTTCTATTGAGCTGATAGACCCAATGTTAAAGAAAAAATGTTGATTTTTAAAACACACACAGTCGCGGCAATGTGTTTATTTTTCATATTTAAACTTGTCCAATATTAAGTTTTCAAAGTGCAACGTGCCCCTTAAATATATGCTGACCGAGTGATAGAATGACAAAAAATTTGTAAGTGTGAATCTATTTTTAAAAAGTATTTCAAAATCGCGAATATCTAACTCTTATATGTTAAACTCCATTGAGTACGCCCAAATATGAAAAAAATCATCCATTAAAATGTTCGTAAAATTTCCTAAAAAATAATTTTAAGGAACCACAATTAAAGCCCAGTGAAGCCAACACATTGGCACACGTGCTGATTTCTTTCTGGTTTTTTAAAATTATTTTTACGAGCATTTTAATGGATATTTTTGGCTTATGAGCGCGTACTCAGTGGATTTTAAGTTTTTAACATATAAGAGTTAGAAATTCGCGATATTGAAATATTTTTTTTAAAACAATAGAATCACATTTACCAATTTTTTGTCATTTATATCACTAGATGAACATATTTAAAGTGCACATTGTGTTAAACGGTTTTCACTGTATGTCAAAAGTAAAAGCAAAAAAATACCAACTAAAACACATCTAAATACCTCATTGTAGCCTAATGTGCCAGCTTCTCCAGTGTACGGTCCAGCTTCACCAGGACCATTTGTAGGGTCGTACAAATCATGTTTGTTAGGATCTGTCAAACTGTAGCTATGACCGTAGGTCGCCATTCCTAAGTTAATCTTAGAGGCAGGAGCTCCCAGTGATAACCAGTAGTTTATGGAAAAGTTCTTAATACATAAAAAAATGCAGTTCTTTAATGTTATTAAGATGCTATTTACCGCTATTGTCACAAAAATTACTTCGCAAAATCTTCGCGTTAGCATCGTTTTTCTGCTGAGTCCATAGCACCGTTATTAAAGAAAAATGTTAATTTTTAAAACACACAAGTCGCGGCAATATGTTTATTTTTCATATTTAAAGTTGTCCAATATTAAGTTTTCAAAGTGCAATGTGCACCTTAAATATATGCTGATCGAGTGATAGAAAGACAAAAAATTGGTAAGTGCGGTTCTATTTTTAAAAGCTATTTCAAAATCACGAATTTTTAACTCTTATGTTAAACTCCATTGAGTACGTGTGCTCGTAAGCAAAAAAAAACATCCATTTGTTGGTAAAAAATACTTAAAAATACGAGTAATTTTAAAAAACCACAAGTAAATCACAGTGAAGCCAACACATTGGCAAACGTGCTGCTTTTTTCAAGTTTTTAAAATTATTTTTAGGTATGTTTACTAACATTTTAATGGATGTTTTTTTTTCTTATTTGGGCGTACTCAATGTAGTTTGACATAAGAGTTAAAAATTCGCGATTTTGAAATAGTTTTTCAAAATAGAACCGCACTTACCAATTTTTTGTTATTCTCTCGATCAGCATATATGTTATAATTACAAAATTAAACTAGAATTGCGTTCCCGTCACTTATCACGGGTTACCCCACTAGTTAATAATATTTATGATGAACTGAGTGGTTCAACTTACGACATTAAAATATTTTTGTTCCTGCGTTTCAGTCATTAATGGATACATTGGTGTATTATGTCCCAGAAAATCTTCCCAAGTGGCACCATGGTAGTCATAGCACATGACACTTAAGTAGTCAACATATCTAACAACAACAACAAAATAATAAAAGTTGAATGTTAATTAAAAAGACTCATAGTTTAGTCCTGAGTTGGGGAGTCACAAAGTTAAATTGGAAAATTTATAAAAACAAGTCCATATTAGCTTATTGGACCTCTTGGCATCCGCTTACTCAGAATCATGATCTTGGTAGGAAAGCTACATACATGGAAAATATGTAATCGAAATTAATGAAAATGAGACAATCATTTGTGTTTAAGAGGCTACATCGCAAAATTACTTCGAAAAAACTCCACAAAGAATGCTAGCATCGTTTTTCTATTGAGCCCATGGACCCGATGTTAAAGAAGAAACGTTAATTCTTATAATACACAGTCAGTGGCGGCAATATGTTTATTTTTCATATTTAAAGTTGTCCAATTTTGATGGTTCAAAGTGCACTGTGCACTTTAATTATATGTTTATCTAATGATAGAACGTTAAAACATTGGAAAGTGTGCTTCTATTAAAAAAAAATATTTCTAAATCGCGAATTTCTAACTATAATGTTAACTCCGTTGAGTACACACACCCAAATAAGAAAAAAACATCCATTAAAATGCTCGTAAAAATACGTGAAAATAATTTTAAAAAACCAGAAAAAAAATCAGCACATGCGCTAATGTGTTGGCTTATTTTAGGTATTTTTACCAACATTTTAATAAATGTGTTTTTGCTTGAGAGTGCGTACTCAATGGAGTTTAACGTAAGAGTTAGAAATTCGCGATTTTGAAATAGTTTTTTTAAAAATACAACTGCACTTATCAATTTTTTTTTTCATTCTATCACTCGATCAGCATATATTTAAAGTACACATTGCACTTTGAATATGAAAAATAAACATATTGCCGCGACTGACTGCGTATTTTAAAAACTAACGTTTCTTCTTTAACATCGCGTCTATGGGGTCGATATAAAAACGATGCTAGTTTTCTTTGCGGAGATTTTTCGAAGTAATTTTGCAATGTGTAGCCTTTTAAAAACGACCATTATTTTTGCATTGTCCTAATATTTTGGCCATCTTTTATTTTTTGGAATAATTTTGATTTTCAATTTCGAAACTGGGTAATTTGATACTAAAAATATATATAGTTTATTATAAACTTTTAAACCATTTAATTTACAGTGTTGACTGCCAGATTTGCAGCCGAAATTAACTTTTTTTTTCACTTGCTCTGATGACTAATCGTTATCATAGATTTCGAAACGTTCTGAATCAAGCCAAGGCAAGTTGAAATTGAGATTGATGTAACATTCAAATTTATTTTAGAATTTACAATTTTACCTAATTTGAAATTTTACCTAATTTTCAATTTTACCTAATTTGCAATTTTACCTAATTTTCAATTTACCTAATTTGCAATTTTACCTGATTTGCAATTTTACCTAATTTTCAATTACCTAATTTGCAATTTTACCTAATTTTCAATTTACCTAATTTGCAATTTTACCTAATTTTCAATTTACCTAATTTGCAATTTTACCTAATTTGCAATTTTACCTAATTTGCAATTTTACCTAATTTGCAATTTTACCTAATTTGCAATTTTACCTAATTTTCAATTTTACCTAATTTTCAATTTTACCTAATTTTCAATTTTACCTAATTTGCAATTTTACCTAATTTGCAATTTTACCTAATTTGCAATTTTACCTAATTTGCAATTTTACAAATAACTTTCCAAAGGGAAAAGTTGCTCTGCAAAGAGCCAAGAAGGCCTTTGGCAGAGTGACAAGAGTCCGATTGCAGCATGTGAAATGCATTGTCAAGACCCAATGATGTACCCAAACCATACTGAATAATTTTCTCCATTACCATGGAGTGTAGAAGCAAGATAAATTTATAAAGATAAAGCAACTCCATGTTAGAAAAAAAAAAAAAATGCGCCAAAAGTGAGTGATGAATCATCTGTTTTTTGAAGCTAGAAGGAAAACGTCCATCTATTTCATCCATTAAGCCCTATTTTAACTGAAGCACTAAGTACTGTTTGTTCCACCTGTTGGCCACATTCCATTGTGACAAAAAATGTTCCATTTAAAAAGCTCTTAGTTCAGTTGCATCTTGGTGGAACTGTGCCAAAAATACCTTTTGTAGAAATAGAGAAAAATGCCCCCATGTTAAAAAAAATGTTGAAGGTCATCAACTCATCATCCAAAAGAATGACCTGAATTTCCCATGAATGACATCTAAGAAACTCATGCTGATTATCACACACAAGTTTTATTGCTATTAAAGAAAAGTCATTGAGGAGGAATACAATAATTGAAAAGAATTGCAGTTAAGAGCCTAGATACAGCATTTAATTTAAAATTTCTCCGAAT
This sequence comes from Brachycybe producta, assembly GCA_036925085.1. Lineage (NCBI taxonomy): Eukaryota > Metazoa > Arthropoda > Diplopoda > Playtdesmida > Andrognathidae > Brachycybe > Brachycybe producta. Next base: position 3,224,327 of record JAUPFP010000002.1, read on the forward strand.
GTAGGCGCTGCGATCGTTTTTGATTTAAAAATGGTTTTTTAACTTTTTTTCTCCAGGTTTGAAGTCATATAATTAATAGAAAAATAATTTCACGTGCTAAGCTTATAAAAAGGAAAACATCATGAAGCAATAGATTAATGGCACTTGCTAATTAATTTGTTCTTGTTCTAAGTCGTTTTTAACGAGAGTTCTTCAAATGTTGGTGGGATGGTGTTTTGGTCCTATGCGATTTTAACATGGAGTTAAAAAAATGAACGATTTTGAACTTTGTTTAAAAATAGAAGGACCTTTTCAAAATTTATAAAAAGGAAACATCGTGCAGCCAATAGATTAATGCACGTGCTAATTAATCTTATATATAAAAGAAAGTCGATATTTCTTTGCACATCATAGGCTTTTGAACGATGAGGGCTGGCGTCATGAAATTTGCACAGGTGTTTTCCGGAATTTCCGAGTTAATGCAACTATTTTCAGCTCACTACGTCATTCCCTTCCCAAGTTTTACACGTGGTGCGTGTCTTCATATATAGGCAATGAGGTTGGGACCTCACAAGCTAATTATAATTATCAATATTGACATCGATAGTGATATCGAAGGGGTCACTATCGATGGTTCAATATCGAATATTGCCATCGAAATATCGATACTATCAATGGTGTGACGACCCAGTTTTGCTCCTTTTGGAGCAGAACTAAATCTCCTGTTGTCGTCTGCTAGGCTGGCTATTTGGCTGCCCAGCAGATGACATAAAGGCCAGCAAGGGTCACTGCCAACCCCCAGGTGGAGCAGCCTGGGGGGGTATATAATGGTGGCGGCCATTATATACTGAGCAGTGGATTGAACCCTTTTATGCTGTGTGCATGTGTGTTTGTTCCTTCTTTTCATCAGGTGGCCAAGATGGCCACCATCATCAATTGTTTCGTCTATTGTTCTGTTGTTGCTCTGCTGGAGAACTTCACTGAGTGAGTGTTTTTATAATAATTTATTCTTTGAATAAATTTTATCCTGTTATTTACACTCTAACACTGTGTCTGTGTCTGATTATTTATTGATAATCTCTGGGGAAGTAACCGTGGGGAGGGTGGGGGTTTCTGGTGTGGGGAACACCATCATCTTCACCGTCCTTTCACCGTCATGTTTCGGCTTGTCGGCCGGTTCTTTGCGTCGGCACCACGGTAAGATTCATCGGGGATTTACCGTGGTTTCTCCATCGTCCTCGTCGGCCATTCGACCGTCAATCTTCAGGGAAGATCTTCTGACCGGTGCCACCCGTGGATGCGGACGGACAAGAGGAGGGTTGGCCTGCACTTCGACCCCTCCCAATGGAGATTGAGCGGCAGTAAGTTGGGTAAAACTTGTCGGGGTGTTGTGACGATCCAGTCGGGTCGTTACAATGGCCATCGATCCCTAATAGGCAAACCGTTTTATTTTAAAAAGATTAGGAAGCTGAAATGGGGAAATTGTTTCGGTGCCTTAACATAGGCAATGCACCCCTGCGGAATTCCATACCAACACATAAATAATGTATTTTTGAAGATGTGCGGAATTCTAAGAACCTGCAGAAGTGTATATAAAGCTGCAGAATTTTTTTGGTTGGCTGTGAAAGGGGTGCGGTTTTGATTCAGGATAAAAAGATGAATAATGAATGGGATAAACATTGGGGTAACTCTAAAACCCCTTCACAGAATGCAAATAGAATCAGATGAACACTATATTACGGATGAACACTATATTATGGATGAACACTATATTATGGATGAACACATTTTAAAGGGATGAACATACTTTAAAGGGCTGAACATGGTTTTAAGGGGGCTGAACATAGTTTTATGGGGGATGAACATGGGTTTAAGGGCAATGAACATGGGTTTAAGGGGGATGAACATGTGTTTAAGGGGGATGAACATGCGTTTAAGGGGGATGAACATGGTTTTAGGGGGATGTGAAGATGAAAGGCAATAAAAGTTATTTCTTTTAATTTTTTACTTTACCCGAGCAAAGCCGGGTAGTAATGCTAGTTTGATATTGTTCTAAGTTGTTTTTAACGAGAGTTCTTCAAATGTTGGTGGGAAGGTGTTTTGGTCCTATGGGATTTAACATGGAGTTAAAAAACGTACAAATTTTAAACGTTATTAAAAATTATATAAAGCGAGCGCTTAAAGAACAATACTTTTTATTGCATTTTGCGCTTTACTGTATTTTCATTGAGCGATTGTGAGACTATTTCTTGCAAGTTTAGTTAACACTTTATATAGTTAACACTCATTTGTCTCGTTGTCGTCTGCTCAAAACAACAAGATGGCGGACGTCAAGACAACAAGACGGAGGATTCTCTCTTTGGCATTTTTGCCAAAATGTATTGGCAGTCTCTATTTTGCAACACTTTTTAATGGCCCATTTTGCCCCCACATTCTTAACCAGTACAACTATAATCACGCACATAACGGTCGAAAATAATTTAATATAAATGATGCCTGAGATTGTGATTAAAAGACTGCCAAAAAAAATAGCATTTTGTTGTATTCAGAAAGTTCAGCTATCTTGGCGAAATTATTGCTTCGAAAATGATTTAACTTTTGTTGTCCCCTAATTTAATTTCCATCCCGTTAAACACCACTTTTGGGTGCCTCATGATATTTCCCCAAAATCAGACTTATCTTCCCTTCTATTGCCTTGACTGACTTTCCTGTAATAACTAATATTACATCGTCCGCAAAGGCCTGCAAGAAGTCTCCTTCATTTATTTTTGGTTTAACCCACTTAAAGAAGGTTTCCATTAATATAAGCCATAATATTGGGCCCAGACATGACCCTTGAGGGCATCCTCTTTCCATGTTAATGGTTATATCACCTGAGGTTTGAGACGTTTGGGCCCGCCGCTTATTTTCGCTCTTTAGCGTTTTCGTTTTTTGGGTTTAACGCCACCCTGTACTTTATTTAGCTTCTGGGCCACTCGGTACTTTTGGTACCAAGTGACCCAGATATCATATCTTTTGATCTTGACCTTTTCGTTCCCCCTCATTTTTACTTCCACATGAGTGAAGTTATCGTTTTTAATTTGATTTTGTTTTCGTTTCTCCTGTTATCACCTATGTGTGATAACAGGGGATGAATCATGGTTTTGGACAAATGGATCAATCTTTTGATTGGTCCATTTGGTCCAAAATATTGTTTTGACCAATTGTCAAGTATGGTCCTGAGAATCCGACTTTGGGATTCTCAGGGTATATAAAGAGTCATTTTTATGTGCTCAAGAGCTTCTTTTGTATATACCGAACCTATGCCCAATTTTGGCTAGGTTCTTTTCTTTTTTAATATTTTCCAAATTATATTTCTATGTGTTGTGTATAACCAGTTTTAGGATTGTACCGAAATAAATCTATACATTTATATTCAACTCAACCAGTGGTGTTAATTATTCGAGATTTAAATCCGCGATTGTGAATTCATCATTTGCAGGTCTTCACCTACTTTGGATACATCGAAAAGGTCCTAACAGGTGCAAACCTGCAACGTACAAGTGAGTATATTTTTACACGATTCTTAGGGCAGATTTACGGACGAAAGTCCGAGAGATACAGAGATTAAAGATCCTCAAGACTGTGAAGTCTTTTGCCAGAGACTAGTGAGGACATAAAATAGACGTTATATTGGTCTAGTCCTCCCGGGCCAGTAGAATTAGTGACCTAGCCAACCACTATCAATACGAGTGCAAACTCGCTCGTATTAACCAAAAAGAGCAGATTCTACTAACGGAAAAAGGTCCGTCACAATATATGGTGGAAGTGCGGGGTAGTTTATAAAACTTGCTACCTCGTTTTGCCCTAAGAAACGTGTTGAAAAACACGAGAATTATCGTAATTCAATTGTGCAAACAATTTTGAAACCAAACAAAATTTTTTGAAACATTTTTACGTTTTTATTGACACAAATTACGATAAATAATGATGAATACCAACGGAATAACCGCAAGGTTCTCCCAGCAACTCCAATACAGACGCCGACGTCTACAGCTCGTAAAGGAACGAGCGAAAGCTCGGGAAACACGCCGTGTTGCTTGCGAAACACGGAAGCAAGAGAAGGAGGACAAGCTGAGGGCTCTTGCGGCAGAGAAGCGACTCCAGGAGGAAGAACAGCGTGCTGAAGACGAAGAGAGACAAGCCGACGCCCGACTCAAGACTGAAGCATCTTCTGAGGCCTCTCGACGAAGCAACAAACAGAAGATGGTCGACCGGTTTGCCGAACTAATGAAAGACGCTACTCCTGAAAGTCGAGAAGAATTGGTAAGACGGTTATGTGGAGAATCGACTCCACACCGCCTTGAACACACACATGAGAGAAATCTCAGAAACAGAAGCAAATCACCGACGCATCCGGGCGCAAGCTCAGGGCTGAAGCTCCTGAATGGACTCCAAACCTGGGACCTACGCCGTATTCTGAAAAGAATTCGCTACATCCACTCCAGGGTTTTCCGAAGTATACTGGATCGGAAAACATACTTCTATATATCGAAGAGTTCGAAGATATTGCGATTGCGCACCAGTGGAACTCCCTGCAGCGATGCAGCCACTTTACTGGTCTCCTTCGAAAACGAGCGATCAAATGGCTTGCTCGTTTTCGATTGGAATATGGCGAAATAAATTGGCCCATGATGCGTAATGGGATTATAAATGAATTTCTGTTACCTGACCAGAAAGTGAGGATGAAGAACGAGCTGTCCGCAAGGACCCAAAAAGATAATGAAACTTTTAAGGTCTATGCAGAAGAGTATGCAGAGATGTATCGAAGGATACATCCCAATGATGACGACTCTTTGTTAATCTCGAGTCTGAGGAAGAGCCTGCTACCATCTCTCAAACAGTATCTATTTGGGGCACCTAAAGACAATTTATATGACTTTGTTAAATTTGCAGCCCAAACAGAAGGAGAACTAATAGAGGAGAAGATGCTAGTATACAGGACGTCTACTGGTAACCAACCGGCCCAGCAGCAGAAGCCTCAGCAGCAGAAGCAACAACAGCAGCAACAACAAAGAAAGCAGACGTGGACTCCTAAGAATCCGGCCACGTCTGAAAAGACGTTGGATTCACAACCAAATCGAGATGGTGGATCAAGACCCCAGCAGAGAAGGAAGTCTACTGGACCACTCATCTGTTATCAATGTCAGGAGCCTGGACATCGAGCGTTCCAGTGCCCCAACGAACCGAAACCGAAGAAGGAGAACAAGACGACTCCACCAACTCCAGTTAATAGAGTTGATGAACCGTCGGAAACGACGACGCCGAAAGTTATCTGCGCCGACGAAATCCATGTTCTACCCAATGGAATGAAGATGGTGCCTGTCCTAATAAATAATCGAACGCATTATTTCCATTTTGACAACCATCTGACAGCTTTAAACTACTAAGGGCGCCACTCGCACCCAAAGTAGTGACGCCCGAAAAAGAAGATGTCAACGAGAGCCCGAAAGAAGAGGAGTCAACAAAACCTGCAAAGGTTGACGTCACGGTCCGACAGGACCAGATAACGAGAGGATCTATTGGTTTGGCTGCGGTCAACCATGCTGGGATGCCTCCAGGTCTGGGTAGCCTGTGCCAAAACGACAACAGAGAAGAGGAATCAATGACTCCTAAGCAGAGCTGTGCTGCGGTGCAGCTAGAGGACTCTCCACGACATAAAGCAGACTTTGGAGATGGGATCCACATCCGTACCATTCACGAAGATGGGAGCCGGCGGAACCCACTGCAAAGTGGGGCCTCTACGTCGTTTGTAAAGACGAACGACGCCAAGATGTCCAATCAAGCAGAACAGATAGTAGTCTGAAAAGGAGCTACTTCTGTTAACAATCAAGCAGAACAGTGTGTGGCGAAAAAGAAAGTAACCACACCTGTTAAAAATCAAGCAGAACAGTGTGTGGCGAAAAAGAAAGTAACCACACCTGTTAAGACTAAAGAAGAGCAAGTAGTTGTCTCAAAAGGAGCTACTCTTGCTAAAAACCAAGCAGAACAGGTAGTAGTCTCAAAAGGAGCTACTCCTGTTAAAACCAAAGCAGAACATGGAGTGGCGAAAAAGAAAGTAGCCACACCTGTTAATTCGACTGCAGAGTCTAGTCTTCTCTGTCGGTTGAAAAACCAGTGTTGTTCGAAGACAATACAAGATGTTTGGACCAAGTTGACTGAGACAGTCATGCCTCGTGAACTTCAAGTCCAACAACAAGATGAGCAGACGGCTCCCAAAGTTCGTGTGAACTTCGGAGGTCGTGAGTTAGTGATGACTACCGACAGTGGTGCCGAAGCTTCTGTCATAAGTGAGTCACTAGTTAAAGAGATGAAGTTGGTAATGGATCCGCTACCTTTTCCGCCGAATTTGACTGGCGCCAGAGGAAATCCATTAAACATCATAGGACAAGTCATCGTGCCGATTCGAGTCGCCGAAAAACTTGTCAGAGGAAAGCTGATTGTCATCAAAGGACGACGTGAGGCTTTGCTGGGAAACGATCTCGGTAAAGACCTCAACCTTTGCCTTGACATGAACAAAAAGAAAGTGTATTTTGGAGAGGAACTGTTGCCGGACACTCTCCAAAAGAACCAAAAAGCAGAAGATTTTATTGGAAATCTTAAGAATAAAGAAGAGGAAGATCTGCAAGAGAAACTCCTGAATAAGGGGCCAGCTAAGCTACGTCTGGTCCAGAATCTCGTGCTGGATCCGAAAAAAGTTGCAATCGTCGAGGTCAATGCTCCTGATGATCTACAAGAAGGTAGTCTTCAATTTATCGACTCGTGCGAAAGCACGTTCCTGCAGAGAGGAGTCAAAGTTTCTCCTGGGATCGTTGAAGGAATAGGAAAGTCTATCCTTCAAATTCAAATCTTCAATCCGTCTGGAGAGGTTATTCACCTCGGAGCCAGAGAAACGATCGCAGAGATCGAGGACGCCATTACAGCTCTCGATGTGCCTGTGGGCCCCTCGATTTATAAAATCGAAGCACAGAGTGACGAAGTGACAGTACAAGACTATGTCAAATTTCAAGACAGTCTGAATGTCAATCTGAATCGTTCAAGAGAGGAACAAATGGCGATTCGGAAACTTCTCGGAGAATTTAGAGACATCTTTGCCTTCAAGACCTCCGACTTGAAAAAGACAAATTTGGCAAAACACGTGATTGACACGGGTGAAAACCCGCCGGTTCGAGAACCGCTCCGGCGTACTTCACCAGCTCAGAGAGAGATCATCAAGTCGACACTACGTGATATGTTGGACGCCGGCATTGTTAGCCCCTCCAAGAGTCCGTACGCAAGTCCGGTGGTGATTGTCAAGAAGAAGAATGGTCAGCATCGATTTTGCGTCGATTATCGCAAATTAAATGCTCAAACCAAATCTGACCAATATCCGTTACCACGGATAGATGACGCTTTCGACTCTCTGTCTGGAGCCACGATCTTTGCAACCTTGGATTTAATATCAGGTTATTGGCAATTTCCAGTGGAAGAAAGAGATCGAGAAAAAACGGCTTTCGTGTGCACCAATGGCCTCTACGAATTTAATAGAATGCCGTTTGGTTTGATGAATGCACCTGCGACGATGCAGCGTGCTTTGGATTTGTTACTAGCAGGCCACAAATGGGAGACCTGCCTGGTCTATTTAGATGACATTGTCATCTTTGCAAAGAACTTCGAAGAATTCATGAAAAGATTGAGAGATATCTTGGTGCTCATCCGGAACGCCAATTTAAGTCTTCAACCCAGCAAATGTTTCTTCGGAGAAGACAAGATCAACTACCTTGGACACAAGATTAGTGCCCTTGGTAATCGACCTGATGAAGAGAAAGTGCAGACGATTCAAAGATTTCCTGCACCGAAAAACGTGACCGACGTCAGAAGCTTCCTTGGAATGACCGGCTACTACAACCGTTTCATTGAGAACTACTCCAAGATCGCCAAACCAATGCAAGCCCTAGTCAAGAAGGACCTGGACTTCAAGTGGAATGACGACTGCAAGGTCGCTTTTGATGGTTAGAAGAAGGCTCTTTGCTCCGCTCCGATTCTAACTTTGTATGATCCGGAGGCAGAAATTGCCTTGCACACTGATGCTTGTGATTACCAGATTGGTGTCATAATTTATCAGTATGCGAAAAACGAAAAGAAACCTGGAGTTCTAGGTTACTACAGCCGAAAACTCCAAGGAGCAGAACGAAACTACGGAACGACTGAAAAAGAATGTCTTGCAATCGTTTATGGCATTGAAAAAGCCAGACCGTACGTTTTCAACTGAAAATTCAAGATATTTACCGATCATATGGCCCTGTGTTATTTAAAAACAGCACAGAATTTAGATGGCCGATTGGGTAAATGGCAAATGAAACTACAGCCATATGATTATGAAGTAGTTTACAAAAAAGGTAAAACGCACGTGGACGCCGATTGTGTTTCACGTTACGAGAGCAACGTTCCTGCTAATTGGAAGCAGAAGAATGGGGAGATGGAAGCTCTCGAAGACCTTCACATCTTTACTGTCTACAACGATTTCCAGTGGGAACGGGAGCAATCCCTTGATGAAGAACTTCTCCTCATCAAAGAATCACAGCAAGATCGACTGCATCCCTATCACAAGAAGTTTGCGATAGTGGATGGCGTTTTATACCACCTGAAGTATGAAGACACCGTGCCAGTACTAACGTGTACTGTGCCCCGACAATTGAGAATTGGAATTCTCGAGATGCTCCACGATGTGCCTGAGGCCGGACATTTCGGATTCACCAAAACGATGAAGAGAATCCAGAAGCGATTCTACTGGAAAACAATGAAAACAGACGTCGCCGACTATGTCAGGTCATGCCACATCTGTCAGAGAACCAAACTGTCGCACCAAAAAGTACCTGGATTGTTACAACCAATCATTGTGGGAAAACCGACAGTGTTGGGGGATGGATTATGTTGGTCCTCTTCCGAAGTCAATCGGAGGAGTTCAACATATTTTGATTGCAGTGGACTACGCGACGAAGTATTGCATCGCCAAAGCAGTGGCAAGAGCAACCGCTCAGGCAGCAATTGCCTTCGTCAAGGATAAAATTATAAACGAATTTGGAGTTCCTCAGAAGATCATCACTGATCGAGGACCCCAATTTTTGAGTAATGAGACTCAAGCATTTTTCAAGACCTACACAATCCAGCATGCTGCCACGACCGCCCATCATCCACAAGCTGATGGGTTGGCAGAAAGAACAAACCATACAGTCATGGAAGTGGTGAAATGTCACTTGGATGTCCTTCAGCAGCAGGCTGACTGGAAAAAGAAATTAGGTGACGCGGTTATGGCCTACAATCTTGTAGAACATAACTCAACGAAATTTTCGCCATATCGATTGATGTTCGGGCGCGAGCCCAGGACCACGTTGGACAACATGATGCCATGCGCTCCTGTCGTGCCACCGCCCGTAACAGACGAAGCAGAGCAGTCCGATCCAGCTTTGGATGCTGCTAAAAAGAATATCGAGGCTGCCCAGGAGGTGCAGAAAAGAAATTACGACGAGAAGCATCGTACAATTCCGGACTATAAACCGGGTCAGAAAGTGCTGATAAGAGATCGTGTGCCAAAGCCAGGAATGGCTCAGAAACTCATCTGGCCATACAAGGAACCCTGCCTTGTCACGAAGAAGATAACCGATTTAGTCTACGAGATCGAGTACGTCACTCGATCTGGTCTGACTATGAGAGACACCGTCAATGTTCAGCAAATGAGACCCTATTTCGAGGCCAATGACCTGAGGGCTCCTCAAACAATCTTACCTGATGACATTGAAGAAACTACCAGCGCCAAGGAAGAATCCGACGCTGATGAAGAAATTATTGACGAAGCAGACGACAACTTACCTGTTGAGAGTACTCCAGAAGTTCGTCATGAAGAAGAAGAAGAAGTTATTCCCGATGCCAGCCAAGAAACTCATCCGGAAACTTCTGAAAAAAAAGAAGAGGAAGTTCCAGAAATTCCTCTGGAACCACCTAAAAGGAAACGCGGGAGACCAAAGAAAACTGCTCCAAAAGAACCAGTCCAATTGGATTCCCGTGTGAAAAAGCATCAAGGGATGCAGAGATTTGAATTTGCCGCCTTGCGCAGCGCCGCCTGGTGGAAGAAATCCAGAGAAGAGAAAAAGAAGAGAAACCGGAAGTAGTTAATAGCTCCGCCTCTTCTAACCCGGAAATTAGATTTGGCAACCCCTTAGAACCACGTGGGGACGCCGCCGCCATTTTGGACGCCACTTTTGAATTTGTTTCAACAGGAGACAGACGCGAAACCAAAGTTTCGCGATTTTCTAAAGTGTCACGTGTTAAAGAGTTTATTTTCAAGAAGAAGATGCCACGTTCTTTCGGAAAGGAGTCAGCCAGCAGCGAGGATTCCTTCAATTTCACCGCCTTATTTGGAAGTGATCATGACGACAACGTGATGGAAATCGAGGACGCCGCCCTAGAGACCGGAGCAGCCATCGCGGCTGAAAAGCCTTTAGGCAGCAATGCCTCGACTTCCAGCAAGGATAAGAATGATTCGGGCAACTCTTTGATGAAACGGAAGAGCCCCGAATCGGAAGATGACTTGGTAATTCGTTTTGTTCCTCTAATGAGATCTCCGCCTCCTCAGTTAGGTGATCCAGAACCGGACATCTACATGGGAAAAGCCGGGACCCGAGACAGCAGTTCCCGCGACCCCCAGAGGAAATGGACACGCCGCCCGGCAGTGATGCCGAAGGGGGAGTACCTGCCGAGTTGTACTCCTCAAATCGCCGGGGCCGCACCCGAGGAGAGAGGAATGCCGACAAAAGGGCTATGAAAGAGTGGATAGCCCGCCAAAATGAAGAGTGCATCAAGAGGGGTCAAAAGCCCATAGAAGTCCCTGAAGTCGGCACCGTGTTGCCGACCACCAGAAAACCCGTTCGCACTACATCTCCGACCAACAGTTGGGTTACGATCGACCAGCCCGTTGTCCGGGGATATCGACCGGAACTTACCAAGAAGCTGGTGCTGCCAGGACCAATTTCGGTCCCGACACCACCAAGAGAAGTATCGTCTACATCTCTACCGCCCATTGTCCCTTTCAGGCCACAATCGACAGTGACTGTCGTCCGAGAGGGAAACAAGAGGAGGGAAGTCCATTTTGACCGTCAATCGCCGCCAAGGGACCGACCAAGAGAGATGAGACGACCGAAAGGTCAGGGGTCCGCTGCCCGCCGAAAAGCTCGTCGGGATGAGCAGTTTCAAGGATGTCAAGGACACCCTACCCGGAATGAAGAAGTATCATCAAAGGGAGCAATCCCTAAGCTGATCACCAAGCATAAGTCACCCTCACCTTCAAAGACGACACCAGAAGAGGAACAGGAACGACAATTGCGTCTCCTGAATAATGGTTTAGTTTCATTTTCTAGACGCGGAGGACGACACACACTCCGATATTTGGGAGTGTTCAACAGTAGAAGGGAGATTTCCAGTGAACGACCACGACCCAGGAGAGATGTCCTCTGGACCGCTGTCGTTTTGGAAACACCAGATTATCCCGCTGTCGTCGCACTTCATGCAAGCGACGAATCGAACGTCATTCAACTGATCCACCCTGGAACCCGGGAGCAATCCCGCACCAGGACTCTGGAATTGATCGCCGAGACGATGTTGGCCACCCTGATTCCCGATCGGAACCAGGATCGACGATTCCGCCACATTCACCAAGGGCCATCGAGGGGAACTACTCCGCCACCCGGATGTTAGACTTCGTGGAAGCCACCGTGTTAGCGACGTTGGAGCGGTCGACTGTCGTCCCGCTGGAGACATTGGAGCGGCTCTACGAGACCACGACGGAGGCCGAGTTCGGAAGGAGGGATCGACGCGGCCACCTATCGCCGGAACCGTAGAGAAGGATGTCCACAAGGAGCAGAGTCATCGCCGGACCAGTTGGCGCGATGATTAGATTGTACTTTCCTAGTCAATATGTAATCGATTTATTTTTCTAGAGAATGTGTATTGCTGTGATGTAATAATCAAATATTATTTATATTTTATTTTTCGAAACGTTTTTTTTTAATTTACCTGTGATACCCCTGGGTTTTATCAATTTAGATCCAGGCGGGGGGGGAGGGGGATTTTTAGGAAAATTGTCTTGGGAAGTAGGGTACTTCCCGCTTAGTCGGGGAGTGAGACGTTTGGGCCCGCCGCTTATTTTCGCTCTTTAGCGTTTTCGTTTTTTGGGTTTAACGCCACCCTGTACTTTATTTAGCTTCTGGGCCACTCGGTACTTTTGGTACCAAGTGACCCTGATATCATATCTTTTGATCTTGACCTTTTCGTTCCCCCTCATTTTTACTTCCACATGAGTGAAGTTATCGTTTTTAATTTGATTTTGTTTTCGTTTCTCCTGTTATCACCTATGTGTGATAACAGGGGATGAATCATGGTTTTGGACAAATGGATCAATCTTTTGATTGGTCCATTTGGTCCAAAATATTGTTTTGACCAATTGTCAAGTATGGTCCTGAGAATCCGACTTTGGGATTCTCAGGGTATATAAAGAGTCATTTTTATGTGCTCAAGAGCTTCTTTTGAATATACCGAACCTATGCCCAATTTTGGCTAGGTTCTTTTCTTTTTTCATATTTTCCAAATTATATTTCTATGTGTTGTGTATAACCAGTTTTAGGATTGTACCGAAATAAATCTATACGTTTATATTCAACTCAACCAGTGGTGTTAATTATTCGAGATTTAAATCCGCGATTGTGAATTCATCATTTGCAGGTCTTCACCTACTTTGGATACATCGAAAAGGTCCCAACAGGTGCAAACCTGCAACGTACAAGTGGGTATATTTTTACACGATTCTTAGGGCAGATTTACGGACGAAAGTCCGAGAGATACAGAGATTAAAGATCCTCAAGACTGTGAAGTCTTTTGCCAGAGACTAGTGAGGACATAAAATAGACGTTATATTGGTCTAGTTCTCCCGGGCCAGTAGAATTAGTGACCTAGCCAACCACTATCAATACGAGTGCAAACTCGCTCGTATTAACCAAAAAGAGCAGATTCTACTAACGGAAAAAGGTCCGTCACAGGTTACGGTCCTATTCTCAAAGAAAGATCTTATAAGATCGACAATTTATATCTTGTAGTGCCATATTAAAGGTGTTTATAATGTCTAGTGATATTACTAAGGCATGGGTCTTCTGACTCTTAAGTGTACACAGCTTTATCTGTAATATATCTACAGTACTTCTCCCTTTACGGAAGCCATATTGTTCCTCCGACAGGTGGAGGCCCTTTTCAAGGAAGAAGGGTAATCTTTTCACACATAGCTTATCAAGAAGTTTTCCTATAACCAGTAGCAGGCAAATAGGTGTATAACTAATTCCCTTTTCTTTTTCGATCCATACCACTTTGGCACTTTTCCATATTTTAGGGAACTCCCCCCAAGCTAAGCACATATTAAAAACCTTCAAGAGGGTCTTGGTCCAGACAGTGCGATTATTTTATTTTCAGTGTACTACTAAATCTGATTTGTTATGCTACTCAATTGCAACTCTGTTGAAAAAATTCCAATTCCAGTTATGAATTTAAAAAAAAGTCAACTGCTGTAAGATAATTATTAAATTTGTACAAACTGTGAGATTGCTGGAACATCATAAGCAGCATCAATATTATCTTTTCCAGCACCCATCGCTGCAGATAACAATAATGAGTGTTGGTCAAACTCTGCTCGAAGTTCCTAAAATAAAACAAAATTGTAATTTAAAATTTAATCAATTAGAAATTATTTATTATTCATACGTTACATTTGAGAATGACAAAAAGTCTGACTTTGATAAATATATATATATATATATATATATATATATATATATATATATATATATATAATAATAATAAATATATATATATATTATATATATATATATTATATATATATATATATATATATATATATATATATATATATATATATATATATATATATATATTTTGCCAGGTCTGTGTCTCTGTGTGTCTTTCTACATGTATATATCTTTCTCTCTTTCTGGGATAACGCTGTACAACCATTGAAGCACATCGGAATTTATATAAATTTGAATAAATGAACTTTTTTTTTTCTCAAGGTCAACTATATGTTGCACCCTTCCCATCCAAGAACCCCATGATATTAAATTGGAGAAGGGAAAAGGTTGAAAAGTGCAGAGGGGGAGGGGGGAGAGAAAAGTGGGAGGGGGAGGGAGAAAAGTGGGAGGGGAGGGAGAAAAGTGGGAGGGGTGACGAAAATTGAAATGAAAGGTGTAAAAAAGGAAAAAACGACGCGCATGCGCACAATTGCCTGTTAATTTTGCTCCTGTCATTTATGACAGGTTACCCCACTAGTATATATATTCCTATGGGACTTAACATGGAGTTAAAAAAAACATAAGATTTTAAATGTTATTTGAAAATAGAAAGCCCTTTTAAAATTTAGAAAAAGGAATAATCCTGAAGGCAATAAACACGTGTAAGTACGTGCTAATTTTTCTGATTGCTCTAAATCATTTTTAATGAGCATTGAGAGTTCTCTTAACCTTCTCTTAAACCTGTGGGGGTTGTTGGTCCCCTATCGGGTGCCTCCCCAGGTGGCGAATAGGGGAATGCCCGCCAGTTATGGAGGGTACTGAGGGCATAAAATACTCAGGGCAGACCAAAACCAAACCACACCATTGCCGGTCCCCCAGCCCGGGTGCAAAAGTGGAGGATCGACGTCAGGTTGGCAGCCTGTTGTAAAGATTTGAAAAACATATGATGTTGGTTCTAAATAGTATTCCGAATATGGCTAGGGTGTCCCCCTCCATAAGCGACGTGCAGCTGCAACACCCAGTGCCTGTGATAAATTTGCAAGGGCTACCCCACAGTGGACGGGTGGGGCTAAAGAAGCAAGTCCAGCTTCAATAACAAGGAGGTCTTGGAAGTAGTGGTAGAAGTGGAGGTACTAAACTTAGGTTTGGCACCTGGAATATAGGGAGTTTGACATGGAAGACTAGGGAGTTATCTAGTGTGCTAAAGGCTAGAAGGGTAAATGTCGCATGTCTGCAGGAGACAAGATGGAAAGGTGATAAATCCAGGGACGTTGGGGTTGGGTATAAATTAATTTATGCAAGTAGTGAGGAGGGTAGAAATGGAGTGGGAATTGTCCTAGATCAGGAACTCAGACATAGTGTGGTTGAGGTTAGGTGGATAAATAGTAGGCTGTTAGTAGTAAAGGTAGTTTGGGGTGGCATTGTTATAAATGTAGTTAGTGCATATGGCCCCCAGGTTGGATTAGATACAGCCAAGAAACGAGCATTCTGGGAACAGTTTGATGACCTGATATTGGGCCTGAGTAGGAAGGAACGGGTCATAATAGGTGGGGACTTTAATGGACATGTAGGTAGAGGTAGGGACGGGTATGAAAAGGTACATGGTGGGTAGGGCTATGCAGAGCGAAATAAAGCAGGGGAGAGTATAATGGAGGTGGCAGTGGCACATAAGTTAATTTTAGCAAACACACTATTCCAGAAGCGAGAGGAACATTTGATTACTTTTAAGAGCAGGGCAGGAGAGTCCCAGATTGATCTCTTCATGATTCGGATGAGGATAGAAATGAGTGCAAGGATTGTAAAGTGTTACCGAGTGAAAACTTAGCGGGACAACATAGGCTAGTAGTGTTAGACCTAAAACCTGGGGGTGCAAAACAGATGGTCAGACATAGAGGAGAGACAGCAATTAGGTGGTGGGCATTACCAGACAAGGTGGAAGAGTTTAAGAAAATGGCAGGTAAGATAGCATGGGATTTAGATGGCACTGCAGGAGAGCTGTGGACAAGGGTAGCACAACAGATCCGTGATTGTGGAAACGGGGTACTAGGGACAATACAAGTAGGGTGGTCTCAATTAGACAGAGAAACTTGGTGGTGGGTTGAGGAGGTACAGATGGCAGTTAAAAAGAAGATGCTTTCAAGACTTGGTGGCACAATGGAAGCAGGGGAGGCCCAGATAGAATACAAGCGTGCCAAGATAGAGGCCAAACAGTGGGTAGCCTTAGCCAAGCATAAGAATAAGAAATATGCGGACATGTATGCCGAGTTAGGTACCAGAGCAGGAGAAATGGCAGTATATAAAATAGCTAGGGCTCGGGAGAGGAAAGGCAGGGATATTGAAAAGGTGTTGAGTGTCAAGGATAATGGGGGCACAGTATTGTGGGATTGGGAGCCAGTACGGAACAGGGAGGGGGTAGAGCATGAGCCTTTCACTGGAAGAAATAATGATGGAGGAGTGGAGAAGATTAGGGCTGAGGAAATTGTTCAGGCATTGCAAAAAATGAAGCTAGGGAAGGCTTTAGGGCCAGATGGGATACCAGTAGAGGTGTGGAAGGTCTTGGGTAATGTTGCCATTTCCTGGTTCACAAAGTTATTCAATAGATTGGCTATGGAGGATAGAATGCCAGGAGCATGGCGGGACAGCTGGTTACTACCTATTTTCAAGGGGATGTTCAGGAATGTGGGAACTATAGAGGTATTAAATTGATGAGTCATACGATGAAGCTTTGGGAGAGGGTAATTGAAGCTCGACTATGGGGGAAGTCAGTTTGGGTTTTTTTCAGGAAAATCCACAATGCACCCTATTTTTGCTGTAAGGCAAGTTGTTGAGAAGTTTCAGGCTGCCAAGAAAGAGTTACACATGGTATTTATAGATCTAGAGAAAGCCTATGACAGAGTACCACAGAAGTTATTGTGGGAGGTCTTACATAAGAAGGGAGTGGGTGAAAGTTATATAGATATGGTGAGGGACATGTATAGGGATACACGGACAAGCGTTAAGACTGCCTGGGGGTTCTCTGATAGTTTTCGTGTTAGGATTGGTGTGCACCAGGGCTCAGCACTTAGTCCATATCTATTCATTTTGGTCCTGGATGAGTTACTGGCATGGGTGAGGCAGGAGTAGCGATGGGCGATCCACAGCAAAAAATCGATTCTTTGATCCGATCTGATCCACAAAGCACCGATCCGATCCGATCCAAAAATCGTTACTAAAAATCGATTTTTTGGGGAATCCAAAATGGAACTCGAGATAAGGTTAGAGAAGACTAGAAATGCCTTGGAATCAAAGCGGTTGAAAATAAGTAGGGCAAAAACAGAGTACATGAAATTTCAGTGGGATGGGAAAGAACAGTTGAATGAAGGGGATTAGACTTGGGGACAGTTTAATGCAGCAGGTGTATGACTTCAAATATTTAGGATCTGTGCTGCAAGATGATGGGAGCTTAGACTTAGACATCACAAACCGGATAAAAGCAGGTTGGCATAGGTGGAGGCAGGCTAGTGGGGTTTTATGTGACAGGAAGGTACCTATAAAATTGAAGGGAAAGTTTTATAGGACAGTAGTCAGACCAGCTATGTTGTATGGGTCAGAATGTTGGGCAATCAAGAAGGTGCATGAGGATAGAATGCAGTTAGCTGAGATAGGATTGCTAAGGTTTATGAGTGGGGTGACCAGAAGAGATAGGATCACAAATGATTTTATTAGGGGTAGTGTAGGGGTAACAAATATAGTAGAAAAGATTCAGGAAAATAGGCTGCGGTGGTTTGGGCATGTCCTCAGGAGCGGGGAAGATGGGCTGCTGAGGCAAGCAATGAACTTAGACCTAGGAATAAAACGGGGTAGAGGAAGAACCAAGCAAACCTGGGACATGGTAGTAAAACGGGATATGGTGGCATGTGGGGTCACTGGGGGCTTGGTGCAAAATCGGAACGAGTGGAGTTAGAACCAGCAAGGCCGACCCTGCTGCTTGCAGGATAAGGTACAGGAAATGATGATTGAGAGTTCTCTTAACTTTTCTTGGACGGTGTTTTAATCCTATGGGACTTAACATGGAGTTAAAAAAGTACGATTTTAAACATTATTAAAAATAGAAGGACCTTTTCAAAATTTATAAAAAGGAAACATTGCGAAGCCAATACATGAATATATGTGGTAATTATTTTGTTATTGTTCTAAATCGTTTTTAACGAGAGTTTTTCAAATGTTTGTGTGACAATTTCAGGCCAGTGGGATTTAACATGGGGTTAAAAAAACGAACGACTTTGAATCTTGTTTAAAAATAGAAGAAGCTTTTCAAAAATTATATAAATCGAGCACGTGAAGAACAATACTTTTTATTGCATTTTGCACTTTACTGTATTTTACTTGAGCGATTGTGAGGCGATTTCTTGCAGTTTTAGTAACACCATATAAGAACACTCAATTTTCTCGTCGTCTGTTCAAAACAACAAGATGGACATGGATCTAGGCTCTTAAATGTTTTGAGGGTATAATGGGTGAGCGTACGATGCTGACTTCCATTTTGGTAGCTCGTTTCTTCCCTCGATCGTGTGGTAGCCACACAAGAAAGATTGGCGGTACCTAAATAGACGGATGGTGATGGATTGTAGACGTCCTCCTGAGTAGGGGGTGAAATCTCTCAGAAGGATGGCGTCCATCCATTTCTGATCATCGTTCTTTGAAGACTTGCTCTGTAAGGGTAGCCGTATGTGTTACAATTACAATTACAATTAGTACTCTGCTAGCAGCCAAATAGGCCTATGGCAGAGGAACATAAAAGTCCGTATGCAGCATTAAGCATTGTCAAGCACATATACATGCACAATTGCACATATATAAAAACAAAATGAATATACAAATGTCAATCCCACAAAACAAAATTATCCCCATTCACCACTGCCTCAGGAAGAGAGTTCCATTGTCTTATAGCTCTAGGAAAAAAGACCAATAACATGAATCTGTCCTAGCAAAAATCTCCCTAATTTTCTTAGAGTGGTCAGCCCTGCCCATATATAGTGCTTTATGAATATCACTGGACTGCGGTTTAGGACAATCACCACGTATAATTTTTCCGAACACTTTCAAACTTAACTCAGCCCTGCGATGTGCCATACTATGCCATTGTAGCAATGATAGCATCTCAATGACACTTACCTGTAAATTTGTGCCTGCCACAAACAAACCTAGCGGCCTTATGCTGAACCATTTCAACTGAATGAGTGTGTGTGACAGTGAGGATTCCATACACTGCAGCAATACTCAAGACGAGGCCAAACCAATGCTTGATAGGCAATAGTTTTAACTTGTGCTGGGCAGGTGCGCAATGTCTTTTGACTAAAACGAAGCATTTGTAGAGCTTTCCCAGTAACACCAAGAAAGGTCATCTGTCATTGTAACCCCCAAGCTGCTGAGGTCATTAATAAATTTCAGGAACAAAAGAGGACCCAGCACACTACCCTGGGGTACACCAGATTTAACAGCCAACCACTCTGAGTGAGACCCATTTACAACTTCCATTTGTTTTCTATCACTTAAAAAGGAAGTTAACCATTTGGATACCTGCCCCAACCCATATGCTGCAACTTTTGCCAGAAGTTTTGAATGTGAAAGTGTTAAATGCCTTACAAAAGTCAAGAAACACCATGTCAACCTATTTACCATTGTCTAATCTCTTCTAGAGGTCATCCACTATGAGGATAAGTTGAGTCTCACACAAGCACCCTCTCTCTGTGAGATTTGAGAAACTTAATGCAGCCAGAGTATATGATATGCTCAAGAATTTTACAAACCACTGAAGTTAGAGATACAGGAATATAGTTTGCAGCTTCGGACTTATTACCTGACTTAAATATTGGGGTAACATTTGCTAATTTCCACATACTTGGAACAACCCCTTGATCCAAAGACTGCTGATAAATTAGCTGAAGAAATGGTCCCACTTCCTTAGCTAAGTTTATAAGTACTACTGCATGAATTCCATCTGGCCCCCACTTTAATTTTATTAAGGGTCAAAAGTTGCTTGATTATGCCCTCAGTATTAATAATAATATCCCCCAAAGAATGCATTGTTCTAGACTCAAAAGCATTAGGTGCAGTATTTTCATCTGCTGTAAAAACACTCCTGTATTGTTCATTCAACAATTGCCCTATATTGTCTCTGGCCTGTTTAGAGAAGGGTTAGTTTCTGAACATAAGGACAATGTAGCTTCTGATTGTAAAAACTATATTCATTTCTATCCCAGTAGCATAAACACGTACAGAAATAAATGTTGGAAATGAAAGGTGCGTCCACATGCCCATGATGTGAAACGGATAAAGATTGACGTAGTACAACAAGTTGAGCGAAAGAATAGACATCGAACAAAGAGAAACATAGTCCTTTTATACACTTGGACCTGTGTACACCTACAAGATGTTACCAGGTCGAAGTGACCATGGTCCCAAAGGTATTACTCTGCCCATCAGATCTAAATATAGAGGGAGCAACAGAGATGAGTCAAGCACCCCTTCCCCCCCCCCCCGCCGGCTAGCAATCTGGAGAGATCATGACTCACTAGGTGTTACAAATGATTGCAGCAGCATGTGGTGACTGTTAGGGAAACTAAAAATGGCGGCAATCTTGTTTTTAACACCTTTTATCACGAAGTGAAACAACAACTTACATTATAAGTAAAACTGTGGTTAGAACGAGAATCAACACGCGAAAGTTGGTAATCAAAATTACTCAAGTGTAAAGGCTGAAAACAGCTTGTGTGACCAAATCGAAAATAGATTGGCATTTGAAATCAAAATAATTAAAAAAATAATTAAATGAGTTTGTTTTCCAGAACTAACAGTTGATAACACATTATTGGAAGATTCGAAAATAAACCAGAGCCAAAAATATTTTAACTATTAAATATTAAATAATTAATATTTAATTTTTTAATATTTAATTTAAAAATTAAATATTTTAACAATGTGGCAAATAGCAAAAAAAAAAAAAGATTTGTTTCAAAACAAAATAATGTCCTAATTTTATAACCTTTTTCTATAATGTGGGGCCCCTGGTTTAATTTGTTAAAATATGTGTTCATTGATCTATCTAATCATAAAAAAAACTTCATTTCAAAACTAATTTTATATTGTTTTTATTTTATTTATTTTAATTTTTTTAATCCCATTTCAAGTTGTTTTTAATGCAAGCTTTATTATAAATATAAAATAGCTTCATAAAATGTTTAGCCAAACATTGTTGGACATTAGAGGGCGTGTGTGCTTTTTTCGTCTATCGAATCTTTCGAACCCTAACCTAAAAAAAACTGTTCAAAACTTTCGTCAAATTAGTTTTTTCGGTGTTGTACCCGGATCACCAATATCACTTTGTGGAGACCCCCTGAGTGCCACATATGTTTTCAATTTATTAATAATTTAATATTTAATATCATTTCATTTATTTGTATCTTCTTAATGAATAATACATTATTCTTTTATGAAGGATTCGAGATTCATGAGATAAGAGAGATTCAAGAACCTTTTAGGATTCGGATTCGAGGAAATCTAAGGATTCGTCTAACCTCTAGTTTTGTTTTATGTGTTTTATAGGGTATATACAATTTTTAAAATACCGTAAAGCTTACAAGACATCATGTTTGTATGAACAAGCTAAGTTTTGGAGAGGTTTTTTTTTGTTGCTTCAAAGCTTGCAAATCTTATGCCGCAGTCACACTAGGCTGGTTTCCCAGCTGCTGGTTGCTGCTGGCTGGTTGTAGCGCTCTAGCAGCATAGTCTGAACTGCTACTAGCAGCTGCTTTCTCCAGCGGGCTAGTGATTTTAACAGCGGCTAGTGAAGTTGGACATGTCCAACTTTAGCAGCTACCAGCTGGTCATGTGACTCCCTTCCTGCTGCTGCCATCTAGTGTGAACTTTTTGTTGCTAGTAGTGGCACTAGTGGTAGTTGAAACTCCACTGCTTGGGTTGGTTGTTGTTAGAGTTTGTGTTTTTGCAAGACAGTGATTGGATGACTTGCACTGCTAATACCAGCAGTGACTGGACAAGTGTGAACCCAAAGCAGCCGCTGCTTGCTGTTGCTGCTAATAGCTAGCAGCAACCAGCGGCTTGTAAACCAGCCTAGTGTGACTGCCACTTTAGTAAAGTTTGACATATAAACCTACCCTAATGGCGCATGCACACTAGGCTGGCTTATCAGCTGCTGGTTGCTGCTTGCTGGTTGTAGCCAGCTAGCAGCATAGTGTGAACCGCTACCAGCAGCTGATTTCTCCCTCACCAGCTGGTAGCTGCTAAAGTTGGACATGTTCAACTTCACCAGCTGGTAGCTGCTAAAGTTGGACATGTTCAACTTCACCAGCTGCTGTTAAAATCACTAGCGTGAAGGAGAAATCAGCTGCTGGTGAAGTTGAACATGTCCAACTTTAGCAGCTACCAGCTGGTCATGTGACTCCCTTCCTGCTGCTACCAGTGTGTAACTCCACTGCTTGGGTTGGTTGTTGTTAGAGTTTGTGTTTTTGCACGACGGTGATTGGATGACTTGTGCTGCTAATGCCAGCAGTGACTGGCGAAGTGTGAACACAAAGCAGCCGCTGCTTGCTGTTGCTGCTGCTGCTAATAGCCAGCAGCAACCAGCGGCTTGTAAATCAGCCTAGTGTGAATGCGCCTTAAGGGTTGGTTTATACTCCCTTGCTAAGCAGCAAAGCAGCCTGCGAAGCTTCAGAAATGACGTCAGAGCTTTAGTTTTTTGCCTTTGTCAGAGCATGAAGCTAGCTTTGAAATTGTTCAACTTTTCAAAGCTTAGCAATTCAAAGCACCAATCAGAAAACGGATACACAAATGGGCTGAACAAGTCACACCTTTTCGGCTTCCAGAAGGGTAGGTAAAATTTTCAAACTTTGAAGTTATGTAAAATTAGCTCCCCAAAGCTTAGCTTGTTCATACATACATGTGATCTTGCAAAGATTACCCTAGGGTTATAAATCCTATAAAACAGATATAGAAAATAATAGAACCCTTCCCCTCTGGAAGAAAAAAGGTGTGACTTGTTCACCACTTTTGTATATCCGTTTCCTGGCTGGTGCTTTGAGTTGCTAAGCTTTGAAAAGTTGAATAATTTCAAAGCTAGCTTCATGGTCTGGCGAAGACAAAAACCTGAAGCTCTGACGTCATTTTTGAAGCTTCGCAGGCTGCTTTGCCGCTTAGCAAGGGAGTATAAACCAATCCTAAGGGTAAGTTTGTACTCCAAACTTTGCTAAGATTTGCAAACTTTGAAGCTTATAAACAATTAGCTCCCCAAAGCTTATCTTGTTCATTCAAACATGTGGTCTTTGCAAGGTTTATGGTATTTTCTAACCTTTATACTCTATAATACGATAGAACCCTTCGCCTTCCGGAAGAAAAAAAGGTGTCACTTGTTCACCCCATTTTTGTGTCCATTTCATGATTGAATTGCTAAGCTTTGAAAAGTAGAACAAATTTCAAAGACATGCAGCTTCATGCTCTGGCGAATTAGGCAAAAATTTGAAGCTCTGACGTCATTTTCGAAGCTTCGCAGGCTGATTTAACGCTTAGCAAGGGATTATAAACCAAACCTAATATATTTTTGAAAAGCAGTTTCAAAGAATGCTTTAAGCCGGGCATGACGAGCTTGGCGACAACTTTGACAAGCTTGTATAAACTTCAACAAAAGTTACTTGAATGGCAAATTAAAAAACAAAACAAATATTGATTAACTGTAAAATAATTATCAGTTAATTTACTTATTTCTGGAACTTTATAAACATACTAGTGGGGTAACCCGTCATAAATGACAGGAGTGAAATTCACAGGCAATTGTGCCGAACATTAGTATTCCGTTTCCTCTGCCCTTTTATGACGTCAGACCAAGTAACAAACCAATTAGAAATTGATGACGTTCATAAAAGGGCTGAGCAAAAGAAATTCTAATGCTGGGAACAATTGCCCGTGATAAACTGTAGTTTAATTTTGCTACTATTATCCCCTCCCCTTTTTATATTAGAAAGAAAATGAGTTTTTCATTTTCTCTAGTGTGCGCATGCGCGTCGTTTGTTCCTTTTTTACTCCTTTCATTTCAATTTCAGTCACCACCTGCCACTTTTCCCCCTCCACGTTTCTCTCTTCCCCCCTTCTACACTTTCCAACCTTTTCCCCTCTCCAATTTAATATCATGGGGTTCTTGGATGGGAAGGGTGCAACATATTGTTGACCTTGAGAAAAAAAGCGGTTCATTTATTCATTTAAATTTATATAAATTCCCACGTGCTTCTAGGTTTGTACAGCGTTAAACACACACATACATACATATATACATACATACACACAAATGTGAGCTTTTGACATCAACCAATATTTTATTACCAACCTTTAGATGACATTTTCTACTTTTCGTTTCTTCTCTGAGCAGTATGACACCTGCACAGAGAAGATCCGAGCTGTAGAGAGAGCTGGATGGAGATAGATTGTAGCCACTCTTCTGCATGGGGGTGAAATCGATGCAGGAGAGTGGCGGCCATCTCTCTCTCTTCCGGTTGATGCTGATATACATCTTCTCCATCGGTATTCCGACCAGAGAAGATGTTGTAGCTGCTGAGAATCGTATAGCTCCTGCCCTATGAAACCTCCGGCCTCTGAAGAGAAGTTATTTACATAAACATAAAGACAACGCTACTTCTTGTTACAACACTTTTATTCATTCCTTGTAAGAAGTACAGATACAAGGGTGAATAGTAAAATACTAACTGTGAATCCTCAGGCCCATGATTTGGAATGTATCTCAAAAACAGGCAAAGGAAAGAACTGAGGAACAAAGAGGAACATGGTCCTTTTATACCTTGGACCTGTGTACACCTGCGAGGTGTAACCAGGTCCAAGTGACCATGGTCCTTTACGTATCAATCCGCCACTTGGGCATGAGTCAGAAAGGTGAGTCAGAGAGGAGGGAGGGACGGTTGAGAGTTGTTTACCCCCCAGGCTATGGTTTTGGCGGGATCACGATTTACAGGGTGTTACATACCCTCCAACTTTGCTTGGAGTACGTCCTCGTACTCCAGCCAAGGGTGGAAGGTTTTCAAGTTACGCAGCGGGGAGACATGGGTGGCTGAGGACTTACCGTGTACAGAGGTGGTTATGGAAAGGCACTGGCACCGAAGTGTCAGCGCCCTTAAAAATTGGAAAAGGCTGAAAACATAAAACAAAGATAATTAATGCTCGCTGAGTGGCGAGCCGCTATTGAAATCTAAAAAGAAAAGAACAGTTGCAACGTATTTTATTTTTTTATAAATTTTTCGATAATGCCACCCGGATGGGTGGCAACCACATGAGTACATGTGGCGCGCAGCTATCCCTGCTGCGGAGGGTGGGGAGGATCCTGGGTCCATGAACCGTACGGGGGGGTAATCCCGCCGGACCTGGCCTCATCGGTAGCTGGATGCGGCAGACAGCCATTGCCCCTGGTCGTCAGGTAGATCCCGGTGGAAGATATTGAAGATGTCCCGGTCCCCGATAATCTTGCGGGAGGACCGCTTGTTGTACAAGGTAGCCCAAGCGGCGTCCCATAAGACGGCGATTCGGTAACGGGGATCCGGTTCCGGAATGTAGTGACGGCTGGTACGGAACGTCTGTCCAGCTGGCAGTCTAAAGACGGAGTTGACGAAAGCTCCCAAAAGGGCTTCCGTGGCTTCATCGATGGCATCTCCGGCGAAACTGGTGGTTTCAACAATCCGTCTTCTTGGGAAGACGATGGTGATGAGGACACTTGTTAGGCGGGAGAGTCCCACGACATATCGCTCCCGGGGAGGGAGGTCCAGACGGGGAAACCCTTCCTCCAAAGAGAAGTGTCCTACGTAAAGGGTGTTGGCAGAGCGCACTTCGCGCTGCCAAGTGACCCACCGATTGTTGAGCAACCTCTCGCCGGAGGTGGCTGCACGGAACGGATGATCCAGCGGTAACCGCCCCAGAGTAGCCCCGGCATGGGGTACAGTGGGCGGTGCGGCTGGTCGGGCTGGTGTTGGAGCCGCAGGTTCCAAAGAAACTGATGCGCCCGTGATAGGCCTGGCATGGCGCAAGGCGGACCGGGCCATATCGCGGGCCCGCTGACGTAGTCGCTTCGATGCCGACTTCCTGCTCAGCGCCTCCAGTGGCTTGGCACTTCCTGGTGCACGGCCCAGTGCTTCCATGGGGTCACCTCCCTGTCGCATGACGTCTTGCAGAAGGTTTGTGATGGCCTTCTGTTTTTTCAAGAACGCGGCACGCTCTGCGGAAGGTGGCGGCATCAAAGGTGTAGGCGTAGGTTGTCCAGAAGGGCGGCCCGGAGGTGGCGGAGGAGGAGAGCGACGCGGGACCCAAGTAGGAGGGCCCCGAGTTTCATAGCGATGGTCGCGGTCCAGTTGGACTCGGTGATCCTGTAGGTCTTGCCTGACCCTTGGGTCGAAGTTATTACGCGGCGGAGGGCCGCGTCCAGAGGAACCACGTTGTTCCTGCTGACTTCTTCCGTCGGGTCGGCGTCGGGGCGAAAGATGGGAACCACGTGGCGAAGAGCGACGTGGTTGTGGCCGTTGAAGAGAGTCTCGAGGAGAGTGGTGGCCCCTGTAGGACTGTTGAGGCTCCTTGGGGCGAGCCCCAGTGGGAACCTGAACACAAACAGGTTGGGGAACCACCACTATGGAAGGTAGCTTTGGAGTCGGAGTTGGTGTGGCGGCCTCGCTGCGTGGAGGCGTGGCACATCGGGAGGTTGGTGGTGACGATAATGGTGTATGAGGAGGAGGCGGCGGAGTGATTGACGGCACCGGTGAGCAGTGTTGGAAAGGCTCTGGTGGCGTTATGGGTGGAGAAGGAGATGTGGAGAGGCCAGTTGTCAGGGTTGCTGGCGAGTTTGAGGATGGAGGTGATGACGTGGCCGATGACGTAACTCGGGCGGCTTCTTGGAGTCGGGCCTCGATTCGCAGGAGCTCCTCCTTCGGGAGGTGCGCCGTACACGGTAAGCCCAGCTCGACAAGGCGGGCGCAAACCGCACGGAGGTACGCCAGATTGTCCTCCCCTTCCTTTTTATCTCTGGCTGCCTGGCGAAGGGCAGCCTCCCTCTGCATCTCCAAGTGGAGGTCTTCGAGGGGGGAGGGCACAGATCCACCTCCCCCACGCTTCCCTCTTGCTTCAGCTCCACCCGGAATGGGTTGACCAGGCGCGATGCTATCGCGGAACGCCTGGTTAACCCCCCATGCCATGAGGTTGATATCGATGCGGTCTTCCCGCTCCTCCCAGTAGTGTTTTGATGTCGTGACGTCGAAGGGGACGATGCTGCTTGGAGCAGCAGGCTTCCCTTCGCGCCCGACATTGGCAGGTCGCTTGAAGCTTGCTTTTAGGCGCTTCTCCCCACGCCGGTGAAAATTCTCCGGTTCGGAGGAGGTGCGGCGCCTATCTATTGTGTTTGGCGACTCTCTTCTTGTTATTGGCGCACTGGCGGTGCCCGCCCTTTGTAGCTGGCAGGCAGATTGAGAGAGGGGTTCAGCGGTCCCCGCCGTTCCACTCTCCGTCTCATCTTCACTAGAAGAGGCAGACATCATTCTGCCTCCTCTCCATGAGCCTCTACCTGGCATATTTCTTAAGAGTTAGAAAGTTCTTACTTTTTCAAAAGTCCCGCTGCTGGTGGTTACTTCCAAATAATAACAGAAATCGGTCCCCGATCACTCTGTTATTATTTCAAGAGGTCCAAAGAGTTCTGAAGGCCTGATGCACTGCACGTGAGTTCAAAGGCTTGAAGGTGGTACTCAAGCTTTGGATTGACAACAAAACTGAAGAAGTTCGAAATTAAAATTTGGAACTTGGCACAGAAGTAGATTGAAGATTTGATGATTGAAGAAGATCGAGCATAAAGAGATGAACAAAAACGAGTGCTTCTTTGAAGAGAGCAAATCGAGTGGTAATTGACCAAGTTTGGTCACTTTCTTATTTAATTTTAAAAGTTAGAAGGGCCGGCCCCTTTTAGAATAAGACACCTTACTCTAATTGGTTTCTTCACGACTTTATTTATTGGGGGTGGGGGTTGTCCCACCGATATTAGATGTGAGAGGTGTTGATCTAATTCTTATCAGAGTCGGTCCTGTTTATTATTTTTAGATAAACAAAAGGACTAAGGAATCTCGAGGGGGAAGGGCCGTTATTTTATTTCACACCGAGGTGTGAAGTTGCCCATTAACTTTCTCCCCTTCTTTTCCTTAATGCCTTTTTTGGAAAGAATAGGTCAGCAAGGTTACTAATGTACCTTGCTGTTTGTTATTATTTTTAGGGGGGAGTGGGGCAGGAGTTGGTGTCCCACAATTCGATCTTAATTGAGAGGGTGACAGGTTCTTCAATTTTATTTTTTAATTGAAGGTGTCCGCTCTCACAAAATCTTCAAAACTGATTTTCTTCCTTTTTTATTTGTTTATGGCCAGCAGTTTTTGTTGTTTTTTTTTTTCTTTGAAGTCCCAGTGCATTGGTCTGGCCCCCAGAGCAATTGTCTCTTTGAAGTTTCTATCCTTCTACTGTCAACAGCATGGTCAATGACGTTCGTCCATAATAAAGGGGAGCACGGTGTTTTTCTTTTGCTGACCCTTTTATGGCTCTTGATTTTTCTTCTGAACGTTCTTGACTAGCCTTCGGCGTTTTTCCCAGGTGTACCACGTGGTTGACAGTTGTTTGTGAAGGCCACGTGGTTCCGGTGTAGTTTATTGCATGTTTGAAATGGTTGCCAATATGTAAATATTGGCGGCCATGTTGAAAAGTTTAGAAGTGTTTCAAAAATTAAAGTTGTGTGAATTTTGTAGAGTTTTGGGAGTTATTTGAGAGTGTTTAGAGGGGTTGTTGATGCTGTGGGGTTGTTTATTCGTTGGGGGGTTCCTTTTATCCCCTCCCCCACCTCTTGACAACTGTCCTCAGTTGTTTCTCAACACAACAATTCTCAAATTCCTCCCGCTCTTCTATTGTTGATATTTGGTGGTTGCTGGTGTTTATTTCCATAGTCATGAAATAAACACTGGTGAATTATTGTTTTATTTTCGTCGCGTTTGGTTTCTTGACAGCGTGGGTGGCCGTTGCTTTCGTCGTCACTTACGGGGTGGAGTTTCGAGGTTTTCCTTAGAGGTGCTGGCAGATTTGCCAGGGGCCTCTACGGAAGTTTCTCCCAGAGCCCATCCGATGTGTGCTTCGATGCATTTTTGTCGGAGTGTGGATTCGAAGAGATCGTCCTCCACGTATACTTTGTTTGTTGTCATGGACACAGCTAAGTGCAGAGCCCGGCCTAGATCTCGGCCTAAGATGGCTTCGTGCCGGCCGGTAATCACTAGTAAGTGCCCTCGCACAGCGTGGGGGCCCAGCTGGACCGTCGCGGCGAGTCGCCCCACCACGGTGATCCTTTGGCCTCCCACACCCTGAATGTTGGGTGGGATTAACACAGGCTCGATTTCGAACTTGTGTTCCTGCGCGAGTTCAATGGTGATAACGCTGCCCGTAGCTCCGGTGTCCGCGAGCATCCGTATACTCTTTCCGTTGATCGTGACGGCGATGCGCGGGTTCTTGTCGCTGGCATCATAGTCTCCGACTTCTTGAGGTGAACAGCTGCTTACCAGCTGCTCATACACCGTTGTCATTAGTCTTCGGCAGCAGGAGTGGCCCTTCGTCGGCGATTGGGTTCCGGGAGCCATGATGGCTATTGTTTTATTTTCACGGCACCCAATCTCCTTGACGGATTGTTTAAGGACGTCGAGCGTGTCCTGCCAAACGATTAGATCGTCCGGGGTCCATTTATGTGCAGGAGCCCGGTCGAGCACCTTGACTGGTATATCCTCAGAGTCGTCAGAACTGTCGTTGTCGGGTTTATCAGGAGTAGGCGCTCCGGCGGCTGAGTCTGCTGCTGGAAGAGGAATCCGGCGGATTTGTCCCGCCACTCTTATTAGAGCAAACTCAACGCCGTCTTCGGTGATGATATCCGTTTCAGGCACCTCTCCTTTGATGTCATAGTCGGTAACCGGCTCTCCAAACTGCTTGATTGCAACCTTCTTCTTTGGTTGCCGACACTCACGGACGAAATGCCCCAATTTGCCACAATTATAACACGTCGACTTACTCTTGTCGAACGTGCGAGTGGTCTCTGGTTGGGGGTCCGCTGCGGAGTGTCGGTTTGAATTGGTGGCAGCAGTCTGACTAGGCTTCTTATCGTGCCTAGACCGGTGTGTTTTGTCTTTAGGGCTGGCGGCTGCCGCCGGCTCCTGGTCGGTCTTCGATGCTCCTTTACCCGACTGTGAATCAGCTGCGGGTTTTGGTTCCGTCGGCCATTTATCCAAGGACAGCAAGACCACCTCCATATTGAGGACGGCGTTTGCGAAGTCCTTGAACGACGTCGTAGATGCGTGGTGCGCGGCGTTCTGTATGGTGGGATGTAGAGCGCGGCGCAACTGGCTTATACGCAGCTGATCGTCAAGTTGCGGGTAAACTCGGTCGCCGAGTATCATAAACTCCCAGATGAAAGCCTGTGTACTCTCACCTTCCTTCTGGAGCATCTCTGTATACTTCTTCTCCAAGATGGCCAGTTCGTTCGGCTTCCCGAACGTATCTACCATCTGTACTCTCAGTGCTGGCCAAGGAATGTCCTGAAGCTCATACCTCAGTTTACTCAGCCACGTGCGGGCGGCCCCAGTGAAACACCCCGTGATGTATTCCTCCTTGTGGTGGTCTTTCCAACCGTACAGGTGTGCCACTTCCTCGAATTCTTCCAGGAAGGGACGGAAACCTGTCAATCCGTTGAATTTTTGGATTGAGTCGGCTGGGTGGCGACCGCTGTATTTCTTATTGAATTCTTCCACGGAGGGTTCTCTGGGGGTTGGTCGATAGATGCCATCCTGGACGTTTGACATTCCAGCCGGCATCAGACCTACCCCTTGAGGTGGAAAACGTGGCGCGTAAACTGAAGTGCCTTGTGTCGCTCCTTGGCTAGGCTGTTGTTCCGGGGGTGTCGAGCGGCGACCGCTACGTGCAACCCGGACAAGCGAGTGAGGAGAATCAGCACGTGTCGTGATCGGTATTTCCGCACGCTCATCTCTGTGACGCGGATCATCTGACTGCCCTTGTTGTTGCCAGTCAGGGTTACGCGGTAGATGACGTGTGTGCGGTGTGTAATGTCTTTCGTAACGATCGTGACGCTCTCTGTAGCCAACATAGGGGGCTGAAGAGGCGTCCGAGTCATCGTCGCGAAGTCGGTGTGTGCGTGTTGTCCGCCGTGGTGTAGTCGGTCGATTCGGCGTGAATCGGTCGTCTATGAACTGAGACATACGAGTCGAGAGTGCAGCCACTTGTTGTGACAGGTGGTCAAACTCGGCCCCAGTCGGCCGCGGCGGTGGTGTCACATCAGTAGTCATGGGTACTTCCAACAGATCTTCGTGCGAACCCTGGTGATCAGACAGGGACCCCGTATTGTCGTGTGAGGTAGCCATGATTAATGAAGTGGCTTGTGTAATGTGAATGTGCGGTGATGAACGAGTCCGGCGAAGTCCAAGTCGTTGTGTGCAGCTCCGAGGGTTCTCGAGTACACTCTGAGCTATACTTTTCGGTTCCAGTATGATGGGACTCGTTCAGTTTGTAGGTCGGTGTCGTCACTGTGTGTCGGTAACTTAGTGCTTGTCGGCAACCGACACTATCGTACTCTTATACACTGAGTAACGATAGATTACCTAAGCTTGTGACGTGTATAACGAAGTGGCCGTTCACTCCGTTAGTGTGGTGATGGTTGTATCGTGTTGATCGTGTTCTCAGTTGGGCGTGTGATGAGTTTTGGTTCCCAACTGGTGTAGCGTCGTGAGTTCTTTATTGAGCGTCAGATTTTGGAAGGATCTCTCTCGACACGTGGTATTTGGCGACCACGTGGAGGTTACGAGAATTCCAAAAACCTCAATAAAGAAACAGCAGATGTACAATACAACCTCGAGCGTGGTACACCACCCAATCAAGATTGCACTGCGGAAAGTGAATTAGAAATGGAAGTGTATTGCAGTTGCCTGAAGAAGAGGAAAGCAATACGAAGAGTAAAGCTAGAGCGCGGTGCCCGCACTTTTAGTTTTACTTAGAAACAAGAATGAAGAGTGTGTGTGTGAAGAACACACAAAGAACAAAAAGTTCAAGATGGCTGAACTTTTTAAATGCACAAACAAAGGAGAAGTTCAAGATGGCTGAACTCTCCAAAGAAGCAAGAAAAGAAAGCTGTTTTACTTTGAAAGTTTAAAACTTAGGTGCGGTGCCCGCACATCAAAAGTTTCAATTTAGTTTTATTAAAACAGTAAAACAGTGTAGAAATTGAAGTGTGTTCAACAAGATAAATACTTGGTGAACCAGAAGAAATGTTCAGACTGGAGAAATTTTGAGTCCTCACTGCTGGATGGCTCTGGATGAAAAGACAGAGTCAGTGCCCAGTGAGGGACTATGTTGAGTAGAAGGAAGAAGTCCGTAGGTGGCGCTGAGGTGGCCACTTCCGGTTCAGTTTATTGCAATGTCCAAAAATTGATGATCGAAAAGTTCCTCCGGGGCACGTTTTTATGGTGGCCAGGAGAAAGACACAAAAAGAGAGAAAATTCAAAGAAAAAGAGAAGTTTTCTCTAACAAGAGGAACTCCGCCAGGGGGCGCGTGAGTGCAACCCTCTGGAAGAGAAGAGAAGAGAAGAGAACACAAAAAGATGAGAGAAGGTACAACAATGAGTCACATGGAGCGAAAAACCGCTCCGTTGGCGCTTTTTGAAGAGTGTCCGGTCGATCCAAGATGGCGGCCGGGCTTCAGTGCTGTCCAATGGAGAAAGTTCATGTGATGATGCATTGAGGTGATGATGATGAAGAAATTGAAGAACATGACTTGGGACATAGAGGGTCCCAAGGGAAACACAAGTGTAAAAACAAAGAACAAAGAAAAGGGGGGACAAGAAAGTCCCACGTGGCTAGAAAAAGTGTGTTTTAAGCTTGTAAGCCCCCTAACAATGAAATAGAGCTAGGGAGAATCTTGCTTGAAAATTAAAGATGAAGAGTGAAGATAATAGGACATTTTAAAAGACACACACGTCCTTTAAAAGCCTATTAATAGATGAATAGATTAGTAGATGAGATTTGTTTGCTCATCTCATAATGAGACTGCAAACTCCTCTCGGAGAGTAAGAAGAATTTGTTTAAAGTGTTGCCCACGTGGTGTGGGTTTCACTTTGAAAATTAAAGAAGAGTGAAGGTGACAGTGGGTGATTGTAATGGAAACATGAAATACAAAAACACGGACGGAAACACGTGTGTCCAAACGGTTGTCCACTTTCCGAGTGCTAAGCGGTCAGCAGCCAAAAGTTCGTTCCCACGTGTCTCTAAGGACAGGACACAGAATCGCGCGGTCGACACGTGGTGTGTGTAGCCACAAGTCTCTCTCGCGATTCCACAAAAACGGTACCATGCGGTTGGCTTTGACGTGATCGAGGGCCTCCATACATGGTCCCAACATAAAAAGGCGCCACGCGGTTGGCTTTGACGCTATCGAGGGCCTCCATACGTGGTTCCAACACAAAGGACGCCGCGCGGTTGGCTTTGACGTGATCGAGGGCCTCCATACGCGGTTTTACAAAGGCGCCACGTGGTCGACTTTGACGCTATCGAGGGTCTCCACACGTGGTTCCAACACAAAGGACGCCGCGCGGTTGACTTTGACGTGATCGAGGGTCTCCATACGCGGTTTTACAGACAGGCGCCACGCGGTTGACTTTGACGCTATCGAGGGTCTCCATACGTGGCTCCAACATAGAAAGGACGGACGAAGCCTCGTGAGGCACAATCACGAGACTTAGGACAAAGGACGGCTTCTGTTTACAGGTCGGAGAAGGCAGATGGAGCTATACCCCGCACCTCCACCAAATGTGAGCTTTTGACATCAACCAATATTTTATTACCAACCTTTAGATGACATTTTCTACTTTTCGTTTCTTCTCTGAGCAGTATGACACCTGCACAGAGAAGATCCGAGCTGTAGAGAGAGCTGGATGGAGATAGATTGTAGCCACTCTTCTGCATGGGGGTGAAATCGATGCAGGAGAGTGGCGGCCATCTCTCTCTCTTCCAGTTGATGCTGATATACATCTTCTCCATCGGTATTCCGACCAGAGAAGATGTTGTAGCTGCTGAGAATCGTATAGCTCCTGCCCTATGAAACCTCCGGCCTCTGAAGAGAAGTTATTTACATAAACATAAAGACAACGCTACTTCTTGTTACAACACTTTTATTCATTCCTTGTAAGAAGTACAGATACAAGGGTGAATAGTAAAATACTAACTGTGAATCCTCAGGCCCATGATTTGGAATGTATCTCAAAAACAGGCAAAGGAAAGAACTGAGGAACAAAGAGGAACATGGTCCTTTTATACCTTGGACCTGTGTACACCTGCGAGGTGTAACCAGGTCCAAGTGACCATGGTCCTTTACGTATCAATCCGCCACTTGGGCATGAGTCAGAAAGGTGAGTCAGAGAGGAGGGAGGGACGGTTGAGAGTTGTTTACCCCCCAGGCTATGGTTTTGGCGGGATCACGATTTACAGGGTGTTACACATACATACACAGACCTGGCTTAATATAAATATAATAATTATCACAGATCTGGTATGTCTAAAACATAAATAAATTTCAAAGAGGGAAAAGTGTGCCAAAATTGAGTTTGGCATTTGTTCAAACTTACCGCAATGGCAATGCACCCATATTAAAATAAACGTATAATAAAAATTTAATAAAGTGTTATTTAGACAAAAACAAAATACTTTTGTTACCTTGAGCAATTTTACGAAATTCGATCTATCTTCAGGTTTTCCTCCTCTTTGAGTGGGATATTCCCAGTCAACATCGAGACCTTGGAAACCGTATTTTGTAAGAAACGGTACTGTCGATTTTACGAATGTTGATCTCGCATTCGGATCACTGGTCATTGTTGAATATTTCTCGGAGCCTTCGTTCCATCCACCAATAGCAAGAATAACTTTCAAACTAGGGTTCAGCTTAGTCAAATTTGTAAATCGAAGATAAGCTCCTGTTGATGAAAAAAAAATGGAGATTTATTTTAAATAAAATTACATTTATATTGCTGATATTTAATTAATTAGAAGGTTAAAGAGACCATTACCCCCAGGAATTTGTTGTTGAAATATCGTCAAGACTTACCCAACGATTGCTAAAATAATTTTTAAAATTAAAAATAAGACGTTAAAATTATAAAAAAAAACTTAGAAATGAAGGGACTTTTCATGATTCACCAAACAACGCCATTTTAAATTTCTAAAAACGAAAGTCTCCCCCTCAATTTAGTGGCAAATGTTACCACCTCACATTTCTATAATTCCTTAATCAAATACATGTATTCCCTAGTCATATTAAACTCAATACAACTTTCACATCAACTTGAGAGCCACGTGGCAGGTGGGAGATAAGTCCAATATTAAATCCATAGTACTTCGAAATGAATAGGAAATACATGTATTTGAATAGTGAATTAAAAGTAATGTGAGGTGACAACACAGGCAAGACTTAAATATCGATATATCGCTATTTTTCGAGTAGAGGAGTATACTTTTTATTGCTTTAGTTCCGATTCATGTTGTTTGGTGGCGCATCTATCTGAAGTTGCAAGTTTCTACCAAATACCGATTCATTTTGAATTTTTTTTTAATTAAGAAGGCACTTTTTTTAAAAAAAAATAAACATCATTTTTACCATCAAAAGATAAGTCTCTTCATAATTTTAAGTAGATATTTCTAGAGGTAATGTTCTCTTTCAATGTTGGTCTTCAACATGTGTCAACAGGAAAGGTTGCCAGAAATGAAGCAAGGGTCACTGGTACATGCCGCACACTGTACATTATGCAAAATAAAAGTGGGTGGCATCAACAGATTTAATATTTTAGCCGCCCACTTTTATTTTGCATAATATAATTAATTAACTGTAATGTTTTGAAATGTTAAAGGGTTGGCTGAACAAAATTTATTTTTCTCTTTTTAGTGCATCAACAACAGAGACACAGAAAAAAAAATGTCTTTTTTTTTTGTTCCTTTTCCTATTTTCTTTTTCCTTGGCGGAATTCCGCGTGTGTGTTCCAGGCTTTAGCAAAAAACCTTGTTTTTTTCATTTACTTATGTTGTGTTTTAGTCTGGTTTGGGTTTATTTAACATCTTCTTTAACTACTGTATGAGGTCATTAAAATAATATATAGAAATACAGGATATACAGACCCGTGCAAAGCTGGTAATAGGCCCATAGGCTAGAGCCTAGATGGGAAATGTAGGCCTCATTTTAAACTGCTCATTAACGAGACCATTACCTCCAGAAATTTCTTGTCAAAATACAAGAATTATTCAATGATTACCAAAATGATTTTTAAAATTTAAAATAAGTGATTAATATAATTTTGAAAATTAAAAATCAGTTGACTTTCCTATAAATGGACTTTATCAGATAGATGCGCCACCAAACAACACATTGGCAACAAAAACCCCCAAAGTATACTTCTCTACTCGAATTCTGATCGTGTTGTCACCAGCTCACATTACTTTCATTTCAAAGTACTATGGATTTAATATTTGAATTATTCCACATGGAAGGTTGTATTGAGTTGTATATGAACAGGGAATACATGTATTTGATTAAGGAATTCGGGAAATCTGAGGTGGCAACCTTTGCCACAAAAATGGGGAGGGGAGAGACTTTTGTTTTTGGAATTTAAAATGTCGTCCTTTGGTGACTCATGAAAAGTCACTTCATGTTTAATTTTTTTATGGTTTTATTGACTTATTTTAAATTTTAAAAATCGTTTTGGCAATCTTTGGTTAAGTCTTGACAATATTTTGAAAATATATTTTTGGAGGTAATGGTCTCTTTAAGTAATTTTGTAATCATTACTCAATACATGTAGTGTATATGATGTACTTGAGTTACAAGTAAGAAAACAGTAGCTCAACAAAACCTCTGAAAAACAAAACTTCTGAAATCATTGCCTACCATCTAGTGAGAGCATGATACAACAAATGCCAAAATTGAAAGTATCTAAAGTGTATGTGTGTCCATAGCCTCCTTATAGTTTAAGGAGGCTATGGTGTGTCTCTTCTACATTTGATTATGGTCACACTGTTGCAGTGCTTGCAAACACTTTTATTATATTTCTGGTTCCTGTTTTTTTTTTCTCAGAGTTTTTCATTTCAGAAACTCCTGAAAATGTCATCTTTTCAGAAGAATAAAAGTTCTGAAAACCATCATTTCAGAAGTTTTTGTTGAGCTCTAAAAATGCCTTCACTTAATACCAGGGGGAGTAGGCCCTCTAAAAATCATATACCCATACCAACTGGCCCACCTGGCTCCCTCTGTTCTGGTTTGAGGACCTAACATTATGAGTTTACAATCAATCAACTACAGTAAAACAATTGTAACGAAACAAACCAAAAAAATTGTAAATTTAAAAAGAACACAAACTTATACTCATGCCAGGGTTCAAACACAATGGCCTGTTGCTTCTGAAGCAGAAACCTTCACCACTGACCTACCAGGGATCGTCACTTCATAACTAAAAAAATGTTTTGACCCACAAATTACTGGTATGTGGCTGAAAATGCCACTTACAGGATCCTTGAAAATTTAATAGGTTAAAATGTCCCAATGCTGTTGGGTTATATGCAATGTGCATCTCAGCATACTGGGACATGAAGATCATGGAAAACGAGAGGCAAACAGATTTGAAATGGGGAAACAGACAAACCTTAGATGAAGTTAAATAAAAGTGTTTAAAAAAAAACAATAAATATGTTTGTTGTTTTAATAAATACCCAATCCGTAATCATCTGGTAGATCATTATATGGATCTAGTGATTTAATCATGTTTGTCGATTCGTCGAGACCAGCAAAAGTGTAAACTACATGCGTGCATACAAATGGGTCGATGTCTTCAGGTTCGAATTTTCCAAGGCCTTGACGATAAACTGCCCAGCTTCCATAGTAACAAACAACTCGTCTGTCATTGCCATACTTTGGTGCTATTAAATGAAATTTAAAAAAAAAATAATTCAAAAATTGAAAAAATAAGGCTATATTTGCAAAATTTATTATTTTACTGCTATTTTTTGCTAGTTTTTGGAAAGCAATTCAAAAGCTTTAAATCATCATCATTTCCTGCACCTTTTCCAACAATATACAGGGTCGGCCTTATGGGTTCTGTCTCTCCACTTCTTTCGATTTTGTGCCAAACTCCCAGAGACCCCACATGCCGTCCATATCCCTTTTTACCACCACAGTCCAAGCTTGTTTGGGCCTTCCTCGACCCCTTTTAACCCTCCCAGGTGGAACGCCGTCACCTGTTTAAGCAGCTCATCCTCCTCACTGCTAGTTACATTGCCACAAACCATCTTAACCTATTTTCCTGCATTCTTTTCTAGTATGCTTGCTACCCCTACACTCCTTCTGAAAAAGTCATTTCTGATCCTTATCCTTTCTTGTTACTCCACACTTAAACCTTAGCATCCGCATTTCGGCAACACCTGCAGTCTATCCTCTTGCCTCTTCTTGGCTACCCAACATTCCGACCCATAAAACATAGCTGATCTAACCACTGTCCTATAAAACTTGCCCTTTAGTTTTATTGGCATTTTTCTGTCACATAAAACTCCACATTTTTAAAATGTCTTTGGGTGCAACGTGTATATTATCACTTCCATTATAATTATGGTGGTGTTATAAAATGCAGCAAAAATCAGTGTTTGATGGGAAACTTCAGGAAGCAAGCAAATTACATATTGCAGGATCATTCCATTGAAGTTCGACTAGCTGTTACTCAGCCATCTTCGATTTTCTTCAAAAAATCACACATGATCTATGCCTTTAATAATACAACAAATTATTTTTTTTAGCTCAAACGAATAATTAATACCTGCGGTAATGACACCTTAAAGTTCGACACATTTCGGCCAAGTGGGCCCAATGTCATAAATGCTATCAGGGGTGCCCACAGGGGGGTAATCTGGTGAGCAACTCGCCATTTGCCTTTGGGGGGGGGGGGTGATTGAAATTTTGTATTAAAATATTTTTATAATAATCAGAATGGTCGAAAATCCAAATTTATTATTTTATTATTTAATTTATATTTTAAAAGAAAGTAGGGTGTTTCAGCCACTGGTATACGTCATATTATAAGTGCTGTTTTTACGGCTCTCTGCGCTCGCCGGAATTGATAGCAAGCGTATACTATAAAATAATTGCTCGCTCGCTACGCTCGCAAAATAGGGAGAATGTTCATGTTTTCCAAAGTTTAAAGACTTCTTTTCAAACACATCTTATGGTCAATTGAAACTTATTCACAAAACTTTTATGCAAACAATGTAAAATTTGATCATTTTCAATCTGATGAAAATTATATTTGAAAAGTTATAAAAAAAAACGCTTTCAGCATTTGGTCGGGGACGGGGTGGGGTGAATTCTTCACTGGCTTTGGGGGGGGGGTGGTACCCCTGAATGGTATCTTTGGACCGGGAATGGTATCTTTAGAGGGGGGATGTGCAACCACGTGCAACAAAACCAAGCTACGCCACTGCCAATCAGCAAATAAAATTCTTTGAACGAAACATTTACATGGAAATCTACGAATTTGTTCATTCTGTAACTTGTTTTCAAAATTGTTAGCATTTTCTAACTAAAAATTTATTTCATAGTATTTTTGGTATAAGTCACCTACTGTTCAAACTAAAGTTTAATTGTTTTTTTTTGTTTCTTTCTTCTTCTTCTTAGTATTGCTATTTTATCATAAAGTTGTTTCAAATAAATTTGTAAAGTTCCGATTTCAATTTATCTCAGCATCATTTAAGAGTACTTACCTTTTGTTGACAATATATTGAGTACAGCTGGTTGAATTATGGATAAGAAGCAAACGATGATAACAACCAAATTAATCATTTTTTTTTTTCCTATAGATATGACATGGAAGAAAAATATAATTGTAAAAGTAGTAAAGTACAGTTTGTCATTTCAACTAAACATGCTAGGTGTAAGATTTTAACTTCTAAATCCAACCCTTAAGCCCGTTATAACACCATCAATTATGTCTTCAATAATGTATATAAATTAATTTATAAATGTGACATTGCATGTGTATAACGACGTGAATGTTAAATTTAATTATTTGTTCAAAATTTCATTAATGAAGAAGATGTTCTATTTTTCTTAAATGATCACAGCTACTGGAGCGGTTTTTTTCAGGATAAGCATCATTCTTATGTCATTTACAAAGCTATATATACGATGCACTCTGCAACCTATTTAGCACACCTCTCCCCAATTCTCTTCTCTAGAAGGTCACAAGGTCACAATATATATGATAAACTGTCACACTACGCACTGTTCTGCGCACATTTTTTAGGTAAAAATGGTCAAATATTTTTACAAGTGTATAACCACCGATTGATACTTATAAATTAATTTATACATTTTATTTACGAAATCATTGAAGAAAACTTTCATCATTTAATTCACACAACTATTTAAGACATAGTTGATGGTGTGTAACGGGCTTAATACATTGCACACACCTGAGTTAAATAAATTCAAATTAAATGTGTTTAAGTGAATTATACGGAATCCAGTTAAGGACATGAACCAAATAAAAATTGACTTTATTATTATTTTAAATTGAAATACTAAATCAATATTTTGTCAATAGTTTATATAATTATATTTAAGTATTAACTCAATATTTTCAGATTATTAACTGAATAAATTACATTCGATATATTGTTTGTTTGCCCTTCACAGGGCTCTGTAGAACACGCATCTAAAGTATGAGTTTTGTTCTAGGTATAACATAATTTATTAATTTAATTAAAAATACAAATTGTAAAACATTTGTAAACAAGAAACTTTGAATTTACATTTAAAAATCAAACATCCTGTTAATAGGAAGAGATACATACTATGTATTTGAATAATTACTCTGAAAGTAGCCCGGATGGCCTGTGGCAGAGGGACCATTTAATTCAAAAGCAGCATAGAAATAAATTGTCAAAATTAACATTTATTCCCTGTGATACTAATCCTCCCTTTTGAATAGAATAAGTTCAATTGCAGCGTCATTGTAATTATATGCTTTATATAATAGTACTCCAAAGAATTCTCCCAAATCATAACATTCTCCATGCACAGCATCCTCTGGAAGCAAATTCCATTGTCGAATGCCCATAGGTACAAATGACCAGAAATACGAGTCTGTTCACGCTTTCTTAGCTTTACACAGTGGACTAGCAGCCAGACTGGGACAAGACCCCAATAACATTTTTTTAAAAAATGTTAAGAGGCTACATCGCAAAATTACTTTGAAAAATTTCCACAAAGATCATTCCCATCATTTTTCTACTGAATCCATAGACCCGACGTTAAAGAAAAAAACGTTAGTTTTTAAAATACACAGTCGCGACAATATGTTTATATTTCATATTTAAAGTTGTCCAATTTTAAGTTCTCAAAGTGCAATGGGCACCTTAAATATATGCTGATCTAGTGATAGAATGACAAAAAATTGGTAAGTGTGGTCCTGTTTTGAAATAGTTTTTAAAAAACAAAAGCACACTTACCAATTTTTTGTCATTGTACACAATCAATTATGTCTTCAATAAATGTATAAATTAATTTATAAATGTGAAATTGCATGTGTATAACGACGTGAATGTTAAATTATTTGTTCAAAGTTTCATTCATGAAGAAGATGTTCTATTTTTCTTAAATGATCACATTTACTAGAGCGCTTTTTTACGATCACCATCATTCTTATGTAATTTACAAATCTATATACGATGCGCTCTGCATCATCTTTTTTACTTTTTTGCACATCCAATTTTTTGTCAATCTATCACTAGATTATCATATATTTAAGGTGCACATTGCACAAAACGTACAACACGTGTAAAACCATGTAAAATGACTATTGTACTTTTCATAAAACATTTTAAAACAATTTTACAACAACTAGCACAGGTAGCCTCTCCTAATTGTTATGCTATAGGTTACTATAGATTGCTTCTATTCGAAGTGCAAATGTAACTGCAGTATTCTTTTTGAATGCTCAGTTTTTCTTGGCTTTGTATCATTTATGTGTTTCTTATTATATTAAAAGTCAATAATAAATTAATTAATTGCGTTCTATATTTTACAACTTACCAGTTACTAGAAAAAAATTGCAATGTTTTGGAAAAAAGAAACTGCACTGACTGATAACCTGATTGAAAGTGTCAAAATTTAAAAAATTGTATAAATCTACTATGGTGTGATAATTAGTTATCAATTGCATTGTTATTAGCTTGCTTACTGACAACTTGCCATTATTTAAAATGACCTATCAGAATATTAGTACAAAAAACTTGAAGTTGATCATGTAATCTCATGTCGTATCAATTGTTCATTCTAGATTTATCTAGTATTTCAAACAGCTGCTCATTTTGCAGATAAAATGATAAAACCTTCATTTTTCAAAAAATTATTAAGGTGGCTGAATAGATATTTATATTG
Organism: Brachycybe producta; assembly: GCA_036925085.1. NCBI lineage: Eukaryota > Metazoa > Arthropoda > Diplopoda > Playtdesmida > Andrognathidae > Brachycybe > Brachycybe producta. The sequence goes on from JAUPFP010000002.1 coordinate 3,266,732, forward strand.
TCCCCTCTCCTCGGGGGGGGGGGGGATGGTGCGCCTGAGTGGCTATTATGTTTTATAGATTTTTCCACCCGCATAGTATTGGCCACTGCAGTGGCACCATCCAGAGGAGCAAAAACAAAACAAATATCTAGGTTCAAAGTTCCCCTTATTTTAAATACCCCATTAGGTCATGTGTTCCTTTAGAGCAAATAATTTTGGGGGAAATATTCTTTTAGGACAGTTGTAACTTTTGGGTAAATAGGTTTAGGGCAAATGTTCCTGTTGGTTTGTAAAGATATCCCTTTAGTGTAAATTGCCCTTTACCGAACTTTTGACCGAAACTTTGACATGGAAGCCAATGGAGATCAATGGATTTCATTTTAAATTCCTAACCTTACTTTTATCAACTAAATGAGGGTCTCTTGAGACTTGTAAAAATTATATTGTATTTTACAATGCGCAACTTGTTAAAACATATTTGAGAAACAGAATCATAGTTAGACTTGTAAAAAAAAGACTTGTAAAACTGACTACTTTTGACTTGTAACTTGCAGTTTACAAGTGTAGTTCCAGAAACACAAATTTGTAAAAATTCTACAAGTGAATTCACTTGTTTTACAAGACTTTGAGAAACAGGTCCCAGATAAGTCAAAGCGTATGGGAATGCTTAGCAGACAAACAGACACAAACAACCCACATCCTATCAATTTATCACTAAATTAAATTCTTGCAAAATTGCTTAGGTGTCATCGTCATCATTTTCTGCACCTTTCCCCTCCCCGTCCGCAGTATGCAGGGTCGGCTTTATGAGTCCTATCTCACCACTCTTTTCGATTTTGTGCCAAACTCTCAGAAACCCCACATGCCCGCCATATCCCATTTTACCACCACATAAACTTGTTTGGGCCTTCATAACATAGAAAAAACACCCCTATTAAATAATAGAAATGTCCCCCTTTCGAATGCTACAACTGGAAAGAGGAAGAATCTCAATTTTTTTTTTAAATTACGTTTTTAAAAAATCGAGAATTTATATATCAAATTGCTCTAAAATTTCAATTTTTCCAGTTTCATCATCAGAATGTGTACACTGTACATCATTTTAGGTGATGACATTTTATTGTAAGTGGCCCCGTTTTTGAGTTGTTCGACCCACAAAAAATTATGACCAAAAACTCAAAATTTGTTTCTAAAAAATTCATAAAAAAATAATCCCTGGGTAACATTTTCTAATTTTTTGTCAGGAGCATCATATTGACCCACGGAATCAAATAAAAAATACTGCATGTCTTTATCTCATTCCATTCTTGAGTTGTTCGACCCACAAAATTGGGGTTCTGGACACACACACACATACAGACATTCTTTTTTGCTCCTTTTCTTGCATGATCCTATATACCTCCATGGCTCTAAAGAGCACAGGAGGTCAAAAAGGAACAAACGACCCGCATGCGCACACCAGAGAAAATGAAAAGCTCATTTTCTCTTTCAAATATAAAAAGGGGAGGGGATAATAGTAGCAAAATTAAACTACAGTTTCTCACAGGTTTTTTTTTATTTGTTACTTGGTCTGACGTCATAAAAGGGCGGAGGAAAAGAAATTCTAATGCTGGGCACAATTGCCTGTGAATTTTGCTCCTGTCATTTATGACGGGTTACCCCACTAGTTTTTGTATAATAGAATACATGTGACGTATTTTCATTTTAAACCATATTATTACAAATGAATGACGCATGCGCATCACATGTAACTATGTTTTGTACTTGAGTACATACATGTGTGTTTATCTATATACACATGCGCACACGTGTACATGGTGCGTACACATGCACACAAGTGTGTACATGTGCATATACATGCACACAAGTGTCTACATGTGCGTACACCTGCACACAAGTGTTTACATGTGCATACACATGCGCACAAGTGTCTACATGTGCATACACATGTGCACAAGTGTGTACATGTGCATACACATGCGTGCACATGCATAAATGTGTGTACACATGCTCACACGTGTGTACATGTGCGTGCAAATGCATAAATGTGCGTACACATGTGCACGCGTGTGTACACGTGTGTACACATGCGCACACGTTTGTACATGTGCGTACACATGAAAGAAAGTTGGTTATTTGATACATGAAAGCATATATTAAAGCAGTGGAGGTCTATAAGGTTCCTTGAATCCCTTGTTAACCCTCAGGTCCAATCCCCATCACCTGTTTAAGCAGCTCGTCCTCCTCATTCCTAGCTACATGCCCAAACCATCTCAACCTATTTTCCTGCATCTTTTCTACTATGCTTGCTACCATTACATTCCCTCTGATGAAGTCATTTCTTATACTATTTTTTCTCGTTACTCCACACATCAACCTTAGGTGTGATTAACATAATTATCGAAAAATGTGAAACAAAGACAAGATCATTACAAATAAAATAGGAAAGAACTGTCAATTTTTTGTCGTTGTAAAAAAAATCATCTTTATAAATCACCATAAAACAAAGCAGTTAATCAGTAATTGTAAGTTTGGTTATCAAACATAATTCAAGGACAGATATGCTGTTTAATAGTTCTTAATGAACATGCAATTTAAAATGTAAAATTAGCTTAACTTTAACTTAGTTCATCTTAAAAATTTATAAGTAACAAGTGCTATATATTTATGAATTCTAAATTACCTGAATGAACAAGCTGATGCAAATTTTAAGACTGAACACGAAATGTTGGCCTAAACAAGAACCGTTTACCTTGTTTACGAAAAATGTATTAGTTTTTTTAGTTTTGTTTTTGGAATACTTTTGGATGAGTTTATTCATCATTCATATAAGGGAAGTAAGTTTAAATATTAGTAATGACTTTGTCAAGGAAAAACAAATTGCAATATGCTATAAATACAAGGTGTTTTTTAAAAATATAAACCCACTAATAGCTGACAAATGTGTAGCTTTAAATTTGTCACAATGAATAAAATTTTACAAGATTTATATATATAAAAAAAAAGAAACAACAAGGTTGTTCACTCTGGTTTTTGAGTCATGCAATAGGCCTACATTATGTCTGTGACAAATGATCAGCTTTCTATGACTGTTGCAGACATTTATAGCATACAAGGTGTTTCAAAACACATCCTCCTTACATGCCAGGGGTACCAATTGTTCAAAAACATAAGGGGGTGCTCAGCAGCTCAAGTGTAATTTTTGGTGGGTCCTTCCATTGTGTACTACATATGCTAAATATAGATCTATTCCAGTGGTTTCAAACTAGTTTGTAACCGTGGGTCACTTAGGTCTTTTTAGTTTGTCTCGTGGGCCAGACCTGATTTTCAAAGCGTGCCAAATTTTAGAGCTAGAAATCAGGTTTCTAGTTGAGTTGCAAATGGGAAGGATCATAGAAAATAAGTCTAGAATACTGTGAATTATTTTTAATTTAGTGTAATTTATTTTAAGAGGCTACATCGCAAAATTACTTCGAAAAATCTCCGCAAAGAGCGCTAGCATGGTTTTTCTATTGAACCCATAGACCCAATGTTAAAGAAAAAAGTGAATTTTTAAAATACACAGTAGTCGCGGCAATATGTTTATTTCTCATATTGGTGCACGTGCTTTTTAAATTATTTTTAAGCATTTTTACGAGCATTTTAATGTATGTTTTTTTTTTCTTATTTAGGTGTACTCAATGGAATTTAACATAAAAGTTAGAAATTCGCGATTTTGAAAGTTTTTAAAAATAGAACCGCACTAACCAATTATTTGTCATTCTATCACTTGATCAGCATATACATTATTTATGGTGCAGATTGCACTTTGATCCCATCAGTCCCACGGATCCCATCAGTTTCTCGGGTTCCATTAGTCTCACGGATCCCATCAGTCCTACAGATCCCATCAGTCCCACGGATCCCATCAGTCCCACGGATCCCATCAGTCCCACGGATCCCATCAGTCCCACAGATTTATAAATGTTTATTTTTTCATATTTAAAGTTGACCAATATTAAGTTTTCAAAGTGTGATGTGCACCTTAAATATATGCTGATCGAGTGATAGAATGACAAAAAAAATTGGTAAGTGCGGTTCTATTTTTAAAAAGTATTTCAGAATCGCGAATTACTAACTCTTATTTTAAACTCCATTGAGTACGCCCAAATAAGAAAAAAACATAAATTAAAATGCTCGTAAAATACGTAAAAGTAATTTTTAAAAACCTGAAAAAATCAGTACGCGTGCCAATATACATGCATTGGCTTCACAGTGGGTTTACTTGTCGTTTTTTAAATTATTTTTTTTCTTATTTGGGTGTACTCAATGGAGTTTAACATAAAAGTTAGAAATTCGCGATTTTGAAATACTTTTTAAAAACTAGAACCACACTTACCAATTTTTTGTTATTCTATCACTAGATGAACATATATTTAAGGTGCAAATTACACTTTGAACCATCAAAATTGGACAAGTTTCAATATGAAAAATAGAAATATTGCCGCCGCGACTTGAGTATTTTAAAAATTAACATTTTTTCTTTAACATTAGGTCTATGAGCTCAATAGAAAAACGATGTTAGCGCTCTTTTGTGGAGATTTTTCGAAGTAATTTTGCGATGTAGCCTCTTAATTAAAATCTTAGGTATTTAAAATTACAGTCATGGAACAGATCTTGATGTGAATAAAAGAAAGCTGAATTTTTTAATTAGTGATTCTTTCCAACATTATAAATAGGCCTACAAAGCTTTATTATGACTAAATTTGATTACTGAAATAGTTTAATTCAAATTTGACAATGTGGTTGATGAACACCTTGTATTAATTAATAGGCGTATCAATTTAGGGGGCCTAATATGAAGGATTGAATTAGTATCTCACGAAATGTGTGGGCAGAATTTTGGAATCATGAAATAAGTTTAGCCCAATAAATACATTATTATAATGTAAATAATTTTAGTATAAAGATTTCTCATTTACATGCCAAACGTGTAGGAATATAAAAATAATGATACAAAACATGAATCACTTTATTTAATTATTATTATTAGGGCTCGGATTTGCATGCAATAGTAAAGCAAATGTTTCTCAATCTGTGGCCCAAGTGCCAATTGTGGAATAACAATCCCCATTGAGATCAACCAACAATTATGTTTTTTTTTCAATCAAAATCACTGTTTAGAGACTGGGACTCTAGTTGAAAACTGATAGCAGTGGCGTAGGGAGGGGGGTTAGAACCCCCCCCCCCCATTTCATTCGAAAAATTTTTTTCCCAAAAAAAATTTTTTTTCCCCTCAGCAATTACTGACATACAGACAATATTGTGATCTTAGTGATCTTTAGATAAGGGTGCAAGTGTAAGAATCAGTAACCAATTAATCATGGCAATTATTTACATAGTTAGGTTCAGCAATGCTGTTTTATAATGTTACCAAATTGCTGCTGATAAAGGTGAACAGGCAATTGAAATCGGGACGAACAGAAGTTGGCTCCGCCCTATTTATGACGTCCGGCAACTTCTAATTGGTGTGTTGTGTGGTTCGACGTTGAAAAGGGCGGAGCATGTGACGTCAGACAAAAAAGACAAAAAATTATTGGTAAGTGCGGTTATATTTTTTAAAAAAACTATTTCAAAATCGCGAATTTCTAACTCTTATGTTAAACTATATTGGGTACGCCCAAATAAGAAAAAAAAACACCCATTAAAATGTTGGTAAAATATGTAAAAATAATTTTAAAAAACCACAATTAAATCCCAGTGAAGCCAACACAGCGATGCACTTTCTGTTGTTTTTTTTAATGATTTTTACGTATTTTACAAGCATTTTAATAGATGTTTTTTTCTTATTTGGGCCTACTCAATGGAGATTAGCATAAAGAGTTAGAAATTCGCGATTTTTAAATACTTTTTAAAAATAGAACCACACTTTCCAATTTTTTGTCATTCTATTGGACAACTTTAAATAAGAAAAATAAGCATATTTCCGCATGAATGTGTATTTTAAAAATTAGCATTTTCTCCTTTAACATCGGGTCTTATGAGCTCAATAGAAAAACGATGCTAAGCGCTTTTTTGGGGAGATTTTTCGAAGTAATTTTGCAATGTGTAGCATCTTAAATTAAGACATTATGTTTCTTGTGACTAAACTTACCTTTTTTTAATTTGATCACTCAACAAATTAATATCCACTCTTAGAAGATTGAATTTAAAAAGAAACAACAACTATGATTTAATATCACAAGTGTTAATGCTTTTATACTATATTTATACATTTATAATCATAACCATGGTTATATTTTCCGAAAAGAAACTTTTAAGTATAATATCTTTAAAAGAAAAAAACAATTGATAGTATGAGGATGATAAGTTAATCAAACTGATTGGAGCTAATATGATAGTAATATCATAGAAAAAAATATTTACATTTTTTTTTAATAGAAAATAGGTCATAATAATTTCTTGTCATTTTATAATGGTTTAATTTTAAAGTGGTTCAACAAAATATGAATTCAATTGGCAAGAGATTGCAAAAGTTTGAATCATTGAAGTTCTCTTGATACGGCCTTTCGCACTATCTTTGTCTTTATGACAAACTCATATTGGTAGCTCTTAGTTATGAAGGGGAGGGGGAGGGAGATAATTTATTTTAATCTCTGTGTGAATTTTGTTTTCTATATCATTTTTAGCTATAAATATGAATCTTTGAAAGCCAATATGTTCTTTTATATGTATAGCGATGGTAAAATGTTCAATTTGAAAACGCTCGCAAAATTACTTCGAAAAATCGCAACAAAGACCCGCTACCATCGGTTTTTCTATTGAGCCCATAGACCCGATGTTAACGAAAAAATGGTAATTTTTAAAATACACAGTCAGTGGCGGAAATATGTTTATTTTTCAGATTTAAAGTTGTCCAATATTAAGTTTTCAAAGTGCAATGTGCACCTTAAATATATGCTGATCGAATGACGAAAAAGTGCGGTTTTATTTTTAAAAAGTATTTCAGAATCGCGAATTTCTAACTCTTTATGTTAAACTCCATTGAGTACGCCCAAATAAGAAAAAACATCCATTAAAATGCTCGTAAAAACAATTTTAAAAACCGAAAAAAAATCAGCACATGCGCCAATGTGTTGGCTTCATTGTGGTTTAATTGTTTTTTTTTTTAATTATTTCTAGGTATTTTTACGAGCATTTTAATGGATGTTTTATGCTTATGAGCGCGTACTCAATGGAGTTTAAAACAAAAGAGTTAGAAATTCGCGATTTTGAATGAATTTTTAAAAATATAACCGCACTTAGCAATTTTTTGTCAATCTATCACTCGATCAGCATATATTTAAGGTGCTCGTTGCACTTTGAAAACTTAATATTGGACAACTTTAAATATGAAAAATAAACATATTATTGCCGCGACTGTGTATTTTATAAATTAACATTTTTTCTTTAACATTGGGTCTATGGACTCAATAGAAAAACGATGCTAGCGCTCTTTGCGGGAATTTTTCGAAGTAATTTTACGATGCAGCCTCTTAATTTTGCTCTTTAAAGACAGTATAAACAGAGTTCGAGGGGCTTTTACACTTTAAAACCTCCTTTTCTTTGACAAAATAAATCTGCCAAACATAAAAATCCTAGATGAATGCTAAACAAGAATTTTTTTAAAAATTTGCGCCCTTCCCGTCATTACTAGAGGGCAGCACTGAATACGAACTGACTACAATTTTTCCTTTATACAAAATAGTGACGTCACAGCTTGCGTTGCAGTCGTATAAATACATACAGGTGACGTCACAAATTCGAATAAATGGACCAATAGGTGTGCGTACAAAACATTTTTATGTTATTTTGAACGAAAAGCAACTTAAAAACAAAATTCAAAATGTTTCAGAAACTAGAAGAGTAAACCAATCACCTTAAATGGTTTAAGGACGGCAGGAGTCAAATTACGAAAAACTAGAAACTAGAAAATGCTAAAAGGCTAGCTAAATCGCTAAAGGATAATTTCAAATTGATATCTTTCTAAATAAACTTTTTATAAACCTAAATGCTAATATACCTGCTAATACCTGCATATAAAAAAATATTTATTTTGTTTTTCTTCCCCCAGATGGCGCCACTGTAATTGACTATACGTTCTATAAGAGGTTAACCGCGGTTTTGAGAAAATTTTAAACTTATATTTTTCAGGCGAAACGTATTTCTGGAGAAACAAACTTTTCAAAAAGTTCAAAATGTTTTAAAAACTAGAATAGTTGGTGAAAATGTTAAAAAATGTTTTCATGATGATAATATAATCTTTAAAAATAAACATTTTATAAAAGTTTGAAAAAGGCGAACATAATTTTTTTTGAAAAATGTCAATGGAAAAATCTAAATTTCAAACGGGTTGTGGGACATTTGCCCTAAAGACACTTGTCCTAAAGCAATTTGCCCTAAAGGGACATTTGCCCTATGGACACATGCCCGAAAATCATTTGCCCTAAAACTATTTGCCCTAAAGAGACATTTGCCCTAAAGACACTCGCCATAAAACCATTTGCCCTAAAGGGACATTTGCCCTAATTATACTTACGATACGGACACTTGCCCTAAAGCCATTTGCCCTATTTACACATACCCGAAAATCATTTGTTCTAAAACTATTTGCCCTAAAGGGAAATATGCCCTAAAACCATTTGCCCTAAAGGGACATTTGCATTAAAGGGACATTTGCCCTAAAACTATTTACCCTAATACCACTTGCCCTAAAAGGACATTTGCCCAAATCAGTATAGTGTAAATTTACGTCATTTGTCTTGTTTTAACTGAATGACAATCATTTGTGATCGAGAGCAATCCACCCCCCCCCCCCTGCCACATGGCTTTTAAGCTCATTGCAGGTGTACTGAGTTGAATTAAATTGAATTGAATTGACTCCGCTGGGGTATGCGTACCCCACTTTGGAGACCAGTGCCCTATAGCAATACCCTCTTTTTGGCAAGGTTTCTTACAAAAAGGGATTGATATATTTTTGAAATAAAAAGTTTATTTAAAAAAATAAATAAATCAAAAACTTTCTTTGGTACTTTTTTTTAAAAAAAATCTTAGATGCAACACGTTTTTGTGTATAAACAGCTGCGAAATTCATAAGAAGTCTTGCAACAACAAAAAAATCCAATGATTGATGTGAATCCCACATTTTTTTGTATTGTTCAATAGTTTATCCTTAAGGATTTGTGTTTAAGAACATTCTCAAACTGTTCTCTCTCTCTCTCTTTCTCTCTTGCTATTCACACATAATATCTTCTTTTGTGATGGTTCGGGTTCACGTGAAGCATAATAAATTGAATTCTATTTAGAAGATATTTTCATTGGCACCAAACAAATTCAGTCTTGAGAAAAAATGTGAGGCTTTCAATCAGGGTCTACATTTGTTTGAATTTCAATATCCCCCAATGAAGGTAGTTTTAAGCAAAAAAAATATATATATCTTTAATGCTGAGTTGGCAGATTTATCGAAATTTCGGATGGAGCACTTAAAACGCACCATGTATATTACACTTGAACATCTGAGTAATTATAAAAGGTGTAGATTTCACACTTAAGAGGCTACATCGCAAAATTACTTCGGAAAATCTCCGCAAAGAGCGCTGGCACAGTGGCATCGTTTTTCTATTCAGTCCATAAGACTCAATGTTAAAGAAAAAATGTTAATTTTTAAAATACACAGTTAGTGGGGGCAATATGTTTATTTTTCATATTTAAAGTTGTCCAATATTAAGTTTTCAAAGTGCAATATGCACCTTAAATATATGCTGATCGAGTGATAGATTGACAAAAAAATTGGTAAGTGCGGTTATATTTTTAAAAATTAATTCAAAATCGCGAATTTATAACTCTTATGTTTAAACTCCATTGAGTGCGCGCAAGTAAGAAAACAAAACATCCATTAAAATGTTGCTAAAAATACGCAAAAATAATTTAAAAAACGACAAGTAAATCACTGCGAAGACAGAACATTGGCGCACGTGCTGATTTTTTTCTGGTTTTTTAAAATTATTTTTACGTATTTTTACAAGCATTTGAATGGATTTTTTTTCTTATTTGGGCGTACTCAATGGAGTTTAACATAAGAGTTAGAAATTCGCGATTTTGAAATTGTTTTTAAAAACAGAATCGCACTTCCCAATTTTTTGTCTTTCTATCACTCGTTCGCATGTATTTAAGGTGCACATTGCACTTTGAAAACTTAATATTGGACAATTTTCAATCTACAAAATAAACAATGTTTTTTAAAAATTAACATTTTTTCTTTAACATAGGATCTATGGGCTCAATAGAAAAACGATGTTAGAGCTCTTTGCGGAGATTTTTCGAAGTAATCCTAAGTTTTCGTTCTGAATTTCGGTTTTATTCTGTATGCAAATTCCTCTTTAGGTAGGTCCTTGTCACACAGACCACTTTTCCGATAGCAAAATGAACACGGGATGTCTCCAAAATTCTACCACCTTGAGTCTTTTCATTGAAAATACATCGTAAACACAGCCCAATCGCCTTCGACTTCATTTTGCTGTCGAAAAGTGGTCAAAAAGTGGTCTGCGAAACATTTTTTTAAAAATCATTTTTCAAAATTATTTGTAAAAGTTTCTTGCACATTTTTTTTTTGAAAAATGTTTTTGAAAAACTTTTTTTGAAAATTTTTTTTGAAACATTTTTTTGGAACATTTTTGAAAAAACAAAATTTTGAAACATTTCTTTAAATTTTTTTTTTTTTGAAAATTTCATTTTTAAAATTTATTTCGAAATTTTTTTTTAACAAAAATGATATTGTAATTTTTAAACAAGAGGCGTTTTACCTGTGCCATTTAACATAACTATAGACACTCGTGATGTTTTATTATTGTGAAAAAATAGTGACTTGCATAAAATCAATCAATGATATCTGATTAATTCTTCTGTTGTGTTTTTGTGTATTGCCGCAATAGATTTTGTTTTTTTGTTAGAAATTCACGTTTTAGGGGGAATTTATTTGTTTCGTAGGCTTTTTATCTCTATACAAAAAAAATACTTAGAATATTTCTCTAACTTTGTTTGAAGCTTTTTCTTTTTTATTGTTGTCGCTTTTGTAAAGCCTAGTACACACGTGGATTCTTTGTTGCGATACATTGTTGCGATACATTGTTGCGATACATTGTTGCGGGACTGCTCCGATTCAATGTTGCGGGGCAGAATTGCAACTGACGCGATTCAGACCCACAACATTGTTCCGTGTCCACACATACACTCAGAAAGTGTACATCATTTTAGGTCTGATGACATTCTGTTATAGGTGGCACGGGCCCATTTTCAAGTTGTTCAGCCCACAAACATTTATGGCCAAAAACTCAAAATTTGTTTCTAAAAAATTCATAAAAAAATAACCCCTAGGTAAAATTTTCTGATTTTTTTGTCAGGAGCATCATATTGACCCACTGAATCAAATAAAATATACTGCATGTCTTTATCTCATTCCGTTCTTGAGTCTTGCTCTAAAGAGCAACGGAGGTCAAAAACGACGTGGACCACTGAAAAAAGACTCAAAGGGCTCAGTTTGCTTTTAATTATTAAAGACGTCTTTAATAATTAAAAGCAAACTGAGCCCTTTGTGTCTTTGCTCATGTTTTCAAAAGACGCGTCCACACCATGAAATGTCACGAAACAATGTTGAAATGTTTCCCATTTAGATGGGACTCAAAAAACATGAATCTGAGCTGCTGCGATTCAGCCCCACAACATTTCAACATTGTTGCAGGACAGAATCGCAACAGTCGCGATTCAGCCCTGCAACAATGTATCGCACTAAAGAATCCCGGTGTGTACTACCCTTAACAATACTTTGTATTATTAGTTTATTGTCAAAGTAGAAGAAATTCTGAGTCCATGACACACAAGTTACAGAGATTTTATTTTGTTTGCTGCAATTCATGGGTTTATATGCTGGCGTCTTTTTGAATCAACCTTTTTTTTCTTACAAAAAAAAAGCAATTTGATTTTATAAAAAGTCGACTTTTAACAGATGTTCAAATTATTTCAGGTGCAATGCCTGAATAAAAAAAAAATGTCATGGCCAAAATCATAATTTGCAATTAGGATATAGCATGAGCTACACCAAGTTATTCCGGCAGAGGCATTCTGGAAAAATAATTTGACCCTGGCATTTTGAAGATATACCCGGCCCACATTTTCTTACTTCATCTTTAAACAAATCTGCAACAACAAATGTTCATTTATTTGAATTATTTATTTTATAAACCATTTTTTATGAAATAAGAAGAAGGGTTTGTAGTAATTAATGCACTTGTTTCAGCTAAATTATCAATTATTTCCTCTGACCCGAGATTCAAATTATTGAAAACACTTTTTTCACCTACACACAGTAACTGTGTAGGCGGGAGTTTGTTGTCATTGTGTCACAGTTGTATATGGAGACAAATAACCCACGCTTTTTTAATTTTTTACTTCATTGAAAATATCTTTTGAAAAAAAGTCCCAATTGAATACCGGCCCTTCTGGCATTTGCCAGAGCTGCCCGATGGCCAGCCTCTGTATTCCAGATTAAAATACAATAGAATCTTAAGTCTGTTGCAGGTGTCAAGCTTACAATTCAATGCTAAAAAAGAACTAATACTAATAGCTTTTATCTACACCTAAAAAGTTAAATGCATTTAAATATTAAACATGTTCTAGGTACAATGACTTGTAAGTGTATAAAGTTTGCTTATATTGATTGCAAATCTCGGACATCCTTAACCATTATGTTCACTTGCTTGTCATAATCTTGTTAAAAGTTGGCAGTTTTTTCTTCTTTCAACTTTATCATCAACTATTATATTAAAAACTAGTGGGGTAACGCGTCATAAATAACATCAGACCAAGTAACAAACCAATTAGAAATTGATGACGTTCATAAAAGGGCGGATCAAAAGAAATTCTAATGCTGCGCACAATTGCCTGTGATAAATTCTAGTTTAATTTTGCTATTATCCCCTCCCATTTTTTATATTAGAAAGAGAAAATGAGCTTTTCATTTTCTCTGGTGTACGCATGCGCGTCGTTTGTTCCTTTTTTTACTCCTTTTATTTCAATTTCAGTTTCCCCCTCCACGTTTCTCTCTCTCTCTCTCTCTCTCTATTTCTCTCTCCCCCCCTACCTTTCCCCCTACCTCTCCAATTTAATATCATAGGGTTCTTGGATGGGGAGAGCGCAACATAATGTTGACCTTGAGAAAAAAAAGCGGTTCATTTAAATTTATATAAATTCCGATGTGCTTACGCATTTTTGCCCTTGTTTGCACAGCGTTACACATACAGGGAAAGAAAGAAAGAAAGATAGACAGGGCACTTTACTGACATATAGTGAGTTTACTCAAAGAGTCACTAAAATCTAAGCCTTGATCTTGTCTTGTGTCAAAGCAATGAAAAAAGCCATTCTCATTTTCAGAATGTCATTCACATCACAAAGCGTGCTCTTAATAACAACCTGCTGAGGAGTCAGATCTACCATAGGCCTTACACATTACTTAATGTTTACAACAGAAGTTGGAACAACTTTTCAACCTGAGGGCATAAAGCATTTGAACATAATTACTGTTATTTTCTTTCGAAAGACACACATAATGTGCTTACTATACGCATACACGAGTATTATGTTAACATGTGTGTGGCTTACATTGTTATAATTTTTTTTTATCTATGTCATTTTTATTATAGAACCTTGGCAAGAAATTGAACCCAAACTAGTCATTTAAGTACACTTGAAGGACATTTAATTAACAATGTACATAGAATGGGAGTTCCGAGATTTTGAAAAATAGTAGGAAATAAAGTAGGACAATGATAGAAAATTGAATTGTCAGAATATATTAAATTCATTTTGAAACCCCCCCCCCCAAAAAAAATCTGGATAATGCATTTGAAATTGAAAAATTTACAAGAAGGCCTGTGGCAGAAGGACAAAAGTCTAATTGCAGCATGTTTGTGATGTTCCGATAGCGATATGAATAGAAATACTATCGCGATAGTCGATAGTCGATAGACTTCAAACTATCCCGTGGTTTAGCAATCGATAGTTTTGCGAACTATCGATAGTTTTAAAACCCCTACAATCACAATATATTAATGTATCTTGAATCCCTGATGTTAGATGGCGCTATCATAGGCACGTTTTGCATCGTCTGCACTCTTAAACTGCAGTGCATGGTGACATTGGTGAGTATTGAATTTGAATTCGTGATTTTGAAATAGTTTTTAAAAAATATAACCAGACTTACCAATTTTTTGTCATTTTATCACTTGATCAGCATACAGTATATTTAAGGTGCACATTGCACTTTGAAAACTTAATATTGGACAACTTTAAATATGAAAAATAAACATATTGCCGCTACTGACTGTGTATTTTAAAAATTAACATTTTTTCTTTAACAATGGGGTCTATGAGCTCAATAGAAAAACGATGCTGGTGCTCTTTGCGGAGATTTTGTGAAGTAATTTTGCGATGTAGCTTCTTAAACAAATTAATTTCTATTAGAAACTATAATAAGGAGATGAGGACTATACAAAAATATGAATATTTTAAAAAAAAAATAACCTGGAACATATGCAAATTTCAAAATGTCCAATTTCGTTTCCTCCATTCAAGAACTGCACAAACCGTTATATAAAAAAGTTTTTTTTTTTTGCAGATATTCTAAAGTAAATAATACTATGTTAATAATATTATTATGATCTACTTTAGTTTCTAACAAACTTTCTTTTTCTTTCCAAAAGTAAGTTTGTTTACAACAACCCCCTTTTATATTAGACTGTAAGACGGATCTGAAACTTTATCTCAATTTCCATAAAGTTCAAATGTATGAAATCATAGCTTTCTTTCATAAATCATATTTGAAATATTAATTCTCAAATACAATTTCTTGTCAGAAAGAAGAAAAAAAAAATCCGGCATCTAATATACACCTTTCAAAATTGATTGCCTTAATTCTTTTCCAGTTAAATTGTTTGCCAGCAATTGTGCAATTATTTGATTATTCAGGGTTGGGCAGAAAAAATATTTATTTTTGGGTCTTGGAAATAAAATTTTTGTATTTGAAGTACATTTATTAGGCCTATGGTATTATTAACTAAATACACAACAGTGTAAGTAATTTTGTGTGTTTTAAGTCTCGGACTCATGTAGCCCTTTTGTCAGCTTGATGTGGACCCGGCCTTATATATATATTTTTTTTATCATTCATGTATTTTCAAGCCTCGATGATTTATCGTTAGTTTTTAAGAGGCTACATCACAAAATTACATCGAAAAATCTCCGCAAAGAGCGCTAGCATCGTTTTTCCATTGAGACCATAAACCCAATAGTAAAAACAAAATGAACATTAGTTTTCAAAATACACAGTCAGTCGCGGCAATATGTTTATTTTTCATATTTAAAGTTGTCCGATGTTAAGTTTTCAAAGTGCAATGTGCACCTTAAATATATGCTGATCGAGTGATAGAATAACAAAAAATTGGTAAGAGCGGTTATATTTTTAAAAAAAACTATTTTAAAATCGCGAATTTCTAACTCTTATGCCGCAGTCACACTAGGCTGGTTTCACAGCTGCTGGTTGCTGCTGGCTGGTTGTAGCCAGCTAGCAGCATAGTCTGAACTGCTACTAGCAGCTGCTTTCTCCAGCGGGCTAGTGATTTTAACAGCGGCTGGTGAAGTTGGACATGTCCAACTTTAGCAGCTACCAGCTGGTCATGTGACTCCCTTCCTGCTGCTGCCATCTAGTGTGAACTTTGTGTTGCTAGTAGTGTAGTTGAAACTCCACTGCTTGGGTTGGTTGTTGTTAGAGTTTGTGTTTTTGCAAGACGGTGATTGGATGACTTGCACTGCTAATCCCAGCAGTGACTGGACAAGTGTGAACCCAAAGCAGCTGCTGCTTGCTGTTGCTGCTAATAGCCAGCAGCAACCAGCGGCTTGTAAACCAGCCTAGTGTGACTGCCGCTTTATGTTAAACACCTTTGAATACGCGCTCATACAAAACATCCATTAAAATGCTCCTAAAATACGTAAAAATAATTTTTAAAAACCAGGAGAAAAAAATCAGCACATGCGCCAGTGTATTCGCTTCACTGTGGTTTAATTGTGTTTTTTTTTTAAATTATTTTTAGATATTTTTACGAGCATTTTAATGGAAGTTTTTTTTCTTGTTTGGGCGTACTCAATGGAGTTTAACATAAGAGTTAGAAATTCGCGATTTTGAAATAGTTTTTAAAAATAGAAAAGCACACCAATTTTTTGTCATAATATCACTCGTTCAGCATATATTTAAGGTGCACATTGCACTTTGAGAGCTTAACATTGGACAGCTTTAAATATGAAAAATAAACAATAATTGCCTCGACTGTGTATTTTAAAAATTAACATTTTTTCTTTAACATTGGGTCTATGAGCTCAATACAAAAAACGATGCTAGCGCTCTTTGAGGAGATTTTTCAAAGTAATTTTGCGATGTAGTCTCTTAAATAATACAACAGGATTCTTATATGAAGGATTAGAGCGAGATTGTGCATATAAATCCGCTTTTCTATTCACAAGTAAAAATGAAACAATGCATCATTTGTGTTTCTTCTGTTGATTTTTTTTTAATATTCTATACAGAATAAATCCAAGGTTATATGCACAAACAACAAGATTGCATGGAACTACCATTTTATAAGCCTACTTTTTTGTTTTGTTGTTTTTTTTTTGTTGTAAGCTGTTTCATTTTACTTTTGACAATGATATTTATGAATTGCTGCATGGCCCATGGTGTTGAACTTGCAAAGCCATTGCACATGGAATTAATGGTGAATTTCTATAGGTTTCAAAACAGCAGGGTATAAGATGACGATTTTCAGTTTCTTCTTCTTCTTCATGCATTTTTTTTTAATTTTTTTTTTCAGGTGTGAATGCGAAATACAATCAGGCATTTCATTAATGTTAATCCGACACCTGCCAGTAATAAATTTTTTTTAAAAAAAAAATAGACGCCATTAGAACTATGAGGTGAGGTAAGTAATCTGGTATTTTCAGAAATGTAAGACATTGGGGCTGAGACTCAGTAAGTAACCACAGGAGGCGAAATAACAAAAATTAGCCTACTCTTTAAGTCCATAATGTATATGGAGCAGCGGTCGCCAATTTTTCGGACCTCACGGACCACTAAATTCAAAATTTTAAATGCCGCGGACCACTAATATGATTTTTTTTAAAAAAGATAAATACGTTTGTCAAATAATGATCACTGATCAGAGAACTTCCATTTTATTAATAAAAATCTTTAAAGGTTGTTTAATTGTAACAAAATTATTAAAGTTAGTTTAATTATTAGAAAATAATTGAAGTTTAGGGGAGAAGCGTGTGGTGGGGGAAAACTGAACGAAATGTAGCTCTCGCGAGCCATATTTTACGAGAACTGTACTAGACTCTAGTACATTTTCGTGAATTTAGTGCAATAGAAAGGCGAAAACTGTCATTCAGAATATAAGAATTTATTAGGATATTTTTTTTGTAAATGCAAATATTGTCAAGATTTTTCTCCGGACCACCAAAAATTTCTCGCGGACCACCGGTTGGCGACTGCTGATATAGAGGACTATAGAGTGTGCAGGACCCAGACTCAGATCAAAATCCTAATTCAAATTGGAGCCAATCTAATTCATATTAAACTCAGACCCATATTAAGAGGCTACATCGCAAAATTACTTCGAAAAATCTCCACAAAAGAGCGCTAATATCGTTTTTATATTGAGCTCATAGACCCAATGTTAAAGAAAAAATGTTCATTTTTAAAATACACAAGTCGCGGCGGCAATATGTTTATTTTTCGTATTTAAAGTTGTCCAATTTTGATGGTTCAAACTGCAATGTGCACTTTAAATCTATGTTTATCTAGGGATAGATCATCAAAAAATTGGAAAGTGTGCTTCTATTTTTTTTTTTAAAAAATATATTTCAAAATCGCGAATTTTTAACTCGCAATTTTGAAATATATTATTTCTAAAAAAAAATAGAAGCACACTTCCCAATTTTTCCATTGAGTAAGAAAAATACAACCATTAAAATATTCATAAAAAATTAAAAATACTTAAAAATAATTTAGTAAAAAAAAAAAAAAAATCTTGGGTCTATGGGCTCACTATAGAAAGTATGGTGGCGCTCTTTGTGAAGGTTTTTCGAAGTAATTTTGCGATGTAGCCACTTAAGGCATGTGTCAAATGTAACATGCACAAGGCCTCCGAGGTTTAGAGTAACCCCCCCCCCCCCGGCTTGCCCCGCAAATGAATCACTTTGACTTAATGTCCTATTTATTTTGTGACAATATTATATTTTTCAATATTTTTGTTTTTGTTTGTTTTTTTCGTAAAAATTTATTCCAAACTAAACTAGAAATTCCCGAATCGAATCTCTGTCTGTTCGTTTATTGTACCCGAAATGCACTGCTAGGGTCCACTGGTATGGCTTGGTATAACTTGGAGTCCGACACTGTCCATGCTTATAGATTAACGCAACCTTTGCTTTTGGCAAATCGTAAATGCTACGTATCTGCAAATGGTGACTGTTAGCCTGAATAATGCAGCAGAACGTTCTGTGGTCCAGAAAATAACGTCATTTCTTAAAAGTGCCAGAACAATTGTTAAGCATAAGCAATGTCAATGACAATAACCAGGGGCCCGTTTCACAAAACTACAAGTCTTGTCCAGAACAATTGTAGGTTACAAGTTTTTGTAATCACAACTTGTTGGTTACACATGTTTCCCGAATATTTATACACAAAACTACAAGTCTTTTGAGTAACAATTGTAGCTTACAAGTGAAGGTAACAAGTTGTTGGCAACAAGTGAAATTTGACTTGTTTGTAACAAGTGTAGTTTGTCAGTATTCATTAAATACATTTTCCTTTTCCATTTTCTTTTGTGTGTAATTCCAAAACGTCTAAAAGTGATGCATTATAAAATAAGTGGTATATTTTAAAAGAAATACGAGATAGACATTATGTTTAATTTTAGAGCACTTGTAAAACAATCTACCTGCCTTTTGAGTTAGGTAGAAAATCGTTGGTTGGTAACAAGTGTCAGTAACAAGTTTGTCCACTACACTTGTTAGCTACAAGTAAACTTTTGTGGTTTGCAAGTAATTAATTCGCTTGTAAAATTCTAAAAATTAACTTGTAAAATTCTACAAATTCACTTGTAAAATTCTACAAATTCACTTGTAAAATTCTACAAATTCACGTGTAAAATTCTACAAATTCACGTGTAAAATTCTACAAATTCACTTGTAAAATTCTACAAATTCACTTGTAAAATTCTACAAATTCACTTGTAAAATTCTACAAATTCACTTGTAAAATTCTACAAATTCACTTGTAAAATTCTACAAATGTAAGATTCATAATCATTCATTGGGGGACTAACTTCTAAGGGCCCTCAGGTTCTACTTAGCACAGGGTCTCCAAAAGTGTTAATCCGCGCCTGGAACCAGACTTTTTAGAATTATGCAATGCTACGAAAATTGCAAGGGTTACAATAATCGAATAATTCTTTCAGAATCAGACATTTTGATCCAAGATTTTTTTATCTTCAGACACAAAGAGGATTATTATCCTAGAGGCACAATAAAGTAAAACTTGCAAAATTTGACCCATTCCATGATGTCTTTAAAAAGTTAAAAGATGCATTTTTTTTGTTGTTTTTTATCTTTTCAACCCAAAGTATTTTTTGGGCTGTTTTTTTTTTCTTCTTTTTTTTTTGAATTTATAAGAAACTTATTTTTTTTGAGGTTTGGTAAAAGGTGTTATAACCTTGTAAAAGTCTTAAAATGTAGGATCCCAGGGTTTGGTTTTAATGCTATTATATTATTTCTCGTCTTTCTTCTTCTTGCTTTTTAAAATTTGGCGTGAAGAATTCATGGTTGGTGGTGCTTATGTTAGACGTATAGCTTTTTCTACATTGAATGCCCATATCTAAAACTGTCGGCGGTCCTACACACACACAAAAAAAAGTTGCAGCTTAAGATTTTTGCATTTGTAATGTACCTCATGCTGGCAATCCGATCCTTGCCAGCATGACAAACGGGGCAGGCCTTTTCTCTTTTCCCCCTTCTTATTTCACAACCCTGTATTTTTTTTCTTTCTCCCTCTTGTTCTTCTTTCCTTTAAAGCCCCTAAGGCCACCCTATTATGTTAGTTGGAGATCATGTGAATCTGTCATAGTTGTCCAGTGCACGTTTTTAAAAAGAAGAGGAGGAGATTGGAGAAGCCAAACTGTATTTGTTGCTGTCAATCTGCGAAATCAGTCAGTCTGCAGATTACCTAGGCAATGTGCAAAATTATCAACGTACTAGTGAATCTGCAAAAATGTATTGAATTTTGCAGATTCACTAGCAGGTTGGTTTTGCTGCAGATTGCCTAGACAATTTGCAACAAAACCAACCTACTAGTGAATCTGCAAAAATGTATTGAATTTTGCGGATTCACTAGCAGGTTGTTGGTTTGCAGATTGCCTGATTCCGCAGATTGATAATAAGATATTCACAAAATTGTTCAAAAAAAAAAAAAAAGTAAAAAAGAGGGGTTTTTTGAAGGAAAAAGTTTCACTTTATTTTGAACGAACTGGACAACTTTTGACAGTGGGCCAATGACATGGGGTCGAGGAGCGAGCCCCTTGTTTATGTTTTAGGAGGGCCAAATTAGTGCATCTTGAATCCTTCATATACAAATCCTATATTATTCATTAAGAAGATACGAATAAATGAAATAATATTAAATATTAAATTATTAATAATAAGAAACAGTGTGTGTTACGCAGGGTCGCCACAAGGTGATCCGGATACCACTGAAATTGCAACAATCGCCGGTTTTTTTTTGTTTTTCTATTGGACGTCAACGGTGTTAAAACTAGTTTTACCTAAGTTTTTAACAGTTTTTTTTTCGGTTAAGATACGAAAGACGAAAAAAGCGCGAAGATTCGAGTTTTCGAATCTCGAATAATTTTCAAGATTCGCGGTATTCGAGGATTCGAAGATTTGAATGTCCCATCCTTAGTTCTATGAACAATTTTACGTTTGTTTAAGTTTATTATCAGTGATCAGTGATCACCTTTTCTAAAATATTGTACCATTTGTACAAAGCTTTTCTATATTAGGGACTTAGCGAAATTTTGTACGAAATTAAGTTTCACGAAATTTATATATTTAAATTAAGTGATTTCGTTTTCGTTTCAATTTCGTAATTTTAGTTAGCGAAGCAACCCGAAAACGTAAACGAAATCATTCACCTTTTACGGCGATTTGTGTGGTTATTTTTGACTAATTAATCGCCGCTAAACGTAGATTTTTTTAATTGTTATTGTTCTTTGCACTTAATATTCTTGTTTTAATCGGAAATCTTTCATGTAGGGTTGGTTATTCTTTTTAAAACGACGTCGTTTTCCATCGAAGCGTTGGAAAAATCGCGTCGTTTTCAAGTTTCTCAAATGGCGTTAAACCGCTTCTGCGCATGCGCGTTTATTTCGTTTCTACGAAATCCAACTACGAAATAATTTTATAATTTCGTAAAGAAATGCCTCATTTCGTACGAAATCTTTGTGTTGTAACGAAAATCAGCCGGAAATGACGTCAAAATAATGGATTTCGTAAATAAATTTATTATCTTTTCTGGTGAAAATGATATAAAATTATGAAATTTTCTTAATTATAGGCATTATAACGTCATTTGTTCATCATAATATTTTTGTATTGAAATAGTTGTAACTGAGTCAAATTTATACTAATTAGCCATTAATATATGGGGGTTTTAAGCTCTACAAAGGTGAAACTATCATTTATTTTTCTGGGCTTTTTTTGGCACTAAATGGTTGCTTTCTCTTCATACGATCTCTATAATCGATGATTCCTATATCATTATTCCCTTCCGCTCGTGGAATTTCTTCTCTAAACTCCACTAACAGGGCCAGGGGCGTAGCTGGGGACCTGCAGCCCCTGCGACCCTGGGATGGGGGAGGCGCAGTATGTGTCGAGGACGCATTTTTTTGAGGGGGGGTGGAAAGAGGGTACAATGTTTTAAGAGGCTACATCGCAAAATTACTTCGAAAAATCTCTGAAAAGAGCGCTAGCATCGTTTTTCCTATTGAGCTCATAGACCCGATGTTAAAGAAAAAATGTTAATTTTTAAAATACACAGTCATGGCGGCAATATGTTTATTTTTCATATTTAAAGTTGTCCAATATTAAGTTTTCAAAGTGCAATGTGCACCGAGCTGATCCGAGTGATAGAATGGCAAAAAAAAATTGTTAAGTGCGGTTATATTTTTAAAAACTATTTCAAAATCGTGAATTTCTAACTCTTATGTTAAACTCCAACGCCTGAATCAGAAAAAAAAAAATCCATTAAGATGTTGATAAAAAATACCTAAAAATAATTTAATAAAACCACAATTAAACTACAGTGAAGCCAATACATTGGCGCACATGCTGATTTTTTTTCTGTTTTTTTTAAAATTATTTTTACGTATTTTTATGAGCATTTTAATGGATGTTTTTTGCTTACGAGCGCATACTCAATGAAGTTTATATTGAAATAGTTTTTAAAAATATAACCGCATTTACCAATTTTTTGTCATTCTATCACTCGATCAGCATACATTTAAGGTGAACATTGCACTTAAAAAAACTTAATATTGGACAACTTTAAATATGAAAAATAAACATATTGCCACGACTGACTGTGTATTTTAAAAATTAACATTTTTTCTTTAACATCGGGTCTTATGGGCTCAAAACGATGCTAGCGCTCTTTGCAGAGATTTTTCGAAGTAATTTTGCGATGTAGCCTCTTAAGCGGGAATGGGGGGGGGGAGGTGGCAGGTTACAACCAAACCTAAGCTATGTCACTGAAAAGGGACCTCGGCCCTGAATATCGATATTGTCAATGTTGCGCATAAGGTGCATAACATTACGAAATTAATATTCGTGAAAATATGGAGTTATCTCAATTCTAGTTATTATTTTTTTGTTGTTGTTGCTTCTGAACAACACAATTGTTTTCATTTTATTTCTCAACATAAATATAATTGTTTTAAGTTATCTTGAATCGTTGTCTTTTTTTAATTTTATCTTGCAAACGATTTGCAGCTGCGCATGTTCAATAGATTAGATTTTGTCAGGGAGCTATATTTTACACTTTGCACCTTCTTAGAATTTTTTTCTCTTTTCTTTTTCATTTTCTAAAAGAGGGGAGGAGAAAGAAAACTAAAGAAGGGAGGAGAGAAATATTTCGGGGTGAGAAGGAGGGGTGGAAATGAAGAAAGGGGTGGGAAGGAGGATAAGAAACATTGCAGGTGGCGGGCTAGCCTCTCTCTTTCTCTTAATAAACATATATATAGGCCTACAAATTAAGTTCGTCCCGAGTCAGGGGCGCGAACTTTGTTGAAAAACCGGTTTTTTTTTTAAATTTTATCTTAAAAAGTGCACCCATACTGGGCCTAACGACTACCACCCTCCCCTTCTTTACGCTATAGACGATCATTTTTTTTTCAGCCTACATGACGTTTTTAATCTCTACGTAGGGAGTCCTTCACTTATTCCACCCCTTTCTGTAATTCTTTACAAAGACAATTCTGAAACACCCTGTGTTGAGAGTAGTTCTCTGCCGCCAGGCATTCTGCTATTTTCGCAACAACAAGAACAGAGAGTGCGAGCTCGAGACTCGAGAGAATCATAGGGGAGCAGTTTCTCGGGTGTCGGTAGTCATTAGCGAAGCGGATTTTAAGCGTAGCAGAGCCAAGACATATAGAGCAATATAGCTGTGATTTTTGTGGTTCTTCTTCTTAAAAGAAAAAGTGCGGACTTTGAGGATTTTTTCTACAGTGTTTTTGTCAATCGAAGTGCGGTGTTAAAGTTACGTGATTCGTGTTTTAAACATTTAAGAATAGAATAGAATATCTATATATTTTTTTATTATTATTAATTCTGCGTTTAGAAGCAATTACTTCTAGATCGCTTTCTTCTTTTTTTTAACGTAGCCTCTTTTTCGTATCCCCAAAAAGAGGCTAATTATAAGCATTGAGCGTGTGAGATGAGAAAAGCTGCTGAGAAGCGGCTTATCGATCGTTTGTGTCTGGTCTTTTTTTGTACTCTTTGGAACTAGCCTCTCTCTCCCTCCATTTCTAAGTTAAAACAGGGTTAATCTTATTTCTGTATGGCGATGGATACGTTTTTGTGTTGTGTCAAATTGTGATTAACAGAATATAAAAGGACTATATAAAAAAAAACGTAAGGTGGGATGTTCTGTTTTTGAAACCATTTTCAAATAATTTTCGTTTTGTTTGGATGCCGATTCCATGAAGAAATCACTGATCACTGATGGAATTTTGTAATGGGGATGCGGTTAGTCAACAGCGGGAAGGCTGTGACCCCGTCTCCTTCGTTTCTTCTTTATGCCACCATCTTAATCCTGACGCTACTAATCGGTAAGTTTTATGTTTCCTTATAATACGGATGGCTTTGCTTTTACGTGACGTTACAGCATGATCAGCATCCGTAAAGGGATAGTAAAGTAAAATTGCAAACGTTTACGGGTCAGGATAAAAATATGAACGGATGAACATTGGGGGTAACTGTAAAACCCGACATAGAATTGGATGAACACTATATTAATATGAATGAACACAAACTTTAAAGGGATGAACATAGAGGGATAAAAGGATGAACATATTTTAAAGGGATGAACGTGGTTTTAAGAGGGCTGACAATCATGTTCATCCCCCTAAAAACCGTGTTCATCTCCCGCTAAACCGTGTTCATCCCCCTCAAAACATTGTTCATCCTCCTCAAAACATTGTTCATCCTCCTCAAAACCGTGTTCATCCCCCGCAAAACCGTGTTCATCCCCCGCAAAACCGTGTTCATCCCCCGCAAAACCGTGTTCATCCCCCGCAAAACCGTGTTCATCCCCGCAAAACCGTGTTCATCCCCCGCAAAACCGTGTTCATCCCCCGCAAAACCGTGTTCATCCCCCGCAAAACCGTGTTCATCCCCCGCAAAACCGTGTTCATCCCCCTCAAAACCGTGTTCATCCCCCTCAAAACCGTGTTCATCCCCCGCAAAACCGTGTTCATCCCCCGCAAAACCGTGTTCATCCCCCGCAAAACCGTGTTCATCCCCCGCAAAACCGTGTTCATCCCCCGCAAAACCGTGTTCATCCCCCGCAAAACCGTGTTCATCCCCCTCAAAACCGTGTTCATCCCCCTCAAAACCGTGTTCATCCCCCTCATCCCCCTCAAACACGGTTTTGCGGGGAATGATCCCCGCAAAACCGTGTTTATTCCCCGCAAAACTGTGTTCATCCCCCATAAAAGTATGTTTCATCTCTAAAATATGTTCATTCTTTTATTTCTCTCTGTTCATCCCTTTAAAATGTGTTCATCCATATTAATGTAGTGTTCATCCATTTCTATATGCATTCGGTGTCGGGTTTTAGAGTTACCTCCAATGTTCATTCGTTCATCTTTTTATCCTGACCCAAGGTTTACGGCTAGTGATGGGAGCAATTTCATGAAGTTTATTTTGTTGAAGTATTTTCATGAAATTTATGAAAATTTGTGTATAATATATATTGGAAAAGTTGTAAAAAATGAATTGAAATTCATGAAATAGAACAAAATAATTGCATCAATGGGACATTCGAAACCGGGCGAATCTTGAAAAATATTCGAGATTCGAAAACTCGAATCTTCGCGCTTTGTTCGTCTTTCGAATCCTAACTTTAAAAAAACTGGTAAAACTTTGGTAAAATTAGTTTTAACTCCATTGACGTCCAATAGAAGCGTTCACTAACAAAAAAAAACCGGCGATTGTTGCAATTTCGGTGTTTTACCCTGATCACCAATATCACCTTCTGGCGTCCCTGAATGCCACACACTGTTTCTTATTATTAATAATTTAATATTTTAATATTTCATTTATTTGTATCTTTTTAATGAATAATATAGGATTCTTATACGAAGGATTCGAGAACCTTTTAGGATTCGGATTCGAGGAAATTTAGGATTCGTCCTACCTCTAAAATAAATGAAATATTATTAAAATATTATTAAATTATTATTAATAATAATAATAATAATAATAATAAAGTGTGGCACTCAGGGTCGACACAAGGTGATATTGGTGAACTGGGTACAACACCGAAATTGCTACAATAGCCGGGGTTTTTTTTGTCAGTGAACGTTTCTATTGGACGTCAACGGTGTTAAAACTAATTTTACAAAGTTTTTAACAGGTTTTTTTAGGTTAGGATTCGAAAGACGAAAAAAAAAAGCGAAGATTCGAGTTTTCGAATCTCGAATAGTTTTCGAGATTTGCGGGATTCAAGGATTCGAATGTGTTCCATCCCTAATGTAGTCATTTTTACAATAGATTTTTTAGACCTACTGTATACAACGGATGCGAGATTTATTTCTAAAAAATCTCGACATGCCGACTTTTAATCTCTTTTATTCAGCCATGTTAATTATGCCATGTTGTGCGCGCACCATACTCTCTTTCTCTCTCTAATAATTAAATTATTGCTGCTACATGAGGGCGCTTGCAGTAATTAGAGTATGGTGCGCGCCAACAACGGGCAATTAGAAATCGGCACATAACAGCAGTTAGCTCCGCCCCTTTTATGACGACCGGCAACTTCTAATTGGTTTGTTGTGTGGTTCGACGTTGAAAAGGGCGGAGCATGTGACGTCAGACTACATAACCAACCAATTAAAAGTTGCCGATCGTCATAAAAAGGGGCGGAGCCAACTTTTTTATGTCCCGATTTTTAATTGCCTGTCGCGCAACATGGCATAATTAACATGGCCGAATAAGAGAGATTATTATTAAGTCGACATGTCGAGATTATTAAGTCGACATGTCGAGATTATTAAGTCGACATGTCGAGATTATTAAGTCGACATGTCGAGATTATTAAGTCGACATGTCGAGATTATTAAGTCGACATGTCGAGATTATTAAGTCGACATGTCGAGATTAAGTCGACGATTAAAAAATAAAGTTTGCGAACGTACTCTGCAGGGCTCCGTAGTATACAGTATGCAAATTGCAACAAAAACAAATGTTTGAATGGATTTAACGACGAATCTTTATAATTTACGTCTTGATTTCTCTGCTCGTAACTTTTTTTTTTTTAAAAAATGTCATTTTATTGTTTTTTTTTTTTTCGTAGAATTTCTTTTTTTTTTCTTCCAAAACAAAATGAGAAAATATATTTTAGTTCGCAACTGTTGGTTGACGTGAATAACGAATAGAAACATTTCATATCGATTGTGTCAAGTTTACGTAATTTATGAGCAAACAAAAGGAAGGGAGGTTTTTAAGCATAAATTTCATGTTGTAATATATGACTGGAAACCAGCTTCGAATTATTACGCTCTGGTCAAGTCTATGTGACAGTTTGGCTCACACGCCTTAGGAGATTACATCGCAAAACGACTTCGAAAAATCTCCGCAAAAGAGCGCTAGCATCGTTTTTCTATTGAAGACCATAGACCAAATTTTAAAGAAAAAAAAAAATGTTAATTTTTAAAATACACAGTCAGTCGCGGCAATATGTTTATTTTTCATATTTAAAGTTTGTCCAATATTAACCTTAAATATATGCTGATCTAGTATTAGAATGACAAAAAATTGGTAAGTGCGGTTACATTTTTAAAAACTTTAAAAATGGCGAATTTCTAACTCTTTATGTTAAACTCCATTGAGTACGCACTCGTAAGCAAAAAAACATCCATTAAAATGTTGATAAAAATATCTAGAAATAATTTTATAAAACCACAGTAAATCCAACAAAAAAAAATCCAACTTGCTGATTTTTTTTCTGTTTTTTAAAAATTATTTTTACGTATTTTTACGAGCATGTTTTTAATGGTTGTTTTTGCTTACGAGTGCGTACTCAATGGAGTTTAATATGAGTTAGAAATTTGCGATTTTTAAATACTTTTTAAAAAATATAACGTCACTTACCAATTTTTCGTCATTTTATCACTCGATCAGCATACATTTAAGGTGCACATTTAACTTTGAACCATCAAAATTGGACAACTTTAAATATGAAAAATAAACATATTACCGCCACTGACTGTGTATTTTAAAAAATCAACGTTTTTTCTTTAACATTGGGTCTATGGGCTCAATAGAAAAACGATGCTAGCGCTCTTTGCGTAGATTTTTCAAAGTACTTTTGCCTCTTAAGCAAATGTTATATTTTTTTGAATTTTAAAGATATTAAACATGAAAACATGTTTTAAAAGACTGAAGGTGTTCTAGGCCTTCTAGTTTCTAAAACCCATTCTAATTTTGTCTTCGTTCTGATTCTGATTGTTTTTTTGTTTTTGTTTTTTTAAATGGCGTTTTCGTTGTGTTTTTTCAGTGCCATGTGGCTGTTGTAACGTTGAGCAATGTTGGAATCAGTACACGAGACGTTTGTCCGATTACAACATACCTGAGGGTCCGAGCCGACTTTGCTGTGCCGCCTTGCGTGTCCTCTCCGAATGTATTCGTGCTTCGGCTCGCAGCTGTCGAGGCGATCTCTTATATCACACGTATTCTACGATGGCGCTCAAGAAGAACAACGAGTTCAACTGTTCTTATATCGTTTTGCACGCGTCCAGTTCACCTCCTGTCACCGGAACGGGTGGAATCGGTGGATTGACTCCTTTGACGCGACCTCCCAAGGTACGGCCTCCTATCGCGCAACAGTGTGCGTATCACGGACGCCACGAGTTTAGACACTGCGCCCTTTTTGGTGATCCTCATCTGAGGACTTTTACGAACGAAGAGATGACGTGTAAAGTGAACGGCGCGTGGCCGCTTGTGGACAATGCGTATTTGGCCGTGCAAGTGACCAATGAAGCCGTCGTCGAAGGATCGAAGGCGACCGCCACCACAAAAGTAAGCGTCTCTCGTAATAAGTATTATTATTATTAACGGGCAGTTGATTAAACGTTTTCAGGTACGATTGGTGAGGCGACTGAATAAGCGCCGAATTGAACAAACACCAAGCTGAGCAAACATAGCCATATTGAAATTATGCACGCGTTTCGTGTGTCGCGCGACACACGACGGCACAATGTCGTCCGTTCTAGTTACACCACGGGAACAAATTGGATCACTCTACGCCGTGGCGTCTGGTCAAGTGGCCGTCACGTTTTGAAAAACATGCCGTCGTGTATTACAAGAACGCCGACGGCAAAAAGTTGCGCGACATTTCAAAATACACGGTTTCTTATGGGTCTGTTTTCTGCTGTCGCAATCGC
This sequence comes from Brachycybe producta, assembly GCA_036925085.1. Lineage (NCBI taxonomy): Eukaryota > Metazoa > Arthropoda > Diplopoda > Playtdesmida > Andrognathidae > Brachycybe > Brachycybe producta. The sequence goes on from JAUPFP010000002.1 coordinate 3,296,044, forward strand.
GAGGCAATTTCTGCCGGCGTGTGTTGTGCGACACGAAACGCTTGCATAAAAGGAAACCTAGAAAACGCGCGGCAACCTCTTCTGTCGTGTGTTGCGCGACACGAAACGAGTGCGTAAAGGCGGCCGAAGCTACAAATTGAAAGAAAAACGTCAAACTCAGGGTGGATTGATTTATTTCAAATTGATAGAAATTGCGAAATTTCAGTTAAAAATCTAATTTCATTTTTAAACAAGAAAATTAAACAAAAAACATGTTTTTTGTTTGATTTGAGGGTCGCTTTTATAATTAAATGGGTCTAAAAGGTAAGAAAAAACAAGATGTAATCCCCTGTTGTTTTGCTGGTGTAGTGGTTAGTGTCTCAGACTCACAACCCATGGTAAGTGTTGGTCATGAGTTCGATCCCCGTGCAGTGTGGCTTATATTTCGAATATTCAGAAGGTGGTGGGACAAACAAACAAATTATGAAGTTAAATAAAAGCGAGTTAAAAATCTGGATTTCGGGGAGAAAGATGTCCGGCTTTTTGGTTCGAAAGATGTCCGGCTTTTCGGTTCGAAAGTAGTCCGGCTTTTCGGTTCGAAAGAAATCTAAAATCATAATTTTGATCCAATCTGTGATGAATTAATTATTCAACTAGAGTACTGAAAGTGTATTGTCTAATGTGACCTGAGTAAACTGCCATTTGAGAAAAAAATTCATATTAGATAATTTGATTATAAACGAACGTGTGATGTTATGTAATGTAATTCATCCTCGTTTCATTTGGGACATTTTCAACCAAAACACAAAAGAACCCCTTGCTTTAATGTTTCTTAAGTTGGGTTTTTGCAGCTATGATAAGGCGGGGTGTAATCTCTCTCTCTCTCTCTCTCTCGTTTTCTACGTTCATAAGTAGTAAACAGAAACCGAACACCGTAAATAACCACAGCAAAGATAAACGTTAGATGTTGTTTGTGATCAAATAAATCTTTGCTTTAGGTTTTTTCTTTTGATTCTTGTTAAGTGGGCAAGAGAGAGAGAGAGAGAGGCTTTATGATTTTTAGAGTAAAACATTGGGTTGGAATTGTGTATGGATAGCCTCGTTGATGCGTTACTCCTTGTAAAGGAGGTTGTTTTCAAAAAAAAAAGTGAGTGGGAGTAAAGGAAGGGATTGAGATAGTGAGAGATAGGCCTATATTGGGAGAGGGAGAGCGAGAGAGAGAGAGAGAGAGAGAGAGAAACATAGGCATTGGGTGGGAGGGAGGGAGAGAGAGAAACATAGTGAGAGATAGAGAAAAGAGAAACATTGGGAGAGAGAGAGAGAGAGAGAGATAGAGAAATATTGAGAGAGAGAGAGAGAGAGAAATAGAAATATTGAGAGAGAGAGAAATAGAAATATTGAGAGAGACATATTGAGAAAGAGAGGAAAGAGAGAAATATTGAGAAGGAGAGAGAAACATTGAGAAGGAGAGAGAAACATTGAGAAGGAGAGAGAAACATTGAGAAGGAGAGAGAAACATTGAGAAGGAGAGAGAAACATTGAGAAGGAGAGAGAAACATTGAGAAGGAGAGAGAAATATTGAGAAAGAGAGAGAAACATTGAGAAAGAGAGAGAAATATTGAGAAAGAGAGAGAAATATTGAGAAAGAGAGAGAAATATTGAGAAAGAGAGAAATATTGAGAAAGAGAGAGAAATATTGAGAAAGAGAGAGAAATATTGAGAAAGAGAGAGAAATATTGAGAAAGAGAGAGAAATATTGAGAAAGAGAGAGAAACATAGGCATTGAGAGAGTGAGAAATATATTGAGGGAGAGAGAGAGAGAAACATAGGCATTGGGAGGGAGAGAGAGAGAGATATTGAGAAAGAGAGAGAAGAGAAACATAGGAATTGAGAAAGAGACTACATACACAAAGTGAGAAATAGAGAACTGAGAAACATAGGCATTGAGTGAGAGAGGGAGTGTGAGAGATATATTGAGAGAGAGAGAAACATAGTGAGGTAGAGAGAAGAGAAACATTAGCAGAGGGAGGAAGAGAGTGAGGGGGGGAAAAGATGGCTGTCATCCAAAACTAAATGGGAACAGTAGCCTAGTCTAGTTTTCGGCTTATAAGACACTATTAACCACAGATTAGCCGAGGTTATCCTGTCGTTAAAACTGTGATTATGTGACAACAAGCATTAATAATTTGCTTTTTAAGATAATATTCATCTTAACAACATTTGTTGGGGGAATCTTAAACTAAATGTGGAACAAAATGTTTTAGAAATGGTGACTTGTGTCCTTCTACTTTTTTTTTTGTTATAGCTATTTTTTTTTGTAAAAAAAAAAGCAATTTTAAGGAGAGATTAGTCTAATAAAGCCTGGAACACACGCGGAATTCTGCTCAGAAAAATCACAACAGAATATTTAAATGAGAAAAATTTTCCATAAAAAGTGAACGGGAAAATTCATTAAAAAAATGAGTTGAACAAACTTAAACTTTTTTCGTTCTTAAAATATTCCGTTCAAATTCCCACCAATCAGAAAGAAGCACATGTGTGACATCACAAAAAAAAAAGCAAATTGAAATTCATTTTGGCAATAAATGTTTCTTTTCTTGCTCAATAGAGGGAGCGCACAACTATCCTCATTACTTTTCTGTTTCTATTTGCTAACAACAGAGATACAGAAAAAGAAAATCACTTTTTTTCCCTTATTTTCTTTTTCCTTGGCGGAATTCCGCGTGTGTGTTCCAGGCTTAAACTAGAAAAGTAGATGAATGACATAAGGGTGATTTTTTAATATATTGAAAAAAGAATAAGGCTTTGATTGCAGTATGGCGCTTCTGGTAAATGCCGTTACAAAGTGAAATTCAGTGGGATTTTTTATTCAGCATGTGTGATTTATCCCTTAAGTCAGGGACACACATGCAGAAACATACAACAGAAAACACACACGAGAACCACTGCAACAAAAGAAATTCTGTTCGTTTTCTTTTTCTGTTTGCATGTGATGAAAACGCATGCAGAACAGAAATGCGACACGCCATCTATTGTGAAACATAAACAACATGTGTTCCACAGTTTGTTTGTTTTGAAAGTCTACAAAAATGTGATGATGTCATGCAAGCTACAATCCTATTGGTTCATTTATAACAGAAAGCAGGAAAGAACAGGTTCTGTTTCTTGCACTTGAAAACAGAAGATTTGTCTGTTTTCTTACATGTTTTCTTTTACGTTTTCTGCATGTGTGTCCCTGGCTTAAGCAACGAAGTATAAACAACAGGCAATTAGAAATTGGGACAAACAGAAGTTGGCTCCGCCCTTTTTATGACGACTGGCAACTTCTAATTGGTTGTTTATGTGGCCCGACGTCACATGCTCCGCCCTTTTCTATGTCGAATCACACAACAAACCAATTAGAAGTTGCCGGTCGTCATAAAAAGGGTGGAGCCAACTTCTGTATGTCCCGATTTCTAATTGCCTGTGTATAAACCAAGCCTAACAAAGTTAAATTCAGTGGGATTTTAATCAGCATGTGTGATTTACGGTGGCCGAGAGGTGCAATCCCTATATACAAACACACGACAACACCCAATACTCTATGACAACTTCCAAAACTCCACGACAACTTCCAAAACTCTACGACAACTTCCAAAACTCTACGACAACTTCCAAAACTCTACGACAACTTCCAAAACTCTACGACAACTTCCAAAACTCTACGACAACTTCCAAAACTCTACGACAACTTCCAAAACTCTACGACAACTTCCAAAACTCTACGACAACTTCCAAAACTCTACGACAACTTCCAAAACTCTACGACAACTTCCAAAACTCTACGACAACTTCCAAAACTCTACGACAACTTCCAAAACTCTACGACAACTTCCAAAACCACAACAACTTCCAAAACCACAACAACTTCCAAAACCACAACAACTTCCAAAACCACAACAACTTCCAAAACTACAACAACTTCCAAAACTACAACAACTTCCAAAACCACAACAACTTCCAAAACCACAACAACTTCCAAAACTACAACAACTTCCAAACTTATTAAATATTATTTCATTTATATTTATTTATAATTATTGAATTTAGTATGCATGTGCACACACACACAAACTAGTGTGTGTGTACACGCTCATTTGTGAGTGCTTGAGCGCGCACGCTCATTTGTGTGTGTGCATGATTGTGAGGTTGTGTGTGTTTGCGGTTGTGAGTGCGTGTGTACGCTCATTTGTGTGCGTGCGCACACTCATTTGTGAGTGTGCGTGCGCACACTCATTTGTGAGTGTGCGTGCGCACGCTCATTTGTGAGTGTGCATGCGCACACTCGTTTGTGACTGTGACTGTGAGTGTGTGGTTGTGAGTGTGCATGTGTATGTTCATTTGAGTGTGCACACACACGTGTGTGTACACTCAATGGATTGTGAGTGTTTACTATGGATCCCCTTTAAGACATACACTATGTGAATTTTTTTCCTTCGTTCAAACGACTTAGGCAGTCGTTCAAACGACCTAGGCAGTCGTTCAAACGACCTAGGCAGTCGTTCAAACGACCTAGGCAGTCGTTCAAACGACCTAGGCAGTCGTTCAAACGACCTAGGCAGTCGTTCAACTGACCTAGGCAGTCGTTCAACCGACCTAGGCAGTCGTTCAAACGACCTAGGCAGTCGTTCAAACGACCTAGGCAGTCGTTCAAACGACCTAGGCAGTCGTTCAACCGACCTAGGCAGTCGTTCAACCGACCTAGGCAGTCGTTCAACCGACCTAGGCAGTCGTTCAAACGACCTAGGCAGTCGTTCAAGCGATTGCCTAGGTCGCTCAAGCGATTGCCTAGGTCGCTCAAGCGATTGCCTAGGTCGCTCAAGCGATTGCCTAGGTCGTTTAAACGAGTGCCTAGGTCGTTTAAACGAGTGCCTAGGTCGTTTAAACGAAGAAAAAAATTCACATAGTGTATGTCCTAAAAGGGATCCGTAGTAAACACTCACAATCCATTGAGTGTACACACACGTGTGTGTGTGCACACTCAAATGAACATACACACGCACACTCACAACCACACACTCACAAACGAGTGTGCACACACACTCACAAATGAGCGTGCGCATGCACACTCAAATGAGCGTACACACGCACTCACAACCGCAAACACACACAACCTCACAATCATGCACACACACAAATGAGCGTGCGCGCTCAAGCACTCACAAATGAGCGTGTACACACACACTCGTTTGTGTGTGTGTGCACATGCATACTAAATTCAATAATTATAAATAAATATAAATGAAATAATATTTAATAAGTTTGGAAGTTGTTGTAGTTTTGGAAGTTGTTGTGGTTTTGGAAGTTGTTGTGGTTTTGGAAGTTGTTGTGGTTTTGGAAGTTGTTGTGGTTTTGGAAGTTGTTGTGGTTTTGGAAGTTGTTGTGGTTTTGGAAGTTGTTGTGGTTTTGGAAGTTGTTGTGGTTTTGGAAGTTGTTGTGGTTTTGGAAGTTGTTGTGGTTTTGGAAGTTGTTGTAGTTTTGGAAGTTGTTGTGGTTTTGGAAGTTGTTGTGGTTTTGAAAGTTGTTGTGGTTTTGAAAGTTGTTGTGGTTTTGAAAGTTGTCGTAGAGTTTTGGAAGTTGTCGTAGAGTTTTGGAAGTTGTCGTAGAGTTTTGGAAGTTGTCGTAGAGTTTTGGAAGTTGTCGTAGAGTTTTGGAAGTTGTCGTAGAGTTTTGGAAGTTGTCGTAGAGTTTTGGAAGTTGTCGTAGAGTTTTGGAAGTTGTCGTGGAGTTTTGGAAGTTGTCGTGGAGTTTTGGAAGTTGTCGTGGAGTTTTGGAAGTTGTCGTGGAGTTTTGGAAGTTGTCGTAGAGTATTGGGTGTTGTCGTGTGTTTGTATATAGGGATTGCACCTCTCGGCCACCGTAGTGATTCATCCCTTACCCTATTTAAAAAAAAGGTACAAGTTGCCATATTTTATCATCATATATATGTTTCTGGAGCAGATTGGGTGGGAGGAGGAGGACAAAAAGAAAGTGAGTGGAGTTGGGGGTGGTGGTAATGGTGGCGAACCTGATTATTTAATCCCGTTTTGTTTTTTTAATAGTTTCACTCCCCCTCAATCACATAGGAAATTAATTTAACTCTTAAAATGATAGTTGTTCCTGTGAAAATATCTTCTTTTGCCCCTCCCCTTTAAAGAAATAAGAACAACTTTTTCTTTCTTTTCTTTTTTGAAATATAATTTTAAGACGAAAGTTGGGGGGTGAGGGGTTGTGGTGGGGGTTATATATGATCTATTCTCCCCCCCCCTTCTTCCTCTTTCTTATTGTTATTGGTTGCATTGTTAACCCACCATCCAGAGAAAAGGTAATGTAGAAAAATGTTTTTTTTTTTTCAGGTGAATTTTTTTTTGTTGTTTACAGACTTGTGAAGGGGAAAAGTCTGAAATTCTGAATGTGTTTTTAGCCCGAGGTTCTTCTTCTCTTCCATCCTAAAAAAGAAACCGATTTTTGGCTTGCTTTGTGTGTGTGTGTATCGTGGTGAATTTGCAATGAAGAAAAAAGCTAGACGTTTTTTATCTTAAGCCGGTATTACACTAGCAACCTCCAATGCAACCTGTGATGTGACTTGCAACTAGAACTTTGTAATAAACTTCTATATCACACTATGCAACCTAGTTGTGCAATCAAAGTTTTCAAAACTTCCGTTTATTTATGTCAAGGGGGCCGACATTCGGGTGAATCTCGTACGGTATCGGAAGCCATTTTACTTTTAATCCGCGTTTTACTGATTGTTAAAATTTCAATTCTATTCTGGATGTCTAGTAAAATTGCAGCACAAAAAGTAAAATGACTTTCCATCCACACGATTCTGCTGTGAATCTTAGTGAAAAATCGTACATGATTTTCTTCAATGTCTGCCCCCCCCCCTTGGGTTGTGACCATCTTGTGAGCAATTAACAGGAAGTTCATAAACCAGAAGTCATGAAACCGGGAATTTGTTCAATGTTACATATGTCATTTCCGGCAAATGGCCTGATTGGTTGTTTGTCAGAAAGTTGACTTGAAAAGTCTGTCTGATGGAAAATGTTATCCAGTTGCATGTCATATCACAATTATAAACATTGAAGTTGCATGTCACATTGCACGTTTTATTGCATCAAAAGTTGCTAGTGTGATAGGGGCTTTATGAGCAGTGAGTGAATCGAGGATAAATACTTCTTCTGTTTAAATTTTTTTTGTCAGTTTTGTTGGGGGGGGGGGGGAGCTGTGCGCCGTTAGGCCTTGTTTCCATTGGGGATGAAAATAGGAACTTTTTTTGAAAATTTCAACTGTTTCAACAATTGAACAAGCGTGGTCTTTGCCTATGATAGTGAATGGGCGGGGCAAGGGCCACGTCGTTTCTTTTATTTTTCATCAGTTGAAATTTTCAAAAAGTTAAAAATTTTCATCCCCAGTGCAAACAAGGTGTTACATTCCAAAATGAAATCCACATGTCCAAAATGAAACGGAAGGCGTTGAGAAGGTCATTGGCACACCCATAAATGAGAGGTGTTTGGACGTCACTTCCGTGACCCAAAGAGCATGGTCCTGAACTGAAAAAGAGACTAATTACCTCCAGAAATATTATATCTTTATATACCTTTCATACCTATATTATCTTTCATAAATATTGTCACGACTTACCCAAAAATTGCCAAAACGATTTTTAAAATTAAAAATAAGTTATTAAAACCATAAAAAAAACTTAAAAACGAAGTAACTTTTCCTGAATCACCAAACGACGCCATTTTAAATTTACCAAAACGAAAGTCTCTCTTTTTCTCTCTTCCCCCCCCATTTTTGTGGCAAAGGTTGTCACCTCACATTTCCAGAATTCCTTAATGAAATATTCCCTATTCATATTCATCTCAATACAGCCTTCCATGTGGAATAATTCAAATATTATTATATATATATTAAGCCAGGTCTGTGTGTGTTTAACGCTGTACAAATAAAGACAACCCCATGATATTAAATTGGAGAGGGGAAAAAGTTGGAAAGTGTAGAGGGGGGGGAGAGAGAGAGAGAGAAACGTGGAGGAGAAAAAAAAGGGGGAGGGAGAAACTGAAACTGAAATGAAAGGAGTAAAAAAAGAACAAACGACACGCATGCGCACACCAGAGAAAATGAAAAACTCATTTTCTCTTTCAAATATAAAAAGGGAAGGGGATAATAGTAGCAAAATTAAACTACAGTTTATCACAGGTAATTGTGCCCAGCATAAGAATTTTTTTTTGCTCAGCCTTTTTATGAACGTCATCAATTTCTAATTGGTTTGTTACTTGATCTGACGTCATAAAAGGGCAGAGGAAAAGAAATTCTAATGCTGGGCACAATTGCCTGTAAATTTTGCTCCTGTCATTTATGACGGGTTACCCCACTAGTTAATAATAATAAATCTATAGTACTTTGAAATGAAAGTAATGTGAGGAGGTGACAACACATCAGAATTCGAGTAGAGGAGAGTATACTTTGAGGGATTTTGTTGCCAATGTCTGTTGTTTGGTGGCGCATCTATCTAATAAAGTTCATTTACAGGAAGTCAATTGATTTTAAAAGTTTTAAATTATATTAATGACCTATTTTAAATTTTAAAAATCGTTTTGGTAATCATTAAGTAATTCTTGACAATATTTTGACAAGAAATCTCTGGAGGTAATGGGTCTCTAACGTTTAAGTTTATTAGCGTTAGCGAGAAGCTCAGGGGATAGAGTTTGGAGAAACGGCGAGTTTCGAAAGTCGCGGTTTTTCGGGTTTCAATTTTGAAAACTGCTGTTGTTAGGCCTACCCCTTTAAATTTTAAAATTCTTGATTAAAAACAATGATGTCGAACAAAATTTTTATTATTTTTCTTAAGTAGTTATAATTTTTGTAGATAAAATAACCTTTTAGGAAATTATGCCCTAAAGGGACCTAAAAATGTCCCTTTAGGGCAAATGGTTTTAGGAAGAACTTGGTCACTCAGTGACGTGGTTCGGTGGTCCACCCTTTGTTACGTCGGCCATTTTTATTTGAGAACCCACCCAATTGTTCGATTACAATCCGATTCTGACAAAACAACTTTTGTTTTCCTCGCAAACTTTGACATTTAAAAAAAAAATTTGTTTTAAAATTTTATTAAAAGAAGGTGGTGAGGATTCGAAAAGGTTTTTCTTGATGGTGTTGTTTTTTTTTTTTAAATAAAATTTATGGCAGTATAAAAATTGCGAAAGTAATTTTCACGAAACGTCAATGCTGCAGATGCAAACATTGTAAAAAAAAAAAAAAAATGAAGCCTTTTTCAAGTCAATTCAAAATTTGCTGCACCCCCGCTAGCGTTATTACTTTCTTAAATAATCTTACGAACATATTTTAATTATTATTTTTAGTTTTTTTTTTTTTTGCACTTGTGGTCGAATCAGTATGGTGGGCCGTTCATGTCAAAATTGTTCAATAAATTTCCGCAATGCACTAGTGCCTATACTGGTGGTGGTGAAAAATGAAAGAGGGGGGGGGGGGGGGGGAGGAAGGGGCCGTTAATGATAAGATGGTTTGTGATTTTTATTTCTAATTCTGTTTTAAGAGGCTACATCACAAAATTACTTCGAAAAATCTCCACAAAGAGCGCTGGCATCGTTTTTCTACAAATACACAGTCAGTAGCGGCAGTATGTTTATTTTTTCATATTTAAAGTTGTCCAATATTGTTTTCAAAGTGCAATGTGCACCTTAAATATACATTATGCTGATCGAGTGATAGAATGACAAAAATTTGGTAAGTGCGGTTCTATTTTTAAAAGCTTTTTAAAAATTGCGAATTTCTAACTCTTACAGTATGTTAAAGTCTATTGAGTGGGCCCAAATAAGAAAAAAAAACAACATCCATTAAAATGCTCGTAAAATACGTAAAAATGATTTTAAAAAGCAGAAAAAAATCAGCACGTGAGCCAATGTGTTGGTTTAATTGTGCTTTTTTTTAAAAATTATTTTTAAGTATTTTTACGAGCATTTTAATGGATGTTGTTTTGCTTCCGAGCGCGCATACTCAATAAAGTTTAACGTAAGAGTTAAGAGATTCGCGATTTTGAAATAGATTTTAAAAATATAACTGCACTTAAAATTGGACAACTTTAAATATGAAAAATAAACATATTGCCGCGACTGTGTATTTTAAAAATTAACATTTTTACTTTAACATTGGGTCTATGGGCTCAATAGAAAAACGATGCCAGCGCTCTTTGTGGAGATTTTCCGAAGTAATTTTGCGATGTAGCCCCGTAAACTGGTTCCGAACCGAGAAAAACGGTTTGGTTCTACCCGTTAAGGAGCATTGCTAATGGACGGTAGGCATTAAATTTTATGATAGACGCAAGTCAATTCTGATTGACGTCATGGTTACCTCTTCTTATGGAGAAAAATTCTACTATATATCAAACGTAGTCTTCGTTTTAGAATGAGAAACTAGTGGTTTGTTGTGAATGGGAACGATGATTTGAGATGGGCGTTCCGCCAAATAAACAATGTCTGGAACGGTTTTTTCTTTCTTTCTCTGTAAGCAAGGAGGTTAGAATATAAGTCCTATCTTTTCTGTCTCTCTCTCTCCCTCCCTCCCTCATTCTCTCGCTCGCTCTTTCTCTCTTGCTCGCCCTTTCTCTCTTGCTCTTTCTCGCTCGCCCTTTCTCTCTTGCTCTTTCTCGCTCGCCCTTTCTCTCTTGCTCTTTCTCGCTCGCCCTTTCTCTCTTGCTCTTTCTCGCTCGCCCTTTCTCTCTTGCTCTTTCTCGCTCGCCCTTTCTCTCTTGCTCTTTCTCGCTCGCCCTTTCTCTCTTGCTCTTTCTCGCTCGCCCTTTCTCTCTTGCTCTCTCTCGCTCGCCCTTTCTCTCTTGCTCTCTCTCGCTCGCCCTTTCTCTCTTGCTCTCTCTCGCTCGCCCTTTCTCTCTTGCTCTCTCTCGCTCGCCCTTTCTCTCTTGCTCTCTCTCGCTCGCCCTTTCTCTCTTGCTCTCTCTCGCTCGCCCTTTCTCTCTTGCTCTCTCTCGCTCGCCCTTTCTCTCTTGCTCTCTCTCGCTCGCCCTTTCTCTCTTGCTCTCTCTCGCTCGCCCTTTCTCTCTTGCTCTCTCTCGCTCGCCCTTTCTCTCTTGCTCTCTCTCGCTCGCCCTTTCTCTCTTGCTCTCTCTCGCTCGCCCTTTCTCTCTTGCTCTCTCTCGCTCGCCCTTTCTCTCTTGCTCTCTCTCGCTCGCCCTTTCTCTCTTGCTCTCTCTCGCTCGCCCTTTCTCTCTTGCTCTCTCTCGCTCGCCCTTTCTCTCTTGCTCTCTCTCGCTCGCCCTTTCTCTCTTGCTCTCTCTCGCTCGCCCTTTCTCTCTTGCTCTCTCTCGCTCGCCCTTTCTCTCTTGCTCTCTCTCGCTCGCCCTTTCTCTCTTGCTCTCTCTCGCTCGCCCTTTCTCTCTTGCTCTCTCTCGCTCGCCCTTTCTCTCTTGCTCTCTCTCGCTCGCCCTTTCTCTCTTGCTCTCTCTCGCTCGCCCTTTCTCTCTTGCTCTCTCTCGCTCGCCCTTTCTCGCTCGCTCTCTCTCGCTCGCCCTTTCTCGCTCGCTCTCTCTCTCTTGCTCGCCCTTTCTCTCTTGCTCTTTCTCTCTTGCTCGCTCTTTCTCTCTTGCTCGCCCTTTCTCTCTTGCTCTTTCTCTCTTGCTCGCTCTTTCTCTCTTGCTCGCTCTTTCTCTCTTGCTCGCCCTTTCTCTCTTGCTCGCCCTTTCTCTCTTGCTCGCCCTTTCTCTCTTGCTCGCCCTTTCTCTCTTGCTCGCCCTTTCTCTCTTGCTCGCCCTTTCTCTCTTGCTCGCCCTTTCTCTCTTGCTCGCCCTTTCTCTCTTGCTCGCCCTTTCTCTCTTGCTCGCCCTTTCTCTCTTGCTCGCCCTTTCTCTCTTGCTCGCCCTTTCTCTCTTGCTCGCCCTTTCTCTCTTGCTCGCCCTTTCTCTCTTGCTCGCCCTTTCTCTCTTGCTCGCCCTTTCTCTCTTGCTCGCCCTTTCTCTCTTGCTCGCCCTTTCTCTCTTGCTCGCCCTTTCTCTCTTGCTCGCCCTTTCTCTCTTGCTCGCCCTTTCTCTCTTGCTCGCCCTTTCTCTCTTGCTCGCCCTTTCTCTCTTGCTCGCCCTTTCTCTCTTGCTCGCCCTTTCTCTCTTGCTCGCCCTTTCTCTCTTGCTCGCCCTTTCTCTCTTGCTCGCCCTTTCTCTCTTGCTCGCCCTTTCTCTCTTGCTCGCCCTTTCTCTCTTGCTCATTCTTTCTCGCTCGCCCATTCTCTTGCTCGCTCGTTCTCGCTTGTTCTTTCTCGCTCGCTCTTTCCATTTGTTTCTCTCTTCTCGCTCTCTAGCTTTCACTCTTCCTTTAACGCTTTCTCTCTCTCTCTCTCTCTCTAACCCTATCTTTTCTTTCTCTTTCTTGATGATGTTTTGCCAAAGTCGAAAATTTTGAATATCGTTTTTCTTGGTGTGCTCGGTCGTTTTTGGCAAAGTGTGTCACAACTGCGTTCATACCTCTGAGTCTGACGCATTTATCTCGACATAATTTATCGCCCTTGTTAAAACCAGTCCCTTCCTCAATTGTCGCTTAGCTGTTCATATAATTCTTTTTTTTTTTTTTTCTTTCTTTCTTTTTTCTCTCATTGGCTCGCTGTTTTTTTATTATTTCTATGCTATCTCTCTTTTTCTCTCAGTCGCTCAGAGGTTTGTTACCCTTGAATTTCTTTCTTTTATTTTTCTGTCAACTTTGAAGTATTGCTATGACCAAGATAATAGGCAAAGGGAAACCCATAGGCAAAGCAGCAGTCCTGCTGCGATTGCATTATTTGGTCATTGAGGGTTTCTTTTTTTTGGGGGGGGGGGTGGGGAAGGTGGGGGTGCTAGAGAGAGTCGAGTGAGATTTCTAACGTATGGCATTGGCATTTGCATCCGGTTACAGCGGAATCGAAACTGTTGAAACTTGAGCCTTGTAACGAGCTCTTGAACATTGCATGTGTGTGTTTTGGTCTCAATATTCCTCCACAGGGCAATTGAATATTTTATGCAGTCTGTTCAGAAATGTAGAAAACGAAGGGGACAGTAGGAAAATATGAATAGAATTGTGGTTATTATCTTATTCACTGTATTCAGAAGTTGCGAGAGAAAAAAAAAATTGAAAGTGTTTTAAGCTGCTATTACACTAGCAACTTTTAATGCAATAAAATGTGCAATGTGACATGCAACTTCAATGTTGATAGTCTGATATGACATGCAACTTGATAAAACTTTCCTTTTAACTAATTGTCAAACTCAAGTCTCATTGAGCTGCACAGGTTCAACTTTGAGAGACTTTTCAAGTAAACTTTCTGACAAACAACCAATCAGGCCGTTTGCCGGAAATGACATCAGAACTTTGAATGAATTTCCGGTTTATGAACTTCCTGTTAGGGGCTAATCATAATGGCGTCCTGTAAATAATGTCTGCCTGTTGTCTGGACGCCATTTTATTTTTCAAAGAGGTTTTAAAAAAATTGATTGGCAACTAGGTTGCATATAGTGTGACATAGAAGTTTATTACAAAGTTCTAGTTGCAAGTGACATCACAGGTTGCATTGCAAGTTGAATTGCATTCGAGGTTTCTAGTGTAATAGCCTAGGGGCTTTAGAAACTAAAAAGTAGAGGTGGGAATCCGAATTCTAAAAGGTTGTTGAATCCCTCGAATCTCTCGGATACTTTATGTAAGAATCCTATATTATTCATTAAGAAGATAAAAATAAATAAAATAATAATATTAAATTATTAATAATAAAAAAAACCGGTGTGTGACACTCAGAGTCGCCTCAAGGTGATCCATTGGTGATCTGGGTTCCACCGAAATTGCAACAATCGCGTTTTTTTTGTTAGTGAACGAAAAAAAGCGCAAAGATTCGAGTTTTCGAATGTTTATCAAGATGTGGGATTTGAGGATTGGAATGTCCCATCCCTACTAAAAATTAATCTGAATCATTCAAAGAGATTGTTACGGAGCCCTGTAAAGGACATGCTAGAATTTTTTTTAAAAAAATCTCGACATGTTGACTTTTTATAAAATTCGACATGTCTACTTTATTCTCGACATGTCGATATTTAATCTTTCATTTGGCGTGTTGTGCGCACCATACTCTAATAATTAAATTATTGCTGCTACAAGACGGCGCTTGCAATTCAAAGTATGGTGTGCGCAACATGGCATAATTAACATGACCAAATAAAGTCGACTTGTCGAGTTTTGGGAAACTGGTCGACTTGTCGAGTTTTGGGAAACTGGTCGACTTGTCGAGTTTTGGGAAACGGGTCGACTTGTCGAGTTTGGGGAAACGGGTCGACTTGTCGAGTTTGGGGAAACGGGTCGACTTGTCGAGTTTGGGGAAACGAGTCGACGTGCCGGCATCTCGCATGTCTTTTACAGGGTTCCATAACTTTCAAATGGCCGCGCTATAGTTACTTAATTAACAATTAAGGAACGTTTCCTTTAAAATAAAATGACATCGAAATCAATTTCACAAGTGTCTTTCTTGCCCATATTTCAAGAGAGGGGCGTAGGGGAGGGGAAAATATTTCTCATAAAACAAATTACAACATTGTCATTTTCGTTGTTGGGAAAAATTGCTTTTTGAGTTTGTATTTTTTATGCGGAGATAAACAGCATGAATGGTTAAAAATCGTTTTAAACGGTAATATTTTCTTCCTCCAGTAAGTCAATTTATAGCAATGGCTATTATTACAACAGCCATTGCTATAAATTGACTTACTGGAAAATTGTAATAAATTTTTTTTAATATATAACTGGCAAGAAAATATATAATAAACTTATGTGGTTATTTTGTTAGAAATGCCGCTGTGATTACGATATAATTCCTCTTATGATTAAGATAAATGGAATGGAATTATGTCGAATGATTAGAGATGGTATAAGATGAAGATGAATGTCCTAATGTTGTTTCTGGGAGATTTATGGTCAATGAAGATAAACGTGTTTCAATTGTAATTATTTTTTATAATAAATTGCCCTTGGTGAGAATGTCTGGAGTGAGGAGGAATCTAATGTAGTGAGAGAGTGGCTTATGGTGGTGTGGAAGGTCCTACTACCACCACAAAGGAGAGAAAAGTTGGAAATTTATTTCGGTTCATATTTTTTTCATAGCCATAGTGAAAAAAGTTGTCTCGTTTTTTACTAAAGCCTCGTTTTCACGGCGATAGTTGTATCTTAGATTATTACTTTACTGGACTGGCAACTCCCGAAATTTTGTGTTGGACAGTTTTGAATCGTCGTGACGTCGTTTTTGAAGTGGCGCCTCTAGCGGGACTATGGTATATGAACATGAATATCAAAAGTCAAACTTCGGACGAGTTCATTTTGTAATTATATAGGGTGGATTTTTTATATATATTATTATAAAAAGTATGGCCAATGAAGAACTACAGCTGTGTTCTGTCAAAAAGTGTCTGTAAAGTGTTACCTGTTTTGGTTGTGGTCTATTATCAGGAAAACGCGAGTCACAAACATAGTAACAACAACGTTTTCCAACCATTTTTTGCTTAGGAGACGAAACGACAACTGGGCCGACATTAAAAAAAATCATGTATGAGATTCACTAAGATTTACACAAATTCACAGCAGAATATCACATATGGAAATTCATTTTACTTTTTTATCCGCATTTTACTGGATTCCTAGAATAGAATTAAAATTGGAAAATCCAGTAAAACGTGAAAAAACTAAAATAACTTGCCATACAGTACATAAAACACGCTAGCCAACGATTTTCTTTTAAAATAATGCCACCAGACGGAGCTGGCATCACTTTTGCCTTATTTATTTTGCCTATGAACATGCATTTAACCTTTAACATGTAGAAGATAGGGAGTTGCCAGTCCAGTAGAGTAATAGTCTAAGGTTGTATCGTGACAGTAACTGTCATGAAAGTTGCGATAGTTCAGTCTCACGATAGCAACTGTCTACACGTCTTGAAGTAAACGTGATAGTTCTATCATGACAGTGTGACGTCTACTTCACAGATATCATTGAGCCAACAACAGTGTTGCCTCTCCCTGTCTCCAGAAGCCAATTTTCTCTACAAAGTGGATATTTTCCTACAAGCGGTCACACAACAACTATTACTATCGCGAGAGTACGATCAACTATCTAGTCAAACGAGATAGTGTGTTTGTGCTATCGCGACAGTGCGATAGTGAATATCATGTGGTTTTCACGATGATAGTTCTCGCGATAGTTGCTGCTGTCATGACAACTATCATCGTGAAAACAGGGCTTTAGGCTATATCACCACAAACGAGAGAAAAGTTGGAAATTTATTTCGGTTGGATCGTAGATTTTTGACGCCCGTAGCGAAAAAAGTTGTCTCGTTTTTTTACTAAGGCTGTACCGAGCCAATTTTTGCCAATTTACTGCTGATCGGCAAACATCGGATCGGCGAAGAAGTGTTAACCGATTTCCGATTTTCGCACTCAACAATTAGGTCGACTGCTCTACGATAAAACGGCAGCAGTGGAGGGTCAATCAATTTATAACCAACTTTATCACTAATTCATCTTTAAAAGGAAATTGTTGTCTTGCCATTTGCTTTATAAACTCGAAAATTATAATTTAACTCTTTTTTCCAGACGTGTTCTTGTGCGAACCGCTTCTCTCTTGGCCGACGCAAGCAGCCAAAATCGGTAGTGAAAATCGGCATGATCTGGCTCGATTAAATCGATCGGCATGCCAAATTTTTTTTGTGTGATCTGTTCGGTATCGGCTCGGTAAAAAAAAGTGTGGTCGGTACAGCCTCAGTTTTTTTTTTACTTCTTTTCGTTTAATGAGAACTGAATTACGGTAGAACATCGATTATCGAAACTAATGTCGGGCACGCGTAGTTCCATTAGAGTCACCAAACGACGCCATTTTAAATTTCCAAAAACGAAAGTCTCCCCCCCCCCTATTTTCGTGGCAAAGGTTGTCACCTCACTTTTCTTCATAACTTCTAAAAACTATCATTTCTGAGTGTTTTGTTGAACTTCTAGGAAGGCTTTAAGAAGAAAAACGTTCCGAAAGGCATCGTTTCGGAAGGTTTTGTCGAACTCTAGGAGACTAGGAAACCAATTTGACTTAATCTGACGCAAAAAGTGTCGCATAGTCGTTGAGCAACGAAAATTAGCGTTGATTTGAAAATTGAATTGTCAAATTAAATGAAACTAGGCTTAAGATTATTTCTCGTCAAACTAACACCCGAAATTGTTTTTTCTTCTTTCTTTCTCCCGAACAGGTGACGATTATCATCAAGGGAGGAAGTACGCCGTGTTCGACCCATAAAACGTACGAGGCTCAAGTGGATAACTTGCCTGCTGCATTTATTGACGGCACTCAAGTGAGTGGACCGGACCGAAGTGTACGAGTGAAGGAGAAGGACGTTGGTTCTCACGTCGAGATCCACATTCGATACATTGCGACGACCATCGTAGTACGGCAGGTTGGTCGGTACTTGACTTTAGCCATTCGCATGCCCAAGGATGTTTTACATCAAGGGGTTAGCGGTGACGAATTGCAGTTGTGCGTGACGGGATGTCCGGCTATGGAACACATAGACTACAAGGAGCTTTTGACGTCGCCCGAGTACGGGTCGACGGAAAGTGGTGTTCTATCGCCGGCGGCCATGAGTCGCGATTTGGCCGTAGAAAAGTGTCGCGAATATGGCGTCACTGACTTTTACTTTGATTCTTGCGTGTTTGACTTGATGACTACGGGCGATACTAGTTTTAGTCAGGCGGCGAGCAAAGCGATGCACGATTTGCAGGTACTAAATCCGGACATTGTGTCGAGAATGGAAAATCGGACGGATTTGCCAATTGTGGAGGTGAACGCGGGTAGTGGACATGATTTAAATAGTTTTCCCGATTATTCGAATAGCGCTCCCGGTAGGACTTTGAACGTTTTCGTATTTCATTCGATGCTGTCGATGTTGTTATTGCCGCTTTTACTAACTTTTGTCCGACAGCTAATACTTGTAACGTGATTGATCCGATCGATTTGGACAATGATAATCGGTGTTTTTTTTTTTGTTTTCATTTTTTTTTTGCGGGGGGGGGGGGGGGGGGGGTTCCGTGTACAAATTAGCTCACATTACATAAATTAATGCATGCAAACCAACTTGTGTAATTTAAAATCCGAACCTGTGTGTACATAGCCAAAATTGTGGCCCTGTATAGCAGCTTATTTCTTTTTTTTCTCGAATAGAAAAGAGAGGCGCTTTCTATTATATATCGATATATATCGATAACAAAACAAAAAGTTGTACCTGTTTTTTTTTTTTGTTTCTTTCTTCCTTTTCTTCATCTTCTTCTTGTCGCGTGTAACGTGTACGTACTTCCGAAATCGTAGAATCGGAAACGGGTGTTTCTACGTCACCTCGAGTAGCAGTTTGGTTAAACGAGCAAAGACGAAAAGTTCGGGCTCGTAACGCGGCGTTAGTTGGGCATTGCAGATTCGCAACGTTATTTGTAATGTCATCCATGTTTTGGCGAATTTTTTAGGACTGGCTGCCAACCCTGACATCGACACCCTCCCTTTTACAGTTTTGGTCTGCCCGGAGTAGTTTACTTCGGTAGTAATAGTACCCTTCGTAACTGGCGAGCATTCCCGTGTTCGCCACCTGGAGCGAGGCACCCGATGGGAGACCAGCAGCCTCGCATGGGAAAGTTATTTGGAAAGTATTGAAGGCAAAACTTAAAAAGACAACAACGATGCTGTAAACTGTTGATCTTTTGTTAGTTTTCTTGTTGTTTTTTTGTAGAAGATTTTTCCTCGGTTCCTGTATATTTAACCGGTAAGTCAAAGAAGTAACAGATATTGCAATTGAGTGGTTTAATTCGGTTATCTTTTGGGTAAGTTCAAATGCCATGTGCTTATTGTAGAACTTGTATAGTTAGAGGTGACAACGGGTAGAATCGAACCGTTTTTACTCGGTTCGGAACCAGTTTAAGGTGCTACATCGCAAAATTACTTCGAAAAATCTCTGCAAAGAGCGCTAGCATCGTCATTCTATGGAGCCCATAGACCCAATGTTAAAGAAAAACGTTAATATTTAAAATACACAGTCAGTAGCGGCAATATGTGTATTTTTCATATTTAAAGTTGTCCAATTTTGATGGTTCAAAGTACAATGTGTACCTTAAATATATGTTGATCAAGTGATAGAATGACAGAAAATTGGTAAGTGTGGTTGTATTTTTAAAAACTATTTCCAAATAGCGAATTTCCAACTCTTATGTTAAACTGCATTTAGTACGCCCAAATTACGAAGAAAAAACATCAATTAAAATGCTCGTAAAAATAGTTTAAAAAACCAGAAAAAAACCAGCACGTGCGCCAATGAGTTGGTTTCACTGTGGTTTACTTGTGGTTTTTTAAAATTATTTTTGCGCATTTTTACCAATATTTTAATGGATGTTTCTTTTTTCCTTACGAGCGCACGTACTCAATGGAGTTTAACGTAAGAGTTAGAAATTCGCGATTTGGAAATACTTTTTAAAAATAGAACCGCACTTACCAATTTTTTGTCATTCTATCACTCGATCAGCATATATTTAAGGTGCACATTGCACTTTGAAAAATAAACATATTGCCGCGACTGACTGTGTATTTTAAAAATTAACCTTTTTTCTTTAACATTGGGTTCATGGGCTCAATAAAAAAACGATGCTGGCGCTCTTTGCGGAGATTTTTCTAAGTAATTTTGCGATGTAGCCTTTTAAGTAACTTTGGAATCGCAAAATTGACTTGAATTAGTACACAATTTTTTTTGTATGGCAGCCTGTCTGAGCAATTTTTGATAAGAAAAAATATAAAAAAAAAAACAAATTTAAAAGTAATTGAAAGGAGTTTTATTTTTCATTAGGAAAGTTAATTAATTACAATTATAACAATTACTAAGTTTCAAAAGTAGTTTGGTGAAACATTAATTACTTGATAAAGTAATTTAATTAGTGTTAATTACTTTTGACAAATTGCTTTGTAGCACTGGAGTTTGCTGAACCCGATAAGCTTGGTTAAAATTGGGATATTTTTGTTTTCTTTTTTCAAGAAACACCTGAATTCGAGAATTACAATAGGTATATCTTGAAACTTTTGCAGGTGTGTGTGTTTGTGTTGTTAACCTTCCTCTTTTAAGACAAAGATTTGATAGTCTTTGTTGACTCAAATCGAATTGATCGAAGGTAGGTTTTTTTAAGTAGAGATTTGGGAGTGTTTTGTTGTTCCGTCCCACGCATTTGTGTTTGAGATTAGCAACCAAAAAAAAAAAGGGGGGGCTGCGCAAAACCACCTTGAAAATTCTGACACTAGCGGAATATATGAATAGATTTCACCTCAGAGAGAAATTAGGCACAAATTACTCTGGCTGTGTAAAACCACCACAATATGGTGCACAGTTGTGCTAACATTTCAAGGATTTTTCAGAATGAACGAGTGTGTATGAATATGTTTAAGAGGCTACATCGCGAAATTACTTCGAAAAATCTCTGCAAAGAGCGCTAGCATCGTTTTTCTATTGAGCCCATAGAGACCCAATGTTAAAGATGAAGCTGTTGATTTTTAAAATACATTCAGTCAGTCGCGGCAATATGTTTATTTTTTCATATTTAAAGTTGTCCAATATTAAGTTTTCAAAGTGCAATGTTGCACCCTTAAATCATGAATTCGAGCTGACGCGATTCAGCCTCGAAATGGGAAACATTTAAACATTGTTGCGAAATATTTCATAGTGTTGGACGCTTTTTTTGAAACATGAACAAAGACGCAAAAGAGCTCAGTTTGCTATTAATTAATACAGACTAGGTTTTTAAAATAATGTTAAACTTCTTGAGGACCTTCTGTGTAAATTCACTACTAAATTGTGTTTTGGGGATTTCAAACACAGGCAATTAGAAATCGGGACAAACAGCAGTTGGCTCCGCCCTTTTTATGACGACCGGCAACTTCTAATTGGTTTGTTGTGTGGTTCGACGTTGAAAAGGGCGGAGCATGTGAGGTCAGACTACATAACCAACCAATTAGAAGTTGTGTACGTTATAAAAAGGGCGGAGCCAACTTCTGTTTGTCCCGATTTCTAATTGCCTGTTTTCAAACTCCTGCCCCAGTTTCAGGGTGTTCAAAAGGCTTAAACTGAATGTGGCTCCCGTCTAAGAAGAGCTTTTGTTGCCCACCACCTGTTTCTACTTTATTTGGCCCTCTTTATGAATCGATTACCAGGTAGGCCCATCCATATTGTTAAGGGTTAGCTTTTCCACTGGTGATATTTACATGGTGTGGAAGCTAGAAGGACGGAGAGAAACTTGAGCAATAGGTTGTGGACACCGAACAATATTGAGGGACTGAATCGCGTCAGTTGCGATTCTGCCCCGCAACAATGTATCGCAACAAAGAATCCAGGTGTGTACTAGGCTTCAAAGTTTTTTTTTAATAGAAAAACGGACTACCAGTGCCTGTAGTATGGTAGGATTTAAGGTTTTTAGGACAAGGAGTGGTCCATTAGTGTAGGTTTAAGTGGAAAGAGCGTTGTTCTCTCAGTACATTGAGAGAATGAGAGAGAGAGAGGCTTTTTGAATGCAAATGGATGCATAATGAAAGAGGATTGACATTCTTTTTGAACATAAGGTGTTTGTCATCTCTTTAACTTTTAACTGACTCCACCCCCTCTCCTCTCCTCTCCTACTCCCTCTTTCTGGAGTTGAGCCTGCTCCTCCTAACAACTAAGTGAACTAACTTTCCTCGCAATTGAGAACTGTGACTGCATTAACCTTTTACTGTAACTCCGTGGCTTGGGGCTACTTTTACACCTGCCTTTTAATCCAACATGTTATTTTTTTTAAAAACCTAGAGTCTTCAACAACTGTTCGGCACTTTTGATGTTCTTAAAAACAAGGGAGGGAGGAGGAAGGGGGGGGGGGGTATGTGCGTTTTAAGAAAAAGCTTAGGGGTGCTTTAAAGGATGTATTATAGTGTACCAGTCGCTCTACAACTTTCTTCAGGTGTTCCCCCCCCCCCCCCCATTTAAAAATGTTGGGCATTGTGTTTGAAATCGACTCCTGTCTTTTGTATTAAGATAGGTTAGAGTTAAAAGTAGAGGTGGGACGAATCGTAAATTTTCTCGAATCCGAATACTTTTTTAAAAGGTTCTCGAATCTCACGAATGTCTCATATACGAATCCCATATTATTCATTAAGATACAAATAAATGAAATAATATTAAGTATTAAATTAATAATAATAAAAAACACAGTGTGGCACTCAGGGTCGCCACAAGGTGTTATTGGTGATCCGGGTTGCAACAATCGCCGGTTTTTGTTTTTTTTGTTAGTGAACGCTTCTATCGGACGTCAATGGAGTTAAAACTAATTTTCCTAAAGTTTTTAACTAAGTTTTTTTAAGGTTAGGATTCGAACGATTGGAAAGACCGAAAAAAGCCTGAAGATTCGAGTTTTTCGAATCTCGAATATTTTTCAAGATTCGCGGCCCGATTCGAAGATTTGAATGGCCCAACCCTATTTTTTTTTTGTTTAATTTTCAAGAATATGCTTCACTTTATTCATTTAGTTTGTGGAAAAAACCTTCAATAGGCTTAAAGCTTAAATCTGTCTTTGAAGGTTTTTTCTTTTATTGATATTTTTGAACTTTGTTACTGAAAAGAAAAGTTTTTCAAACTAAGAATAAATAAGTAAAGAATGGTGGTGGTTGGGGGGCCCCCTTTGTGTGTGTGTCCACGTAGAAATTCGGGAAGTTTTCGTGTTCAAATACCAAAGAAATACAAATACAAAAGATGGCAACAGTTCGTATTTCTTGTCAGAATTTTCTTTGTTCCATTGGATCAAAGAGGGTTTTTTTTTTCTAAAAAAAAAGTGTTTCATTTTAAGTTTCACTGAAGAGATTGGATATAATATGGCTCTAAGCTAGTTTTTAGAACTCAATAGGTTTTCTGTAACTTAGTAGTAGTGGAGGGGATTACTTTTAAATGGGCACAAGGTATTGTGTTTTACCTAGGCATTTTATATGAATTTACCAGTTTTTCCGGATGGGGTTCACTACAGCTACCAAGGGGAGAACAGCTACTTGGGTCACTGCAGCTACCAAAAAATATAGGGACAAAATATAGTTTTCATCCCTTTCTCGTCACTACAGCTAATAAAAAATATAACCCTTTCTCCTTAAACTAACCGAACCTTACCTAACGAAACCGAACCTTACCTAACGAAACCGAACCTTACCTAACGAAACCGAACCTTACCTAACGAAACCGAACCGAACCTTACCTAACGAAACCGAACCGAACCTAACGAAACCGAACCGAACCTTACCTAACGAAACCGAACCGAACCTTACCTAACGAAACCGAACCGAACCTTACCTAACGAAACCGAACCGAACCTTACCTAACGAAACCGAACCGAACCTTACCTAACGAAACCGAACCGAACCTTACCTAACGAAACCGAACCGAACCTTACCTAACGAAACCGAACCGAACCTTACCTAACGAAACCGAACCGAACCTTACCTAACGAAACCGAACCGAACCTTACCTAACGAAACCGAACCGAACCTTACCTAACGAAACCGAACCGAACCTTACCTAACGAAACCGAACCGAACCTTACCTAACGAAACCGAACCGAACCTTACCTAACGAAACCGAACCGAACCTTACCTAACGAAACCGAACCGAACCTTACCTAACGAAACCGAACCGAACCTTACCTAACGAAACCGAACCGAACCTTACCTAAAGAAACCGAACCGAACCTTACCTAAAGAAACCGAACCGAACCTTACCTAAAGAAACCGAACCGAACCTTACCTAAAGAAACCGAACCGAACCTTACCTAAAGAAACCGAACCGAACCTTACCTAAAGAAACCGAACCGAACCGAACCTAAAGAAACCGAACCGAACCTAAAGAAACCGAACCGAACCAAACCTAAAGAAACCGAACCGAACCTTACCTAAAGAAACCGAACCGAACCGAACCTAAAGAAACCGAACCGAACCTTACCTAAAGAAACCGAACCGAACCTTACCTAAAGAAACCGAACCGAACCTTACCTAAAGAAACCGAACCGAACCTTACCTAAAGAAGCCGAACCGAACCTTACCTAAAGAAGCCGAACCGAACCTTACCTAAAGAAGCCGAACCGAACCTTACCTAAAGAAGCCGAACCGAACCTTACCTAAAGAAGCCGAACCGAACCTTACCTAAAGAAGCCGAACCGAACCTTACCTAAAGAAGCCGAACCGAACCTTACCTAAAGAAGCCGAACCGAACCTTACCTAAAGAAGCCGATCCGAACCTTACCTAAAGAAGCCGAACCGAACCTTACCTAACCGAACCTTACCTTACCGAACCGAACCTAACGTAACCCAACGGAACCTAACGTAACCCAACGGAACCTAACGTAACCCAACGGAACCTTACCTAACGGAACCCAACGGAACCTTACCTAACGGAACCTAACGGAACCCAACGGAACCTTACCTAACGGAACCTAACGTAACCCAACCGAACCTAACCCAACCGAACCTTACCTAACGGAACCTTACCTAACATAACCCAACCGAACCTTACCTAACCTAACCTAACCCAACCGAACCTTACCTAACCTAACCTAACCCAACCCAACCCAACCGAACCTTACCTAACGGAACCTTACCTAACGGAACCTTACCTAACGTAACCCAAAGGAACCTTACCTAACGTAACCCAACGGAACCTTACCTAACGTAACCCAACCGAACCTTACCTAACGGAACCTAACCCAACCGAACGTTACCTAACGGAACCTAACCTAACCTAACCGAACGTTACCTAACGGAACCTAACCTAACCGAACCGAACCTTACCTAACGGAACCTAACCGAACCGAACCTTACCTAACGGAACCTAACCTAACCGAACCGAACCTTACCTAACGGAACCTAACCTAACCTAACCGAACCTTACCTAACCTAACCTAACTGAACCTTACCTAACGGAACCTAACCTAACCTAACCGAACCTAACCTAACCGAACCTTACCTAACGGAACCTAACCTAACCTAACCGAACCTAACCTAACCGAACCTTACCTAACGGAACCTAACCTAACCTAACCGAACCTTACCTAACGGAACCGAGCCTTACCTAACGGAACCTAACCGAACCGAGCCTTACCTAACGGAACCGAACCGAGCCTTACCTAACGGAACCTAACCGAACCACACCTTACCTAACGGAACCGGACCTTACCTAATGGAACCGGACCTTACCTAATGGAACCTAACCAAACCTTACCGAATCTAAGCCAAACTAAACTTAAATGACTCCAGTAGCTGTAGTGACGGTATTGATAAATAAAAAGACCTATCTTTTTTGGTAGCTTGTAGTGAGCCAGTCCCGTTTTCCCACCCTCTTTTTTCTCTCTTTTTTTAGGAACCTCCTCCCCCCTCCTTGACCCTCTGTATTTTTTTTTTGTTGGAATGGATGTTGAGTTTTTGAGGTTCTTTCTCAATCAACCAACCACCCCCTTCATTCCTTTTCCGTGCTTCACGCACTCGTTGAAATTTTAAACTCTTGAAAGAAAAAAGCTAATGCCCCCTTTGCCCAATGCCCTCCCCCCTTCCAGTCTTTTTTTCTGTTCAAAACTTATTTTGCACGTGTACAGAAAATGTATGAGAATGAACAATTGAGATTTGGCAGTTGTATTTTCATTGCACAAATTTAAAGTTTCTAGAAACTAGGATAGTAAAACTTTTGTCCACAGATTTAGCAACAAACAAAAAAATAACATAAAACTTCTTTCAAGTTATTTCTTGGGGGGTTGGGGGGGGGGGGGGTGGGTTTCTTATAGTATGCAACTGAAAAACATTACCTAATTTAAATAAATTAGGGATGGGATATTCGAAGCCTGCGAATCTTGAACAAATATACTAGAATCTTCGCGCTTTTTTTCGTCTTTGGAATCCTTGAATAATAAATAACCTAAAAAAAACTGTTAAGAGGTGGAACGAATCCTAAATTTCCGCGAATCCGAATCCTAAAAGGTTCTCGAATCTCCCGAATCTCGAATCCTTCATATAAGAATGCTATCTTATTCATTAAGAAGATACAAATAAATAAAATACTATTAAATATTAAATTATTAATAATAAAAAAAAAACATTATGGCAGTCTGGAGGTCGCCACAAGGGGATGATATTGGTGATCCGGGTACAACACCGAAATTGCAACAATCGCCGGGTTTTTTTGGGTAGTGAACGCTTCTGTTGGACGTCAATGGAGTTAAAACTAATTTTACCAATGTGCTTAACAGAGATTCGAAAGACGAAAAAAAGAGCAAAGATTCGAGTTTTCGAATGTCGAATATTTTACAGGATTCGAATGTTTCATCCCTAGTTTAAATTATAAATATTATTCCTAAAAACTGTAAAAGAGACAGCAAAGACAATATAATATGATGACAATATGAGATCAACAAATGTTGATAACATAAGTTAATAACATTTTATAGGCCGTTTTTAATTTTCGTTTAAAACATTGCTTTGATAGCACGTGTTTTCAGCAAATGTGTTACCTCCAGTTTAAAATTGCCTTAAGTGAAACAGAGATATGGCGATATAATCTGCAAGGTATCACAACAAAGAAGCAATGTATGGTGTGATTACGGACACTTGCCCTAAAGGGACATTTTTCCTATAGACACTTGCCATACAGGGACATTCTCCCTATAGACACTTGCCTGGCATAAAGGGGCATTTGCCCTACAGACACTTGCCCTAAAGGGACATTTGCCCTATACACTTGCGGTAAAGGGGCATTTGTCCTGTAGACACTTGCCCTAAAGGGGCATTTGTCCTGTAGACACTTGCCCTAAAGGGGCATTTGTCCTGTAGACACTTGCCCTAAAGGGGCATTTGTCCTGTAGACACTTGCCCTAAAGGGGCATTTGTCCTGTAGACACTTGCCCTAAAGGGGCATTTGTCCTGTAGACACTTGCCCTAAAGGGGCATTTGTCCTGTAGACACTTGCCCTAAAGGGGCATTTGTCCTGTAGACACTTGCCCTAAAGGGGCATTTGTCCTGTAGACACTTGCCCTAAAGGGGCATTTGTCCTGTAGACACTTGCCCTAAAGGGGCATTTGTCCTGTAGACACTTGCCCTAAAGGGGCATTTGTCCTGTAGACACTTGCCCTAAAGGGGCATTTGTCCTGTAGACACTTGCCCTAAAGGGGCATTTGTCCTGTAGACACTTGCCCTAAAGGGGCATTTGTCCTGTAGACACTTGCCCTAAAGGGGCATTTGTCCTGTAGACACTTGCCCTAAAGGGGCATTTGTCCTGTAGACACTTGCCCTAAAGGGGCATTTGTCCTGTAGACACTTGCCCTAAAGGGGCATTTGTCCTGTAGACACTTGCCCTAAAGGGGCATTTGTCCTGTAGACACTTGCCCTAAAGGGGCACTTGCCCTAAAGGGGCACTTGCCCTAAAGGGGCATTTGTCCTGTAGACACTTGCCCTAAAGGGGCACTTGCCCTGTAGACACTTGCCCTAAAGGGGCACTTGCCCTAAAGGGGCACTTGCCCTGTAGACACTTGCCCTAAAGGGGCACTTGCCCTTAAGGGGCACTTGTCCTATAGACACTTGCCCTATAGGGACATTTGCCCTAAAGGGGCATTTGCCCTATAGGGACACTTGCCCTAAAGGGGCATTTGCCCTATAGGGACACTTGCCCTAAAGGGACATTTGCCCTATAGACACTTGCCCTAAAGGGGCACTTGTCCTATAGACACTTGCCCTAAAGGGGCATTTGCCCTATAGGGACACTTGCCCTAAAGGGACATTTTGCCCTATAGGGACACTTGCCCTAAGGGGATATTTGCCCTAAAAAAATGCCCCAAATTAGTAGAGAAAATGACGTCATTTGGTGTTTTTGCGCGCGTTCGGCACGTGCAGAACCTATTTAACATACTCCACCGAAAGACGCTAAGTGACTTAATCGTATGAAAAGCTAGAATAAAAAAATGGTTTTAGGGCAAATGGCCCTTTAGAGAAAACGGCTTTAGGGCAAGTGTTCGTAGGGCACTCTTTAGGGCAAATGTCTATATCCTTGTGATTACCACAGGAGTTAATTACCGCGTTACGTATCTGATACATTAGTTGTGTTTCTTCCGTTACGTTATTCAATAACAGGATCAGCAAGAAAACGCATATTCTTTTTCCAAAAGATACCGTTTGGCCACAATTGCGATTTCATTGTATAATACTTTTTTTTCTTCCGATTTTTAATGGAAACTTGTTTTATATATTTCAGAATTCATCGTTCAGTGCAAGCGTTCGTGTGCAACTTTGATGACCAACTTTACGGCGAGTTTCGTTTTTGAGCGCAGTTAACCAAACCAAAATGATTTGAACAACTTTTCGACAACCAAAAAATTGTCGCTCGAATATGTAAAATAATCATCGTCCAATTTTACACATCACGTTGTTTTACTACGACTGCCAAAAATTGAATTTTCATTCCAATTTTCTGTACATTTTGTCACTTGTTATTTGTTGCAAAATGTCATCTGCAAAGGAGAACTTTCTTTATTAATATTGTTGAAATTGTATTTATATTTCATTTGATTTTTTTTTTGAAAATGATTAAGAGGCTATGTCGCAAAATTACTTTGAAAAATCTCCGCAAAGAGCGCTAGCATCGTATTTCTATTGAGCCCATAGACCCAATGTTAAAGAAAAAAATGTTAATTTATCAAATACACAGTCGCAGTAATGTGTTTGTTTTTCATATTTAAAGATGTCCAATATTAAGTTTTCAAAGTGCAATGTGCACCTTAAATATATGCTGATCGAGTGATAGAATCACAAAAAAATTGGTAAGTGCGGTTCTATTTTTAAAAACGATTTCAAAATCGCGAATTTTTAAATCTTATGTTAAAATCCATTGAGTACGTGGTTGTAAGAAAAAAAAAATATCCATTAAAATGTTGGTAAAAAATACCTAAAAATATTTTTAAAAAATCACAAGTAAACCACAGTGAAGCCAACACATTGGCGCACGTGCTGTTTTATTTCTGGTTTTTAAAATTATTTTTACGTATTTTTACGAGCATTTTAAATGGATGTTTTTTTGCTACGAGAGTTAGAAATTCGTGATATTGAAATAATTTTTAAAAATATAACCGCACTTAACAAATTTTTAGCATTCTATCATTCGATCAGCATATCATCCGTGAGTCAGGAAATCTGGCACCCTTTTTAAACATTTAATAACTCGGTCAAAAGTCATCCGATTATTATGAAATTTGGCACAACTGTAGATGAAATGTTAACTAACATTTTGTCTATTTCAATTTGTGTTCAAAATGTTCACCGCCAGCTGCAACACACGTGTTTAGTCGGATCCGCCACTTTTGCACTGCAGCGTTTATGATGCTACGGTCTAGCTCACTCCAAGCCTGCATTATCCGATTTTTCAGCTCATCAGCGCTGTTTATTTTGCTTTGGTAAACATTTTCTTGCATGACGCTCCAAATGCCATAGTCCACGGGGTTGAGGTCGGGACTATTGGGTGGCTAAAAAGTCGGTTCGATGAATTCGGGTGTTTCCTGGGTGAGAAACGCAACTGTATCCTTGGCAGTGTGAGCAGGTGCTCCATCCTGCTGGAAAATGAAGAATTCTGACATTTCCTTCATGTCAGGAAGGAGACAGTTTTTCAGAAGTTTGTTGCAGTAATATTCGCCATTAATTTTGACTCCCGGTTCAACAAAATGAATTCCTGTGGCACCCAACAATGACACTCCCACCGACACCATTACTGATTTGCTGAACTTTGGTTTCATTCGCAGCAATCGTTCAGCGGGTATGTCATTCTTTCTAGCAGTAGTGAGCTAGACCAAAGCATCATAAACGCTGCAGTGCAAAAGTCACGGATCCGACTAAACGCGTGTGTTGCAGCTGGCGGTGGACATTTTGAACACAAATTGAAATAGGCAAAATGTTAGTTAACATTTCATCTACAGTCGTGCCAAATTTCATAATAATCGGATGATTTTTGACCGAGTTATTAAATTTTTAAAAAGGGTGCCAGATTCACTGACTCACGGTGTATTTAAGGTGCACATTGCACTTTGAAAACTTAATATTGGACAACTTCAAATATGAAAAATAAACATATTGCCACGACTGACTGTGTATTTTAAAAATTAACATTTTTTCTTAAACATAGGGTATATGGGCTCAATAGAAAAACATTGCTAGCGCTCTTTGCGGAGATTTTTCAAAGTAATTTTGCGATGTAGCCTCTTAATCTACAATTATTAAGTAAGTTTTTTTTTGCTTATTTTGAGGTTTTTTGTTTTGTTTTGTTTGAAAGTATGTTTTTTTGTTGTAAATAATTAGTGATATTCTATTAATAAAATGATGTACACTGTTGTTGTGTTCATGTAAGTAAAATCGAATGTCATTTCTTTTTGTTTATTTTCAGAAGTAACAGAGAAGGCACCAATGGGGCGCGCATACTCTGGTGTGTTCCAGCTGGGACGATTCTAACGGCTAGTTTTCGCGATAGTTGCTGTCATGACAGCAACTATCGCGAAAACTGTCATCGTGCAGACCACGTGATAGTTGCTTTCGCACTGCATTATCATACTATTGCGACAGTGATAGTAACAATCATTATTACTATCACTGTGCATACAAAACTGTTGCAATAGTAATAGTTGTTGAGTAACCACTTGTAGGGTAATATTCACTTTGTAGGAAAATTTGGCTTGTGGAGGGAGAGAGAGGCAACACTTCTGTTGACTGAAACACATTTCTTATTAACACTGCTGTTGTTTTTTTTTTGCTGTCAATTAACTGAATTTGTCAAATGAAGCATTTCTTTGAGGTTGTTATACCATGTTTGCGCAAAAAGAATTGTCCAGAGTTAAGAAAGACCTACTATCACTGTCATCAAAGAACTATCACGTTATTATGAGAGTGAACTATCACAACTTTCATGACAGCTACTTTCACGAGCAAACTATCGCCGTGAAAACGAGGCTTAAAGCTTAGTTTACATGGCAATAGTTCTTTCGTGAGAATTGCTGTCGTGGACAGTTGTGGTAGTTCGCCCTCACGATAGGAAGTGTTTAAACGGCTTGAGAGTAGAGTGATAGTTCTGTCATGACAGTGTGATGTCTGTAACAGTGTTTCCTCTGAATCGCTCTCCCTCCGGAAGGCAAACTTCTCTACAAAGGGAATATTTCCCTACAAATGTTTTTTTTCTTATTAGGGCGTAATCAATGGAGTTTAACATAAGAGTTAGAAATTCGCAATTCGCGTCATTGTATCACTCGATCAGCATATATTTAAGGTGCGCATTGCACTTTGAAAACCTAATATTGGACAACTTTAAATATGAAAAATAAACATATTGCTGCGACTGTGTATTTAAAAGTTAACGTTTTTTCTTTAACATCGGGTCTATGGGCTCAATAGAAAAAATATGCTAGCACTCTTTGTGTAGATTTTTCGAAGTAATTTTGTGATGTAGCCTCTTAAAAAGTTTTACAAAGTTCGCAGATACACATGTGAAGTTAACTATCCAGGTTTTATAAAAGTTTAATAAATTATAATCAAAACGTAAGCAGGTAACTAAGTATTTCTTTGGAGATAATAATTTTGAACATAGGATGGTTGCAATATTAAAAAAATGGTTAACTTACACATCCTTCGACTCTGAAACATAAAAATAACGTCTTGTTCATAACTTCATAGCTAAAACGTGTAGATTTTTTTTATCTGATGCCATTTTTTTAACCCGTTCTTAAGAGCGTTTAATTCTAAATTTCTTCGAATGTGGACGCTGCGATTGTTTTTGTTATTAAAAATGGATTTTGTCCATAAAAATTAATAGAAAAATAGTTGCACGTGCTGAGCTTATAAAAAAGAATCAGCATGAAACCAATACATTAATGCACGTGTTAATTTTTTTCTTATTGCTCTAAATCGTTTTTAAGAAGAGTTCTTCAAACCTTTGTTGGATGGGTTTTTGCGCCTATGGGATTTTACATTTAGTTAAAAAACGTAAAATTTTAAATATTATTTAAAAATACAAACACTTTTTCAAAATTCATATAAAGCAAGCACTTAAAGAACAATACTTTTTATTGCATTTTGCACTTTACTGTATTTTAATTGAGCAATTGTGAGACTATTTCTTGCAAGTTTATGTACAGTATAGTAACACTCATTTGTCTCGTTGTCGTCTGCTCTAAATAGCCTGATGGAGGACGTGTATCTATAACATTGACTATATATATAGGCAATTTTATTCATAAAGTTGAGCATTATTCACGACTAGTTACTCAACAAAAAGCCGAGTAAATTCTCAAAAAATGAGAATTTACTCGGCTTTTTGTTGAGTAACTAGTCGTGAATAATGCTCAACTTTATTTATACTACGCCACCCGTTGTTATAATTGTTTGTTTCGATTTTGGTTTGTATAAATGCCATGCAAACGTTTTTCAGGTTCAAAACGAAGAGTTTTGACAATGCATTTCACGTGGTACAATTGGACTTTTGTCCCTCTGTCACATGCCTTCTTGGTTGCTTTCAGAGTCCAACTTTGTTTAAGTGGTTTATTATTTAACTGTACGGACTGTACCGTTTCTCACATGTACAGCAATGATTAAACTCCTTTTCTTTCCCCTAGTTGTCATGGCGGCAATTAGTTCCCTTTCACACAGTTTGGTGGCGGTGAAAGCGCATGCATCGCGGTTCGTTAGCGATAGCTTTGGTTAATTTGATGTTAGCCAATAGGAGTGAAGTATTTTATTCTTGCAGCGCATAAAAACCGCTCTTCGGAATCAGTAGTATACTAAACAGACTACTAGAGCAGCTTTTCGCTGTAAAATTAATAAATTTATTGAATTTAAAATGTAATGTTAAAAAAAAAGAAAATAAAATAATAAAAAACAACACATTTAAAAAAAATTATGTTTTATCAATATTTCATCAAACCTTGGATGAAGAGATTTTCGTCCATTATCCAACCAATGGATAATGGATTTTACTAAGTAGGAAAATACTGTTCACAACTACTTTAATTGGGGAAAAATACTGCGTTTCTATTGGCCAAAAATAAATTGACAAAGCTATCGCCAACGACCGCCGCATTTTTACAGGCATTTGGGGGCGGGGGGGGCGGGGTGCTGCGGTGTTTGGATGATCAAATCTTAGAGACTAGGTTCAGCTCTAGTTGCTCTGGCAGTTAAAAAGAACGATTCCAAAAATCTGAGAGCAATTCCGCTGCACCACGTGGACACAGATCGAGAGCTGCTCTCTTCCATAGGGACTCGTTTCTCTGCCGTGCTTTTATTTGTCGGAGCGCTGGAGCAGGACAGGCATCCGTAGACAGCTTCAGAATTTCTTTCGCTCTGCCCTTTTATGAGCGTCATCAATTTCTAATTGGTTTTTTACTTGGTGTGCTGTCAGGTGGTCCGCCCTTTTTATTTCTATTTGGTTGATATTTGGTCTGACGCTCATAAAAGGGCGGAGACAAAGAAATTCTGAAGCTGTCTACACATGCCTGTCTGGAGCAGGCCATTTGGACAACCCCTGACATGATCGAGTGGCTGTGGTGGAGGCTATATTTAAAGAGTGTTTGTCGGGTTGTTGTCATTTTTTTGGTGTCAATTCCACTTGTTTGTTGTTCCGGTCGTCGTTTTCGCGGTTATTTTGTTTGTGAGTGCGCTTTGTTTGTTATTTTGTTTTATTTTAGCGCGTTATAACCTATTAAAAATGAATGAAATGGAGACACCGAAATCAGTAAATTGCATCGATAAAGCGCTTGAAATTCCCGTTGTTCTGTCTATGAGGAACAACGTCGGTCATTTTTACACTTCCGTAAAGGAGAAAAATCGTATTTCAAAGTTCGGTTTGAACACGATCGAATCTGGCGTCACCTTATTCTATCGTAGCTTGAACTCTTTAGGAGCTCCGATTCAGAAACCCAGTAAGTTATTTACGTTCGAGGATTTAAAAATGGTGAAAAATGAGGGGTTTGAAGCCTCGCTGCAAAAACAAATCGCCACGTGCCTTTTTTTTTTCCAAGGGGTGGGGGTGACGTAATGGGAAACTCTTAAAGAAGGGTATAGGGAAGGTCGAAAGGGTGAACCAATATGGCGACATGATTTTTTATACAGCAAAATACACAGGCGTGTTAAGACAGGGACACGCAGACGTTTACTCCGCCCTTTTATGAGCGTCAGACCAAATATCAACCATTTAGACGTTGTCAGTCCGCATAAAAGGGGCGGAGCATACATCTGTGTGTTCCTGTCTTAACTTGCCTGTGAATTTAATTGCAAATCTGGCTTCAAATATGCCGGTTAATGTCTCGATATTTTTTTTGGTCGAATTTCTATTCTGAGGTTACAGGTATTCTTTCGATTAGGAATTTAGTAGCCGCTTAGCCTCTATGCAGGGGCTTGTGTAGAGTTTCGTCTTAGTTCGCGCCATTGGCACAACGTATGTAAAACACCTCCATTGCCTTTTGATTAGAGACAATATGTGGCGACTAATGGATAGAAGAATACACCTATTTGAATATTTTAAGTGACGTCACTTACGTTGTACCTATCCAATTATTTTTAAGGATTTGAAAATTCTTGCCTCTGTGGCAGGAGATAGTATATAGGCAAGTGTAGCCAGCACTAGCTTTTCGTTTGCTCCGCCCTTTTATGAGCGTCAGACCAAATAACAAACCAACTAGAAATTGATGACGCTCATAAAAGGGCGGAGCAAACGAAAAGCTAGTGCTGGCTACACTTGCCTGTGGAGATAGTACAGCTCCCCCCCCCAACCTTCTATTCGCAAATCGAGGGTATATTCACAGGCAATTAGAAATCGGGACAAACAGAAGTTGGCTCCGCCCTTTTTATGATGAACGCAACTTCTAATTGGTTGGTTATGTAGTCTGACATCACGTGCTTCGCCCTTTTCAACGTCGAACCCCATAACAAACCAATTAGGAGTTGCCGTTCGCCATAAAAAGGGCGGAGCCAACTTCTATTCATGCCGTTTTCTAATTGCCTGTGGTATATTCGGATTTCTTGCAATTTTTCCTGTATTTTCAGTTGTGTTTTCTAACTGTTGACAAAGTATTCTATGGAAGAATCTTTTTGAGTTTTAATTTTCATTCACATATAGAATAGGCTTTAAATAGGCCTATATTAAAAGTAAAATCAATACACATCGCCGACATTTTCTTTCAAGTTCAAAGGTTTCGATTAACCCATTTTTGTTAAATATTTTAATTAGTATTAATTACTCATGTTTACGTATTCTGTTATTATATTGCAGTTTCAGAATGTAACCTTGGGCGTCATTCCAAATGAAATTGATCACAGAGTAAAAAGTTATAACTTTTTTATTCTGTAGTAGAACTGACAGGCGATTGGGTGCAGCCGGAAAAATTTGGTTAGCCCCGCCCTTTTATGAGCATCAAGAATCAAGAGAGCATCAGAAGAGCATCAGAATCAAACACGTAACAAACATAAATAACCAAGAAAGAAGAAACTTTATTAACAAAGTGTGCTGCCTACATATTGTAGGTTGCTATAATACACAGCATACTAATCAGTCGAAAGACAATAATGGAATACGAAACGAGTGAATATAAGAGAAAGAAATGAAAAAACGAAAAAGTTAACATTAATTGACAATTTAGGTATAGGTATGGTTGTGTATAATGTGGATCGTTGAGGTCAGCACCTCCTCTGCGATGATCTTGATCTGAGAATAATCCAGGTTGAATTCGGTCCAAAAGTCAAGCACGGATTTACCCACGGTGCCGCGGCTCCCAAACCACAGTCCGCGAACAGCCCACTCCCTGATCCCAAACTTTGGTGTATACTTATCATTGTAGCACGCAAAGCACCCCTCATATATCCGAGCCTTTTCCTCACGGATAGAATTGTCTTGAACGAACCTTTCTGGCTGTGCCCCTACTGCTTCAACCTGCGCATTCATTTAGCACAAATTTAGCCAACAAAGTAATGTCATTTCCATAGATAAGTATGGGTTGACGTCATACCACTGGATAAATAGAAACAACTGAAAATTAATAGCCTAGATGCACGTCCATCTTGTTATTTTGAGCAGACGACAACAAGACAAATGACTGTTATTATATGGTGTTACTAAAACTGCAAGAAATCGCCTCGCAATCGCTCAATTAAAATACAGTATTAAAGCGCAAAATGCAATAAAAAGTATTGTTCTTTACGTGCTTGATTTATATAATTTTTGAAAAGGCCCTTCTATTTTTAAACAAGGTTTAAAATCGTTCATTTTTAACCCCATGTTAAATCCCATAGGATCAAAAACCGTCCCACAAACATTTGAAGAACTCTCGTTAAAAACAATTTAGAACAATAACACAATATTTAGCACGTGCATTAGTCTACTGGCTTCACGATGTTTCCTTTTTTATAAGATTAACTCATGAAATTTTTCTACTAATTATTATGTGACTTCAAACCGGGAGAAAAAACGTTAAAAAAAAACGTTTTTCAATCAACAATAATCACACCACCTACATTCGGAGAAATTTTGAAATAAACGCTATATCTAGGCTCTGAAGAGCCTACAGTGAAAACTCTTAAGCATGTAGGCGCTTCTGTAGCTGTGACGTCAACATATGGCAAAAAAGTAGAAGTGGCTATATTTTAATAACGACTATTTTTTGATAAATATGCACTATTGAAAAAAGGAAGAGCCACTTTTGAACTACATTGGTGAGTAATTTGAGTCGTATACAATTAGTGGTCAAATTTTATGGTATTATGAAACTTAATGTTAGTGGGAAATTTAGATCCTATAAAATGTA
This sequence comes from Brachycybe producta, assembly GCA_036925085.1. NCBI lineage: Eukaryota > Metazoa > Arthropoda > Diplopoda > Playtdesmida > Andrognathidae > Brachycybe > Brachycybe producta. Next base: position 3,332,936 of record JAUPFP010000002.1, read on the forward strand.
TAAAAGTTTTTGTGGCCTATGGGATTTAACATGAGCTAAAAAAAGAAGAGATTTTAAAGCGAAAATAAAAATAGAAAAACTAATTATAAATTTTTACCAACTTATCACTAGATGAGCAATATTGTTCTGTACATATTGCAATTTGAATTTTGAAAATAACAATTTTCGTTGCAGAAAACAAAACATTTGCCTGAACCATGTATTTTTAAAATAGGAATTTCTCTTTCTCATTGGTTTCAATGGCTTAGCTGTGGGGCGCCACTAAATGGCGAAAAGTGGAACTATAACTGTCGTTTTTTTTTCTTTTTTCTATTGAGCCCATAGACCCAATGTTAAAGAAAAAAAAACGTTAATTTTTAAAATACACACAGTCGCGGAAATGTTTATTTTTACTGTATGTTTAAAGTTGTCCAATATTAAGTTTTCAAAGTGCAATGTGCACTTTAAATACATGCGATCGATTGATAGAATGACAAAAAATTGGTAAGTGTGGTTCTATTTTTAAAAAGTATTTCAAAATCGCGAATTTCTAACTCATGTTAAACTTCATTGAATACGCCCAAATAAGAAAAAAAAATTCATTAAAATGCTCGTAAAAATGCTTAAAAATAATTTTAAAAAACCACAGTTAAACCACAGTGAAGCCAACACATTGGCGCACGTGCTGATTTTTTGTTGGCTTTTTAAAATTATTTTTTATCTATTTTTAATATGGATGTTTTTTTTTTTTCTTATTTGGGCATATAAAATGAAGTTAGAAATTCGTGATTTTGAAAGTTTTTTTTAAAAAATATAACCGCACTTAACAATTTATTTGTCATTCTATCACTCGATCAGCATCTATTTAAGGTGCACATTGCACTTTGAAAACTTAATATTGGACAACTTTAAATACAAAAAATAAACATATTGCCGTTACTGACTGTATTTTAAAAATTAACATTTTTTCTTTAACATTGGGTCTATGGGCTCAATAGAAAAACGATGCTAGCGCTGTTTGCGGAGATTTTTGGAAGTAATTTAGTGATGTAGTCTCTTAAAGCTAATTTTACCAAAGTTTTTAAGTGGTTTTTTTAGAGTAGGATTCGAAAGACAAAAAAAGCGCGAAGATTCGAGTTTTCGAATCTCGAATATTTTTGAAGATTTCGCGGGATTCGAATGGGCCCATCCGTAATAAGAATCACAAGAAATGTGTAAAATGCGAAAAAAACAAGTTTACGTTTGCATATTGTATGAAGTCGGTTTTTTGATTCCCAAAATGCCGGTTTTCTTCCAGCTGTTTTTTTTTTAGAGCGAGAGAGAGAGAGGCGGAACCTATTTCATTATGAACTGGTTTTGTTTAATTGCATTGAAACGTGGTCTGAATTTTTAATGTTAAGGAAAACAACATTTAAAGAGAGAAATGCTTTTAAGAAGACTTTTAAATTATGTTTTTATTTCCGTTTGTTTAGTTGATTTGGTTGATTCTGTGGCTTGCGTTGTTCTCGATGAGGTTAAAGAAAAGTATCCGGGAATCCTCGAACCTACTGATACGGTAATTAATTTAGACTTTCTCGGTTGTTGTTTTTTCTCTTTTATCTTTCTTGTCCAGGTTGATTTAATTTTTGGATGTGTTTTATGTTGTTTTTGTTTATAATTTTAGGTTATAGAATCAAGCAAATCGGCCATTTTGAGAACGAATGTTGCTCAGAAAACATTAAATGGTGTTGACGCCGTTCTAGGAGTGGCCGAAACTTTCATTACAATGTTTCCTTCAGTTAGGGTGCGGTTTTGTTTCATTAAATTCAAATTATCTATTTTTTTTTTCTTAATTTTAGGTGATTTAATAGATATTTATTTTGCTTTTGCCCCTCCCCCTCCCCAACCCCCCCCCTCTCCCATGGCCCCGACAAGGGTGGTAGGTGGAGGGGCTGACAGGGATCTAGCCGTGGCATCTGTGTATCGGCAAAATTGTAGCAGGCCCGTATTAAGGCATGTGCCAACTGTGCCATGCACAGGGGCCCCTGTAATTTAGGGGCACCCGCCTGTCTCACAAATAAATCACTTCGACTTCGTCATATTTATTTTGTGATAATATTATATTTCAATATTTTCATGTTTTTTTTTTCGTAAAATTAATCATAAACTAAACTAGAAATTCTCTAATCGAAGCCCTGTCTTGTTCTTTTATTGTACCCGATATGCGCTGCTATGGGCGTTGGTAGCCTGGTATCACGTGAAGTCCGACAGCCCGTGCTTATAAATTAATGCAACCTATGCTTTTGGTAAACCGGGAAAATACTACATATCTGTGCACGGTACGGTGAGCCTGGATAATGCTGCGGAAATATCTTAGTGGTGCTCTCAAGAGAAAGCTTAGAAAAGAAAAAAAAAAGCAGCAAAGGGCATTCTGTGGTACTGAACTGAACGGTCCAGACAATAACGTTTATATTACGTTTACGTTAACAGTTATTATAAGCGATGTCAATTGACAATAACAAGGATGATGTGTTAGAAAGTTAATGTATGTGTAAGATTCATAATCATTCATTGGGGAAACTAACTTCTAAGGGTCCCTAGGTTCTACTTGGCCCAGGGCCCCAAAAGTCTTAATCCTGGCCTGAATTGTAGTATTGGTTGTGCTCTAAAGCAGCGGTCGCCAACTTTTTGGACCTCACGGACCACTAAATTCAAAATTTTAAATCCCGCGGACCACTAATATGAATTTTTTTTAAAAAGATAAATACGTTTGTCAAATAATGATTCAGAGAACTTCCATTTTATTAATAAAAAATCTTTAAAGGTTGTTTAATTGTAACAAAATTATTAAAGTTAGTTTAATTATTACAAAAATAATTGAAGCTTACGGGAGAAGAAGCATGTGGTGGGGGAAACTGAACGAAATGTTGCTCTCGCGTGCCGTATTTCACGTGAACCGTACTAGACTCTAGTACATTTTGTGAATTTAGTGCAATTTTTCTGCGAACCACCAAAAATTTCTCACGAACCACCGGTTGGCGATCGCTGTCCTAAAGTATAAATCATAAATATATAAAAGCAATAAAAATAAATCATTAATTGGTTTTCCAGGTTAAAGATGACGGTGACGCCGGTAACGGAAGTGATCGTACTTTACTGATCAAAGCTTTGAAACCAATTACTGTGTGTTATAGTTTAGCTACGTGGCCCTTGCGATACACGGTAAGCTTTGTTTGTATATATTTTATGTTTCCTTTCTGTTAAATTGTCCAGAAAAAGAAAATTTTCTCGAATCCGAATATTAAAAGGTCCTTGAAAACGAATCCTTCATTATAAGAATCCTATATTATTTATCAAGAAAATACAAATAAATGAAATGATATTAAATATTAAATTATTAATAATAAAAAACAAGCGTGGCTTCACTCAGTGTCGCCGCCACAAGTTGATGATATTGGTGATCCGGGTAACCACCGAAATTGCAACAATCGCCGGTGTTTTTGTTATTGAACGCTAAAAGTAAATTCACCAAAGTTTCTAAGTTTTTTTTTTAGGTTAGGATTTGAAATATTCGAAAGATTAAAAAAGCGCGAAGATTCGAGTTTTCGAATCTCAAATATTTTTCAAGATTCGCGGGATTCGAGGATTCGAAAGTCTCATCCCTACTTTTATGGCGCAGTCACACTAGGCTGGTTTCCCAGCCGCTGGTTGCTGCTGGCTGGTTGTAGCGCTCTAGTAGCATAGTCTGAACTGCTACCAGCAGCTGCTTTCACCAGCGGGCTAGTGATTTTAATAGCGGCTGGTGAAGTTGGACATGTCCAACTTTAGCAGCTACCAGCTGGTCATGTGACTCCCTTCCTGCTGCTGCCATCAGTGTGAACTTTTTGTTGCTAGTAGTGGCACTAGTGGTAGTTGAAACTCCACTGCTTGGGTTGGTTGTTGTTAGAGTTTGTGTTTTTGCAAGACGGTGATTGGATGACTTGCACTGCTAATACCAGCAGTGACTGGACAAGTGTGAACCCAAAGCAGCTGCTGCTTGCTGTTGCTGCTAATAGCCAGCAGCAACCAGCGGCTTGTAAACCAGCCTAGTGTGACTGCCGCTTTAGCATCATTTTAAAGTACAAAAACAAATTCTCTTAAAAAAAATTAAGATTCGATTAATGAAACCTACGCGTAAACTTGTCAATTGCCACCAGTTTTATTGTTAAATATTGATTTTATATATATATATATATATATATATATATATATATATATATATATATATAGGCTGGTGTTCTTCACGAGCGACGCACAAGAATCCGCACGCTGTCCAGAAACTTTTATTCTGATGATGAATCTGATCGAGAGGAAACACTTCGTCGAGCGGTCTGTAATTTTTTAAACTTGAATTGAAGCAGAAGAGGATATATTTTGATTTCTGTCACTAAAATGAGGGTTCTCTCTCTTTCTAGGTCTCGTCTAATAAGCAGTTCGAGAATGTCAGTATTACCGAATGTATTTTTTTTATTCCACGCTTTCTCTTGAGGACTGTCGGAAGACTTGCGAGTGAACGAAGCGAACGCCTTTTTCTTGCCCAAAGTTTGATCGCAGGCGAGTAAACTGATTGGATGTTTTTAATTATCTCATTCTTAAACTATTCTTTTAAAGAAATCTGAATTTCAGTCTTCTATTTTTGGAAGGAACATTTCAAGCAAGTTCAGGGTTCATTTGAAACTGTAAAGCCACGTATTCAGCCAAAAGAGTGAGCAAGAGCAAAAATTTGCTCCTGCTCGCCGATGTTTGCTTGTATTTCCCTGAAATGCTCACCTTGCGTCCATACTGGAGCGAATACGTGCTAGTTTGCAGTTGATCCATCGTTTACAGCGAGCACTCTAGTCTAGGAAAACGGAAAAACTAAACTGCACTTGCACCACAATCATACAATAATCACCGTCTGCATTACGCAAGCACGAACGAGTCTTTTCTCGATGTGGCGCCGTCTACTCGACATTTTTTTTTAACACGAGCGAGCGAATGTTTGTTTGCTCGCTAACCGATACTCGACAGACGATTATTAAGTGAGAATGCCCACACGCTCTTGCTGGCTCTTTTGGTGACTACCCACCCCGAGACAATGATTAATCTAATCATAAAGCGTGCATCTACGTACGTATGAAGAATTTGTAACAATAGGTGACTCATAAAATTGCAAAGTGGTGGTCGCCGTCTTGATTTTGATTGGCTCAAATAGGAAACTGCTTTCCAGAAATGTTATTGACATCACTTGATGACGTCTTTAGCTGGTCGCCAACAAGGTCGGTGACACGGCGCAGCATGGTGCAGCGCGGAGAAAAGACGGCTCCCAAACGGATTACATGTAAATGAATGGAGCACCATTCATTAGGGCGGAAGCGCGGTGCAACACCGCTCTGGAGAAAGTTTGAAACTTTTTGAAGTCGGAATTTCGCCACACTTCTTCTCGCTTCCGCCCTAATGGACGGGAGAACGGAGAACTTTTGTTTCCATACTGTAGGAGGAAATAGGAATGGAGGGGGCAAACCGTGCCATTCCGCGCCGTGTTTATAGTGGGAGGACCTCTATTCGGAAGCTATGTGCCGCGCCGTGCCATGCCGCGTCACCGACCTAGGGGGCGGAACCAGCTTTAGTCACTATGTATGGTGAAATCAACATCGCAGCTCTGTGACCTTGATTAGTCTCTTGTCTGAATAGGGTATAACCGTGTCTCGAGAAAATAAAACAGCGTACTTTTTAGCAGTAGTTCACCATTGATATTAGGTTGATTCGAAAATAGCGGCATTTATTACTTGTAAGTGATTAACTTTCAACAGTTGCCATATGTTTCAAGACAAAAGTAACGCCGCATTGAGCTCTTGAAAACAGCGATTTCATGTGAAGCTGCTGCCGGCTTTGCAGCCTTTATGCACAAGGGACTTTTTAGTGGCTGAGTTTGACTGCAAAATGTTGTTAAATATGACGACAGGTGATTGTGTTCGTGTTCTGGTTGACAGCGTAATTGCTATAAAAGCGTCCTGACTATTTCTCTCTCACGAGTGGCTTCTCGACCACTTTCGAACTGCTGTTGCCAGGCGGTTATCGATCTTTGTCACCGACGCGACCTGTCCTGATTCGACAACGAACCGGCAATAACAAAATTTTCTTATTAGTGTCCGTTTTGTCTTAACGCTTAGTGAGAATGGTTCAGTCGGTTTTATGAACACATTTTGCAGTTCACTCAACCACACTTGGACCACTTTCTAACCAATGGCATTCAACTCGAGCGGTCGATTTTGGCGACACGCCAACTGCATTTTTGCTGTCCATTTTTTCTTTGTCTGTATGCATTTTTTAAAAGTGAATCAAATTTACTAATTTTATTGTCAGATCGAACGCCAAACAAAGCTGATGTAAGCACCGAAGAAAAGAAACGCAAATACGACTGCATCGATTCGGACGAGTTCGATGACGCGGCGAGTCTTAACGACCTGAACGAGACACTCGGAGATGCTACAGATCCAGATGATGACGATTTTGTGGTGAGAACGTTGCTTTGCAATCGTTTAGGTGTTTTTACAAGCTTTTATTTAACTTGACATGACAAGTTTTCCGTTTGCTGATATGTTAACGAATATGAACATAAAAATCCTTAGACCATTACCTCCAGAACTTTCTTGTTAACATATTGTCGAGACCTCCCCAACGATTGCCGAAATGATTTATAAAATTTAAAATAAGTCATTAATATAATTAAAAATTCAAAAATCAATATGACAATTCATAAATGGACTTTATCAGACATTGGCAATAAAAAGAAACAAGAAGTCAGCCTCTCTACTCAGTGGCCAATGTTGTCACCTCGCATTACTTTTAAAATACAAATTCAAATACGTGTATTCCCTATTCATATGGAAGTTTGGATTATCCCACCTAGAGTTTGTGGAAACCGCGGTTTTTCGGGTTTCATTTTTGAAAATCGCTGTTAGTAACACGTTTTTTTTGGTTTTGTATTTTTCCCCCCCTAAATTTTAGTGTTTTTGATAAAAACAATCATATCGAATGAAAAATTTTTTTAAGTAGTTATAATTTTTGCAGATAATAAACCTTTTAAGAAAACGAGCATTTACTGATTTATCAGATAATCATGAAAGAAGTTTTGTACAAAAATTACTACTAAAAAAAAGTCTTTTCGGCATATATGTTGATGTTGGTTTTATGGTACAAAGTGCTGCGTAAAGATGACCAAGGTTCTTCGTCTTTTCGCACGTTTTTTAAACATTGCAAATTCCTGTTTTAGTAATACAAATTTTATTTTTAATAAAACCGCGGGTTTCAGAGACGATTTTGGGTTTTCATCGAAAAACCAACAGTTTTCGTTTTTGGGTAAACCAAAATCTTAACCTCTAATTCCACGTACCACGTGGCTATTGAGCCGGTTTGGAAGTTGTATTGAGTTGAATATCAATAGGGAATACATGTATTAGATTATGTAGTTATGGAAATGTGAGTTGACACCATTGGCAACGGAGTGGAGGGTACATTTTCGTTGTTTTTTAAATTTAAAATTACTATTTAATGATTTTAATGACTTTTTTATTTTAAAGATCATTTTGGCAATCATTGGGATCATATTGACATTATTTCAACAAAAAAAGGGGGGGGGGGTTAAAGAACAATTCCACATTTCTGCCGTATAACAGCATAATCAGAGTTTACACTTTAAAGCCATCTTAAGCCAGCATTACACTAGCAACCTCCAATGCAATTCAACTTGTAATGCAACCTGTGATGTGACTTGCAACTAGAACTTTGTAATAAACTTCTATATCACACTATGTAACCTAGTTTCCAATCAACTTTTCAAAACTTCATTTATGTCAAGGGGCCGACATTCGGGTGAATCTCGTGCGGTATTGGAAGCCATTTTACTTTTAATCCGCGTTTTACTGAATTTGAAATTTCAATTCTATTCTGTATATCCAGTAAAATTGCAGATGAAAAGTAAAATGACTTTCCATTCACATGATTTGCTGTTCATGATTTTCTTCAATGTCGTCTGCCCCCTTGGTTTGTGTCCATCAGTGCATTGGATTGGGTGTTTTCATTTGGATTGAATCCAATCCAAATCTTTATTGGCAACTGCCAAATCAAATCCAAATCCCAACATATATTTTACCAAATCCAAATCTGACAAAAAAAAATTCAAATTCAAATCCAAATTCAAATCTAATTTTTTTCTAATTTATTTTTTGTTCCATTTTACAATATTGTAAAATGTAAAACATTTTCTCGTATATAAATATAAACTGACAGAAATTATTTGAATGTAAAGCCATAATAAATTGATTTCCTTCAAAAAGGAAAAACACAAGTATTTGTACTATTTAACATACTCCAATGAAATACACGAAACCGTTCGGGAAAAAAAAAATAATATTTAAAAAATAGATAGGTTTCTTTTTTGGGAATAGTTTTAGGGCAAATGACCCTTTAGAGCAAGTGGTTTTAGGGCAATCATCCCCTTAAGGTAATTGATATTAGGGCAAATGGCTTTAGGGAATGTGTCTATTACAAGTGTCTTTAGGGCAAATGTTCTTTTAGGGCAAGCAGTTTTAGAGCAAATTGCTTTAGGGGATGTGTCTATTGCAAGTGTCTTTAGGGCAACTGTCTATATCCCTTACTATGGTTTAGAGGCTACTGGGGACTAATTGAGAGTAGCTAATTATTTTGTTAAAGAATGTTGGGTCACAAGCAGAATGTAACTACATCCTGTTCAAGACAGCCAGGCATGAAGTTAACATGATTTACATAAAAAAGGAAATTTTCTCAATCACTCCTTTCTTTCTTGATTTTTTTTAAAGGCCAAATATATTCATTAAATCCAAATCAAATCCAAATCATTTTAGTTGAAATCCAAATCAAATCACTAAATTTTCTATAAAGATAAATCCGAATCCATTCCTTTTCACCCTAAATCCAAATCCCAAATCCAATGCACTGGTGTTCATATTGTGATCAACTAACAAGAAGTTCATAAACCCGGAAGGCATAAAACCTGGAATTTCGTCCAATGTTACATATGTCATTTCCAGCAAACGGCCTGACTGAGGGACTTTTCAAGTCAACGTTATGACAAACAACCAAAGTTGAACATGTGTGCAACTCAATGAGACTGAGTTTTACACTAGTTAAAAGAAAAGTTTTATCAAGTTGCATGTCACAGCCCACTATAATCAAGGAAGTTGCATGTCACATTGCACAGTTTATCGCATTAAAAGTTGCTAGTGTAATACAGGCTTTTAAGCTTTAAAACGTTTAAACAAATGAAATTTCCCCACATTTATTAAAATTAAGAGCATAATATGTATTTCCATGTTTATAATTTTTTTTTCTAGCCTTCTGATGTAACTGTTGATTCCGACAGTATGGAATACAACAGTGGAAGTGTTGTGGAAGAGAATGATGAATTAAATGAGTCAAGCAATCATCAAACAGATTCAGATTCCCTGACATTAACCAATTTGAATGAGCAGGAAGTAAGTTATTTCATAAGATTTTGTGTGCCCACTGTGCAACATCCAACTTTTTTTCTAAAACTATCCAAAAATTAAGCTGAGTAAGAAGTTAGTTAAGAGATTTTATGCTAAAACGTGTTTTAATTTTGTGTTTACACAACTAACTTAAGAAGCTATATCGCAAAATTACTTCAAAAAAAATGTCCACAAAGAGCGCTAGCAATGTTTTTCTATTGATCGCATAGACCCGATGTTAAAGAAAAAATGTTAATTTTTAAAATACACAGTCGTGGAAATATGTTTATTTTTCATAATTAAAGCTGTCCAATATTGAGTTTTAGACGTGCAATGTGCACCTTAAATATATGCTGATCGAGTGATAGAATGACAAAAAATTGGTAATTGTTGTTTTATTTTTAAAAAGTATGCCAAAATCGCGAATTTCTTGTTAAACTCCATTGAGTAAGAAAAACCAAAATTAAAAATAATTTTAAAAAACTGAAAAAGATCAGCACGTGCGCCAAATGTGTTGGCTTCACTGTGTGTGTAATTGTTTTTTTAAAATTAATTTTAGGTATTTTTTATCAACATTTTAATGGATGTTTTTTGTTACGAGCATGTACTTAATTGAAAATTAGAAACTTAGTGATAATGTAAATTTTTCGACGAAATTGGAGCGAATCCTACAGAATTTGTATGAAAATAAATGATTTGTTATACGGCATTTCGCTTTCCGGCCAACTTTCTCGGAACGTATCTCGATTGTAAAGCGAGTATTAGTGTACAAGCGTCGATCGTATATCCCTTTTTTTTTTACCAGAAATGATGACTTTTCAGGTGTTGAACAAATATTTATTGTATTTTTAGACTGTAAATCAGGAACCCGATGATGATGATGATGATGCCGCCATTTGATATAAAAAAGTTGCTATTGTGCCAATAATGAGGACCAATTATTATGCTTGAGAAGTTTTGAAAGTATTAACAAGTAAAATCTTATTTATTTGTTGGAAATTTATTTTTTTGAAAAATCTCATTAAAAGTGTGAAATAATGTGTAATAAAGAAATTCCTTTGATATCTAAACCGTTTTTAAAGTTGTCATTGAGAAATTTTAAATCTTGTTCCTTAACATTTAACATGTGACACCTGTAAATCAACATAATTTTCGATGAGACGTAAGTTTTGATTTACATTGGAAGGTATCTTTGTGTCAGCAGCTATATCTTATCTATTTCAGATACACCTTCTCTAATTTTTCAGTGGCGGTTTGGGAATCAAGTATTTGCTGTGAATTGTGCAGGTTTTGCACCAAATAAAGCGAAGATTAGCGTTTTCTGTCAGACATGGTGCACGAAACTGCTTTGTAAGTCATGCAAGAGTAGTATAACATTGATAATTGTAACTAATTGAAGGACATATTACAGTGTACCTTGCTTTAAATATTGCCAATTAGAATTGCGCCCGTCATAAGATGGGAATTTTGGAATAATTACAATTACAACTAGTACTCTAGTAGTAGCCAAATAGGCCTGTGGCAGAGGGACATAAAAGTCCACATGCAGGATTAAGCATTATGAAGCACATATACATGCAGATATATAAAAACAAAATGAATATACAAATGTCAATCCCACAAACCAAAATTATCCCAATTCACCACTGCCTCAGGAAGAGTTCTATTGTCTTATAACTCTAGGAAAAAAAGTCCAATAATATGAATCTCTCCTAGCAAAAATCTCCCTATTTTTCTTTGAGTGGTCAGCTCGGTCCATGTATACTGTATAGTGCTTTGTGAATATCACTGGACTGCAGTTTAAGACAATCACCACGTGTAATTTTTCCAAACAATTTCAAACTTAACTCAGCCCTGCGGTGTGCCAAACTATGCCATTGTAGCACTGATAGCATCTCAGTGACACTATCTGTAAATTTGTGCCTGCCACAAGCAAACTTAGGTGCTTTACGCTGAACCATTTCAACTGAATGAGTGTGTGTGTAACAACTGGTGAGGATTCCATACACTGCAGCAATACTCACGATGAGGCCGAACCAATGCTTGATAGGCAATAGTTTTAACTTGTGCTGGGCAGGTGCCCCTACTGTCCTTTGACTAAAACGAAGCATTTGTAGAGCTTTCCCAGTAACACCATCAAAGTGTTTTCCCAAGAAAGGTCATTTGTCATTGTAACTCCCAAGTACTTATAACACTTGACACTCCGAAGAATAGTGTCATTCATACTATAATTGAACACAATTGGATTTCTACCCCGAGTTAGCCTCATAACACTACACTTCCCCTCATTCAACTGAAGTTGCCTTGTATTACACCATCCCTCAATTGCCTTCAAGTCTAGAGCTAATGTTTCACAGTCTTGGTTACCATCAACCTCTTTGTAAATTAGAGTATCATCAGCAAATATCTACAATTGCTGTCAACTGTGGTGCTGAGTTCTTTAATAAATATCGGGAACAAAAGAGGACCTAGCACACTACCCTGGGTACACCAGATTTAACAGCCAACCACTCTGAGTGAGACCCATTCACAACTATCCTTTGTTTCCTATCATTTAAAAAAGTTATCCATTTGGTTACCTGCCCCCTCCCAACCCATATGCTGCAACTTTTGCTAGAAGTTTTGAATGTGAAAGTGTCAAATACCTTACAAAAGTCAAGAAACCCTCTCAGGAAACCATGTTGGTTGTCAGAATTGAGATTTTGATTTGATTTTGATATTGAAAAATCACTCTGCAAGCAGCCATAAAGGTCTACGGCAGAGGGACAAGAGTCCAAGCGCAGCATAGAAAATGCATTGTCAAAACCAGAAAATATAAAACCCCATTGATATAAACCCAACAACAATTTCAATGTTTTTTAATGCGGCAAATATATGCATTGTGAGCTTTTGACATCAACCCAATTTTATTACCAACCTTTAGATGACATTTTCCACATTTCGTTTCTTCTCTGAGCAGTATGACACCTGCACAGAGAAGATCCGAGCTGTAGAGAGAGCTGGATGGAGACAGATTGTAGTCACTCTTCTGCATGGGGGTGAAATCGATGCAGGAGAGTGGCGGCCATCTCTCTTCCGGTTGATGCTGATATGCTGATATCTTCTCCATCGGTATACCGACAAGAGATGTTGTAGCTGCTGAGAATCGTATAGCTCCTGCCCTATGAAACTTCCGGCCTCTTAAGAGAAGTTAGTTACATATAAACAAAAGGACTACGCTGTTTCTTATTACAACACTTTTATTCATCACTTGTAAGAAACACAGAATACAAGGATGAACATAGTCATGGAATAAACACTAATGAATTATTGTGTTATTTCGTCGCGTTCGGTTTCCTGACAGCGTGGGTGGCCGTTGCTTTCGTCGTCACTTACAGGGTGGAGTTTCGAGGTTCCCCCCAAAGGCATTGGCAGATTTGCCAGGGGCCTCTAAGGAAGTCTCTCCCAGAGCCCATCCGATGTGTGCTTCAATGCATTTTTGTCGGAGTGTGGACCCGAAGAGGTCCTCCACGTATACTTTGTTTGTCGTCATGGACACAGCTAAGTGCAGAGCCCGGCCTAGATCTCGGCCTAAGATGGCTTCGTGACGGCCGGTAATCACTAGTAAGTGCCCTCGCACAGCGTGGGGGCCCATCTGGACCGTCGCGGCGAGTCGTCCCACCCCGGTGATCCGTTGGCCTCCCACACCCTGAATGTTGGGTGGGTTTAACACAGGCTCGATTTCGAACTTGTGTTCCTGTGCGAGTTCATCGGTGATGATGCTGCCCGTAGCTCCGGTGTCCGCGAGCATTCGTATAATTTTCCCGTTGATCGTGACGGCGATGCACGGGTTCTTGTCGCTGGCATCGTAGTCTCCGACTTCTTGAGGTGAACAGCTGTCTACCAGCTGTTCATACACCGTTGTCATTAGTCTTCGGCAGCAGGAGTGGCCCTTCGTCGGTGATTGGGTTCCGGGAGCCATGATGGCTATTTTATTTTCGCGGCACCCAATCTCTTGTGTGGACTGTTTAAGGACGTAGAGCGTATCCTGCCAAACGATTAGCTCGTCCGGGGTCCATTTATGTGCAGGAGCCCGGTCGAGCACCTTGACTGGTATGTCCTCAGAGTCGTCAGAACTGTCATTGTCGGGTTTATCAGGAGGAGGTGCTCCGGCGGCTGAGTCTGCTGCTGGAAGAGGAATCCGGCGGATTTGTCCCGCCACTCGTATCAGAGCAAACTCAATGCCGTCTTCGGTGATGATATCCGTTTCAGGCACCTCTCCTTTAATGTCATAGTCGGTAACCGGCTCCCCAAACTGCTTGATTGCAACCTTCTTCTTTGGTTGCCGACACTCACGGACGAAATGCCCCAATTTCCCACAATTATAGCACGTTGACTTACTCTGGTCGAACGTGCGTGTGGTTTCTGGTTGGGGGTCCGTTGCAGAGTGTCGGTTTAAATTGGTGGCAGCAGTCTGACTAGGCTTTTTATCGTGCCTAGACCGGTGTGGTTTGTCTTTAGGGCTGGCGGCTGCCGCCAGCTCCTGGTCGGTCTTTGATGCTCCTTTACCCGACTGTGAATCAGCTGCGGGTTTTGGTTCCGTCAGCCATTTATCCAAGGACAGCAGGACCACCTCCATATTGAGGACGGCGTTTGCGAAGTTGTTGAACGACGTCGTAGATGCGTGATGCGCGGCTTTCTGTATGGTGGGATGTAGAGCGCGGCGCAACAGACTTATACGCAGCTGATCATCAAGTTGTGGGTAAACTCGGTCGCCGAGTATCATAAACTTCCAGATGAAAGCTTGTGTACTCTCACCTTCCTTCTGGAGCATCTCTGTGTACTTCTTCTCCAAGATGGCCAGTTCGTTCGGCTTCCCGAACGTATCTACCATCTGTACTCTCAGGGCTGGCCAAGGAATGTCCTGAAGCTCATACCTCAGTTTACTCAGCCACGTGCGGGCGGCCCCAGGGAAACACCCCGTGATGTATTCCTCCTTGTGATGGTCTTTCCAGCTGTACAGGTGGGCCACTTCCTCCAATTCTTCCAGGAAGGGACGGAAACCTGTCAATCCGTTGAACTTTTGGATTGAATCGGCAGGGTGGTGACCGTTATATTTTTTTATTGAATTCTTCCACGGAGGGTCCTCTGGGGGTTGGTCGCTAGATGCCATCCTGGACGTTTTACATTCCAGCCGGCATCAGACCTACCCCTTGCGGTGGAAAACGTGGTGCGTAGACTGAAGTGCCTTGTGTCGCTCCTTGGTGCGGTTGTTGTTCCGGGGGTGCCGAGCGGGTACCACTACGTGCAACCCGGACAAGCGAGTGAGGAGAATCAGCACGTGTCATTATCGGTATTTCTGCACGCTCATCTCTGTGATGCGGATTATCTGAGTGGCGCGGTAGAGGACGTGTGTGCGGTGTGTAGTGTTTTTCGTAATGATCGTGACGCTCTGTAGCCAACATAGGGAGCTGAAGAGGCATCCGAGTCATCGTCGCGAAGTCGGTGTGTGCGTGTTGTCCGCCGTGGTGTAGTCGGTCGATTTGGTGTGAATCGGTCGTCTATGAGCTGGGAGATCCGAGTTGATAGTGCGGCCACCTGTTGTGATAGGTGGTCGAACTCGGCCCCAGTCGGTCGCGGCGGTGGTGTCACATCATTGATGGGTACGTCCAACGAATTTTCATGTGAACCCCGGTGATCAGGCAGGGACTCCGTATTGTCGTGTGAGGCAGCCATGATTAATGATGTGGCTTGTGTAATGTTGATGTGAGGTGACGAACGAGTCCGACGAAGTCCAAGTCGACGTGTACAGCTCCGATGGTTCTCGAGTACACTCTGAGCTATACTTTTCGGTTCCAGTATGATAAGACTCGTTCCGTTTGTAGGTCGGTGTTGTCACTTTGCGTTGGTATTTTGTGCTGTCGGTAACCGACGCTATCGTACCCTTATACACTGAGTAACGATAGTTTACCTACGCTTGTGACGTGTATAACGAAGTGGCCGTTCACTCCGTTAGTGTGGTGATGGTTGTATCGTATTGATCATGTCCTCAGTTGGGCGTGTGGCATTTTTTGATTCCCAACTGGTGTAGAGTGTCGTGAGTTCTTTATTGAGTGTCAGATTTTAGAAGGATCTCTCTCGACACGTGGTATTTGGCGACCATGCGGAGGTTATGAGAATTCCAAAAATCTCAATAAAGAAACAGCAGATGTACAATACAATCTCGAGCGTGGTGCACCACCCAATCGAAATTGCACTGTGGAAAGTGAATTGGAAATGAAAGTGCATTGCAGTTGCCTGAAGAAGAGGCAAGCAATACGAAGAGTAAAGCTAGAGCGCAGTGCCCGCACTTTTAGTTTTACTTGAAAACAAGAATGAAGAATGTGTGTGTAGAGAACACACAAAGGAACGAAAGTTCAAGATGGCTGAACTTGAAAAAAGAAGAACAAACAAAGGAGAAGTTCAAGATGGCTGAACTCTCCAAAGAAGCAAGAAAAGAAAGCTGATTTACTTTAAAAGTATAAAACTTAGGTGCGGCTACCGCACGTCAAAAGTTTTAATTTAGATTTATTAAAATAAAAGTAAATCAGTGTAGAAATGGAAGTGTGTTCAACAAGCTAAATGCTTGGTGAACCAGAAGAAATGTTCAGACTGTAGAAATTTTGTGTCCTGACTGCTGGATGGCTCTGGATAGAAAAGACAGAGTCAGTGCCCAGTGAGGGACTATATTGAGTAGAATGAAGAGGACCGTAGGTGGCGCTGTGGTGGCCACTTCCGGTTCGGTTTATTGCAATGTCCAAAAATTGATGGCTTGAAGAATTCCTCCGGGGCACGTTTTTTATGGTGGCCAGGAGAAAGAACACAAAAAGAGAGAAAATTCAAAGAAAAGAGAAGTTTTCTCTAACAAGAGGAACTCCACCAGGGGGCGCGTGAGTGCAACCCTCTGGAAGAGAAGAAGTAAGAAGAGAACACAAAAAGATGAGAGAAGGTACAACAATGAGTCACATGGAGCGAAAAACCGCTCCGTTGGCGCTTTTTGAAGAGTGTCCGGTCGATCCAAGATGGCGGCCGGGCTTCAGTGCTGTCCAATGGAGAAAGTTCATGTGATGCTGCATTGAGGTGATGATGATGATGAAGAAACTGAAGAACATGACTTGGGACATAGAGGGTCCCAAGGGAAACACAATGTGAAAACAGGGAACAAAGAGAATGGGGGACAAGAAAGTCCCACATGGTTAGATAAAAGTGTGTTTAAGCTTGTAAGTCCCCTAACAATGATACAAAGTTAGGAAGAAAACTTGCTAGAAAATTAAAGATGAAGAATGAAGATAATAGGACATTTTAAAAGACACACATGTCCTTTAAAAGCCTATTAATAGGTGAATAGATAAGTAGATGAGATTTATTTGCCTAAGCAAACTTCTCTCAGAGAGTAAAAAGAATTTGTTTTGAAGTGTTGCCCACACACCAACCAATGATACGGAGGAGGGTCGAGTGGGTTTCACTTCGAAAATTAAAGAAGAGTGAAGGTGACAGTGGGTGATGATAATGGAAACATAAAACACAAAAACATGGACGGAAACACATGTGTCAAAGAACTACTACCAAGGTGTTGCCCACGTGCTTAATGGATGTCGATGCAGCAGTCCCTTTAACATGTGTCTCTAAGGACAGGACACAGAATCGCGCGGTCGACACGTGGTGTGTGTAGCCACAAGTCTCTTTCGCGATTCCAAAAAAAACGGAGCCACGCGGTTGGCTTTGACGTGATCGAGGGCCTCCATACGTGATTCCAACACAAAGGACGCCGCACGGTTGGCTTTGACGTGATCGAGGGCCTCCATACGAGGTTCCAACATAGAAAGGACGGACGAAGCCTCGTGAGGCACAGTCACGAGACTTAGGACAAAGGACGGCTTCTGTTTACAGGTCGGAGAAGGCAGATGGAGCTATACCCCGCACCTCCACCAAATGTGAGCTTTTGACATCAACCCAATTTTATTACCAACCTTTAGATGACATTTTCCACATTTCGTTTCTTCTCTGAGCAATATGACACCTGCACAGAGAAGATCCGAGCTGTATAGAGAGCTGGATGGAGACAGATTGTAGTTACTCTTCTGCATGGGGGTGAAATCGATGCAGGAGAGTGGCGGCCATCTCTCTCTCTTCTGGTTGATGCTGATATACATCATCTCCATCGGTGTACCGACAAGAGAAGATGTTGTAGCTGCTGAGAATCGTATAGCTCCTGCCCTATGAAACCTCCGGCCTCTTAAGAGAAGTTAGTTACATATAAACAAAAGGACAACGCTGTTTCTTATTACAAAACTTTTATTCATCACTTGTAAGAAACACAGAATACAAGGATGAACATTAATGATACTAACGGTGTGTCCTCAGGCCCATGATTCGGATAAAGATCTCGTAATACAGGCAAAGGACAAAAACTGAGGAACAAAGAGGAACACGGTCCTTTTATACCTTGGACCTGTGTATACATTCGAGGTGTAACCAGGTCCAAGTGACCATGGTCCTTTATGTATCAATCCGCCGCTTGGGCATGAGTCAGAAAGGAGGGAGGGACGGTTGAGAGTTGTTTATCCCCGGGCTATTGTTTTGGCGGGATCACGATTTACAGGGTGTTACAGCATTGTCAAAACAAAACAAAATTATGACTCCCATAAAATACATTTTCCCTGCACAAAATTCCCGGCAAGCGAGTTCCATTGTCGAATTGCCCTAGGAACAAATGACCAGTAATAAGAATCTGTTCGTGCAAAAATCTCTCCAACTTTGTTAGTGATCACCCCTACCCAAATATAATGCCCTGCAAAGTTTACTTGAAGTAGGTTTAGGGCAAGAGCCTTCTAGCATTCGATTAAACATATTAAGACTAAAATCTGAACGTCTTGCAAGACAACTATCCCAACCAAGCTCGGAATTCATTTTAGTTACACTGTCAGCATATCCATATTTACCACAAACAAACCTAGCAGCCCTGTCTTGGACCATTTCTATGGAGTGAGCTAAGTCTGCAGTGTGCGGATTCCACACGGAGCTGCAGTATTCTAGTTGGGGATGTACTAATGATTGATATGCTATACATTTTACCTCCCTGGGACACCTTCTTAGAACCTGTTGACTAAACCTTAGCATCTGCATAGACTTGGAAATAATCTGTTCGACATGCAACTTCCAAGAAAGTTTAGCTGTAATCCTTACCCCCAAATATTTATAAGAATCTACATTATTAAGTGGAATGGCCCCTATTCTATATGGAAATATTGGATTCCTTCCCCTAGCTACTCTCATTACACAACATTTTTCCTTAAAGTTGCCATTTAGAACACCATGTCTCTATTGCTTTCAAGTCACTATCAATAATATGGCAATTATTGTCAGAGGTAACCTCACGATAAATTATTGTATCATCTGCAAATAGCCGGCAATTGCTGCTAACTTGACTGCTGAGGTCATTGATATACAAAAGAAACAGAAGTGGACCCAACACACTACCCTGAGGAACCCCTGATGTAACCCCTATCCAGTCAGATTCAGACCCACCTGCAACAACCCTTTGTTTTCTATCACTCAAAAAAGAATGCACCCATTTATACACCTGTTCACCCAATCCATACCCACTAATTTTTGTCATTAGTTTTGAGTGAGAAACCATCAAATGCCTTGCAGAGATCAAGAAGAATCAAATCTATCTGACTGCCTTTGTCTAAAATATTCTGAAGGTCATCAACTAAAAGAATAAGCTGGGTTTCACATGAATGCCCCCTAAGAAACCCATGCTGGTTATCACACAAAAGATTGTTTTCCATAAGAAAATTCATTGAGGAGGAATATATATTATGTTCAAGGACCTTGCCAACTATCGAGGTTAGACGCGGGTCTGTAATTAGTTACCTGAGACTTGTCTCCTGGTTTAAAAATTGGACTAATGTTAGCTAATTTCCACATATCTGGTACAATACCTACATCTAAACTGTTGAAAAATTAACTGAAGGTATGGACCCAACTCTTGTGCAAGATTTTTTAAAATGATAGCATACATCCCATCTAGACCACAGGTTTTATTTGAGTCTAATTTTAGAAGTTGCTTGACTATCCCATCTGCAATTATTACAATTTGATCCATACAAAGATGTTGAAAGAAAACCCTCATGAGGTATGCCATCATCAACTGTGAAGACCTTCTTGTATTGTTCATTTAATAAGGATCTGAAACAAGCTTCTTATTTGTGTCAACTAGAGAAGGAATAGATTTTCTACTTTGCCTAGAGTTCTTGATGTAACACCAAAATAATTTTGGGTCCGTTTATAACCATTCTCCAAGCGTTTCTGTTTTAAAATTGTCATGGGCTAACAAGATTTCCCTTTTGCTGCTGTGCGTGCAATACAGAATTCATTGGAATTTACTTATTTTGGGTGTTACGAAGAGCCCTTTTAACTTTGCTAGTGTACCATACTGGTGTGGCACTACCTTGGTTGGAATAAAGGAGGAAGACCCACTTAAAATTAAACTATGAAATCGTGACCAATTCAAATTCACATTTTGAGGATGAAAATATTTTTTAAATTTATGAAAATTATCTATAAAATTTTGACTTAAAACCATCCCAATTACATTTGTTAAAAAGAAACACTACTCTTTTAACCTCAGAATTTTTTTCCACAAATGCATTAACATCACATAAGACCATCTGATGATCACTAATTCCCCCTGATACCCTAACATCGGATAATAACTCCGGACTATTAGTCAGTACTACATCAAGAATTTTGTCATTGGTCGGTTTAGTTACAACCTGTTTCATAGAATAAGTATTCATAATATCTAAAAATGAAACTGCTAATGGCCCGTCACTGCCACTGGTCACCATATGCTTTTCCCAGTTGATGTTTGGAAAATTTACATCACCTCTTAAAATAATGGTTGGGCTATGGTATTTATGATGAAGAGTGTCCAAAGAAGTTCTTACACTATTGATATCTGCTATGGAGGATCCCGGTGGCCGATAGAAAGAATATAAAAACACCTTTTTTACCATTCTTTAGCCTTAAACTACAACATACTATTTCACAGTCTGTTTCAAAACTTGTTTCCCTGCAACTATGAATTATTTGTGAAATAGCTATGAAAACCCCACCCCCAGAATGACCAACCCTGTCTACGGTACACTGTGAAACCATCTGGAAATATTTCCCCATTATTAACAGTATCATCAAGCCATGACTCTGTACCAAGAATTATATTGCAACTAGCTTCCTCAACTGCTGCAATGAACTCAGGAACTTTGTTTTGTAGACTCCTACAGTTAACCACCATAATCTTTACATGTGAAGGTATAGCTGAAGTGAGTTTTCCTAAATGATTTCCTTCCTCGACAGTGTTTGGAGAAATAATACCTGAAACAAAGGAACTATTGCTCCCAGCAACAAGCTGTGGAGCATTCATATTAGTATCAACCCTCCTAAAGCATTTGCACCTAAGCCCCAAAACCTTACCTTAAAAATGCTTAACAAAATCACCTATCTTTTTACCCACAAACCTACCAGCCCTGTAATTAAAATGAACCTCATCCCTGCTCCAGGAACTCCCAAAATTGATCATAGCTGCCCTCCAGTCTATTACATGGGCCCCCACCTTACTACATGCTTCAATTAATCTATCATTTACATAACATGCCTTATGAGTAACTATATCTCAACTGTCCCACCTCTCAGGAATACCACTAACTTTGACAGTAACTCCACCCCTGCAACGTAAAGTATGCTTTGCTAAATCAGCTAGCCCATCTAAAACTTCCTCGCCAAACTGTCTACACACATCATTAGCCCCAACTAAGACCTCCTCCACTTTTTCTCCACATACCATTCTCTTGATACGTTCCTTAACATCTTTAATCTACGCCCCTGGTAAACAAACTACACTTACTTTTCCTCTATCTTCACCCACTACCCACTTATCAATCCTTTTGACATTACTATCACCTACAAAAATTACTGATCTGCTCTGCACCCCTTTGAAAATAACCCCACCCTCATTTCTTTCCTCAGCCTTACTAACATTCTTCTTACCTTTACTAACACCCTTCTTACCATTACTAATACCTTGCTTCTTACCCTTACTAACATCCTTCTTACCCTTACTAATACCTGGCTTTTTACTCTTACTAATACCTTGCTTCTTACTCTTACTAATACCTTGCTTCTTACTCTTACTAATACCTTGCTTCTTACTCTTACTAATACCTTGCTTCTTACCCTTACTAATACCTTGCTTCTTACCCTTACTAATACCTTGCTTCTTACCCTTACTAATACCTTGCTTCTTACCCTTACTAATATCTTGCTTCTTACCCTTACTAATACCTTGCTTCTTACCCTTACTAATACCTTGCTTCTTACCCTTACTAATACCTTGCTTCTTACTCTTGCTAACACCCTCCTGAGCTGCATTTACATTCCCTACACTTGCTTTCTTAGACTTTCCAGACCCCTTGCACCTCTGCTCTACATTTACACTTTCTACTACCTCCACAGATCGCACTGATAATTCCTTAAAAACATTAAACCTGTTCTTTACTGGAGTACATTCTGAAGCTAGAGCTGGCCTAACCTTTCTTCTCTCTTTTTCTAAAACAACTCTCCAACCTACACCCCAGTATTATGCTTAAGGGGTGTAGCAAAAGGCACAGATTCCCCACTGTGAGAAGGGCCTGGCTGTGACTCAAACACAGCCAGCCTCTCCCTCAGCCAAGCCACCCCTACCTCAAGCTGCACCACCTTCTCCCTCAACTCATCTTTAACACCCTTCCCAGACTCAACCTGTTTCCCAGACTCTACCTGTTTCCCAACCTTAACTCTCCTAGCAGTTTCAACTACTCTCCCAACCTGAACTTGCTTCCCAGACTTAGTATTAACCATTCTAACTTTCTAACAAATTTAGTTCCTAAAAACTCTGAATTAGAAACTAGATTCAAAATAAAATGTCAATAAGAGAAATTTAAGAGAAATTTATGAAGTTTGATTTGTACTATCTAGTATGGCTTCTCCAAACAGAAATCGAGTATGGCGTCTTGAATGCAAAACAATGAGAAATTAGCGTATTTTGGCAAAACGTTTTCAAATCGATTTCACCAGCGTGTTCAGCAGGCGAAAACTTAAAGATTATCTAGAGTATACAACCAAACTTTCCTAAAAACACCTCGAATTTAAAAAAAACCGTGAGATGAAAAAAAACGTGGGTTGAGTAGCAAGTAGCAAGTATATATATCTTGAGATTTGAGAAACTTAATGCAGCCAGAGTATACGATATGCTCAAGAATTTTACAAACCACTGATGTTAGAGATACAGGCCTATAGTTTGCAGCTTCGGACTTATTACCTGACTTAAATATTGGGGTAACATTTGCTCATTTTCACATACTTGGAACAACCCCTTGATCCAAAGACTGCTGATAAATAAGCTGAAGAAATGGTCCTACTTCCCTAGCTAATTTTGTAAGAACAACCGCATGAATTCCATCTGGCCCCCACTTTTATTTTTATTAAGGGTCAATAGTTGCTTGATAATGCCCTCAGTATTAACAATAATATCTCCCAAAGAATGCATTGTTCTAGACTCAAAAGCGTTAGGTGCAGTATTTTCATCTGCTGTAAAAACACTCCTGTATTGTTCATTCAACAAAGAAGCTTTAAATTCTGGGTGTGATATTAGTTCTCCATTTGCCCCAACAAGAGCTGGAATTGAGTACTCACCAGCCCAAGAATGCTTGACATACCTCCAAAACAGCTTTGGATCTTCTTGCAGCCATTTACTGAGTTTATTGGTTTTAAAATCTTTATGGGCCAATGGCAGTTCTTTTTTAGCATCTGTACGAGCGATATGCAAACCATTTGCATTCAATAAACTTGAATTACCTCTGTATCTATTTCTCCATAACCGCTGCTTACGAAGAGCCCTTTTAACACATGGTGTATACCATTCTGGTGTTGAGGCATCCCGGACTCTCTTTAATGGAACAAACTTCGAGATAAACTGTTGACAATACAATGATTTAGTATTTCAATTTAAAATATTAATAATAAAGTCAGTTTTTATTTGGTTCATGTCTTTAACTGGATTCCGTATAATTCACCTAAACACATTTAATTTGAATTCATGTAACTCATGTGTGTATGTACAAGGTATAAAAATGGGTTCCAAAAGTCAAAACCCTCTTCTTCCCTTGGCAACACAAGCAGATTTTGAACAGGCAAGTGTGCGGCCAGCAGTGAAATTTTATTGTTGGATCTGTAACACCCTGTAAATCGTGATCCTGCCAAAACCATAGCCCGGGGGTAAACAACTCTCAACCGTCCCTCCCTCACCTCTGACTCACCTTTCTGACTTATGCCCAAGCGGCGGATTGATACAAATAGGACCATGGTCACTTGGACCTGGTTACACCTCGCAGGTGTACACAGGTCCAAGGTATAAAAGGACCGCGCTCTTCTTTGTCTTCAGTTCTTGTTCTTTGCCTGTATTCCGAGATAAATTCCAAATCATGGGCCTGAGGACGCACCGTTAGTATTTTACATATTCATCCTTGTATTCTGTGTTTCTTACAAGTGATGAATAAAAGTGTTATAACAAGAAACAGCGTTGTCTTTCTGTAATGTAACCAACTTCTCTTCAGAGGCCGGAGACTCCACAGGGCAAGAGTTATACGATTCTCAGCAGCTACAACATCTTCTCTTGTCGGGATACCAAAAGAAGATGTACATCAGCATCAACCGGAAGAGAGAGAGATGGCCGCCACTCTCCTGCATCGATTTCACCCCCATGCAGAGGAGTGACCATGATCTGTCTCCATCCAACTCTCTCTGCAGCTCGTATCTTCTCCGTGTGGGCACCGTACTGTTCAGAGAGGATTCGAGGTACAGAAAATGTCATCTAAAGGTTGGTAATAAATATTGGTTGATGTCAAAAGCTCACATTTGGTGGAGGTGCGGGGTATAGCTCCAATTGCCTTCTCCGACCTGTAAACAGAAGCAGTCCTTTGTCCTAAGTCTCGTGATTGTGCCTCACGAGGCTTCGTCCGTCCCTTTTATGTTGGAACCACGTATGGAGACCCTCGATCACGTCAAAGTCAACCTCGTGGCGCTTTTTTGTGTGGAACCGCGTATGGAGGCCCTCGATCACGTCAAAGCCAACCGCGTGGCGCCGTTTTTTTTGTAGAACACGTGTTGAGAGAGACCGGAGATAGCCTCAATGGTCGATCGCGTGTTCTGTGTTTTATGTAAATCGTGTGTTGAGAGAGACTCAGTGAATACACACATCACTGGTCGATTTTGTGATTTTCGAAGTGAAACCCACTTGTGAGTGGGCAACACTTCAAACAAATTCTTTTTACTCTCCGAGAGGAGTTTGCTCAGCCAAACGAATCTCATCTACTTATCTATTCACCTATTAATAGGCCTTTTAAAGGACATGTGTCTTTTAAAAGCCCCTATTATCTTCACTCTTCATCTTTAATTTTCAAGCAAGTTTTCGTCCTAACTTTGTATCATTGTTAGGGGGCTTACGAGCTTAAACACACTTTTATCTAGCCACGTGGGACTTTCTTGTCAACCCTTTTCTTTGTTCCCTGTTTTCACATTGTGTTTCCCTTGGGACCTCCTATGTCCCAAGTCATGTTCTTCAGTTTCTTCATCATCATCACCTCAATGCATCATCACATGAACTTTCTCCATTGGACAGCACTGAAGCCCGGCCGCCATCTTGGATCGACCGGACACTCTTCAAAAAGTGCCAACGGAGCGGTTTTTCGCTCCATGTGACTCATTGTTGTACCTTCTCTCATCTTTTTGTGTTCTCTTCTTTTCTCTTCTCTTCCAGAGGGTTGCACTTACGTGCCCCATGGTAGAGTTGCTCTTGTCAGAGAAAACTTCTCTTTTTCTTTGAATTTTTTCTCTCTTTTTGTGTTCTTTCTCCTGGTCACCATAAAAATGTGCCCCGGAGGAATTCTTCCAGTCATCATTTTTTGGACATTGCAATAAACTGAACCGGAAGTGGCCACCACAGCGCCACCTACGGACCTCTTCATTCTACTCAACATAGTCCCTCACTGGGCACTGACTCTGTCTTTTCTATCCAGAGCCATCCAGCAGTGAGGACGCAAAATTTCTACAGTCTGAACAATTCTTATGGTTCACCAAGCACTTAGCTTGTTGAACACACTTCCATTTCTGCACTGATTTACTTTATTTAATAAATCTAAATTAAAACTTTTGACGTGCGGTAGCCGCACCTAAGTTTTATACTTTTAAGTAAATCAGCTTTCTTCTCTTGCTTTCGGGAAAGTTCAGCCATCTTGAACTTCTTCTTTGTTTGTTCTTCTTTAGAAAGTTCAGCCATCTTGAACTTTCGTTCCTTTGTGTGTTCTCTACACACACATTCTTAATTCTTGTTTTCAAGTAAACCTAAAAGTGCGGGCACCGCGCTCTAGCTTTACTCTTCGTATTGCTTGCCTTTTCTTTAGGCAACTGCAATACTCTTTCATTTCCAATTCACTTTCCGCAGTGCAATTTCGATTGGTTGGTGTACCACGCTCGCAATTGCACTATACATCTGCTGTTTCTTCGTTGAGACTTTTGGGGATTCTTATAACCTCCATGTGGTCACCAAATACCACGTGTCGAGAGAAGTCTTACCAAAATTGACACTCAATAAAGAATTTACAGACACTCTGTACCAGTTGGGATTGCCACACCCAACTGAAGAACAACACTAACATCCACACAGCCACTCAAACAACGATACCATCTTTATTAAACGTAGGTAAACTATCGTTACTCAGTGTATAAGGGTACGATAGTGTCGGTTACCGACAAAAAAACTGCTATCTACAGCGAGATCAACAGCCGAACCTACAGAACACCGACTTACATTGATCACCACGTGTTGCACGAGCCTTAACATAATGGACGCTCACCCACAACTAACTGGGGCCACCCGGAGGGCTCTTCTGCACTCCAGGGGTGGCACGTATCCATCAGCATTATGGAGGGCCCATGCAACATCACAGACATACGGAACACAATACGCTGCATCATCACGTGTGGCTGTCCCACTCGGACCCACCATGGATCCAGTCATTCAACCTGGGACCTGGTGGGTGCCACAAAGTGGCGGCACCCAAAGTAATGATGTGCACCAACAGTACGCGGCGCATGGCTCGGTCTACAGACAATAGTACATTAAGACGCCTAATGTCATCTGCATACTACTCCAGATATCAATAGGAGCGACCTCCGCTACTACCAAATCCACTGCCCACACAGTCGTGTGATGGTTGTAAACTCAACACCATCATGCATCAACTCAATGAACTAAAAATACAAATTACTCACATGATGATCATTCATAATGGCACCCAACCGCCGCCTGCGCCACCACTACCGACTACATGTACTACAACACCACAATATCGCAGATATTGTAGCAGATCAGACAACTCTTCGCCGTACGCTGTCGGTCACCGAGAGCCGTATGAGCCCTGCTATGATTCATACTACAGACAACATGCACCAGGTCTATATACTATACCTGAAGAGCGTACATACTATGTACCGCGCTATGCAAATTATGAGCGTACAGAACATCAGTACGCGTACCCCACCTACGATCTCACAAGGGAGTCCTCCGATACGGACCACAGTAGTGTGGTCACTGTACCCGACATGCCTCCTGAGACAACCGATTATGACAGAGCACAGGCCAGCATGCCAATAATGATGGTCGACCACATCCCGGAATTAACTTGGGGAATGGACGACCTAACTACCTGGCGTGGTATCCTTGAGGTCATTAATCTTGCCACCGCCGCTTTGGGTTGCACCGCCAATGAGGTGGTCGCCATCTTAGCCCCAGGTGGTGGGACTTCACTCCAAGAGCGCCCTTGCTGCCGCCGGATGCTGAAGGACCTATACCGACAACTGAAGAATACTTGTATGCCTCAAGAGATCGGAGATCATAGTGTCAGTGATGATAGTCCGAAAATCACTGTCACTATCAATGGCAAAGAGGTCCGCATGCTCGTAGACACCGGAGCTCATGGTAGCGTAATATCCGAGACACTTGCAAAGCGGCTCCAACTCGACATCAAGCCTATGGCTCACCCTCCGAGAATCGAGGGAGTTGGAGGAAACACTATCGCCGTGGCAGGGCAAGTCTCCGCTACTGTGGAGATTGCCGAACAATCTGCCACGGGCCGCCTGCTGGTTATTACTTGCCCACCTGACGCCATCTTAGGCCGAGACCTGGGTAGGGCACTGAAGCTCCTTGTGTCTATGCAGACCAATAAAGTATTTGGAGGACGACCTCTTTGAATTAGCACTCCGAAGGCAGAGTATTCAGGCGTATGTCAAGAGTGCGTTGGAAGAAATCACACCAGCCACTGTTGGGGAGACGGACACCGCTCCCGTTGAAGTCAAGCTTATACAACAACCGGACGAGTATTTAGTAGTCAAAGGGCTAACGCAACTCACTGGCCATGGGACAACGCTAGAGGAGGGAGGCCTCTAGGATCCTCACGGACCAAGATCTTTTCGTGGTCTCTCCCGACGAGAAGCTACGAGCCTCGAGGGGGGGTCTGGGTGGCCCCCGGCATTATGCAAGGCCGTAACAGCAACAGCTTCCTAGTCGAGGTCCTGAACACCACTATGGGGCCATTGACCCTGGCCTCCGGTGAAGTGATAGCCCACGTACAAAAAGACTACTGCTTCGAAACGGTTGAGGTAAAAACGACTTCCAATGCTGACCCGATAATGACAGAAGAGTCAGGCGCTAAATTCGATGAAGCAATGCAACTCGGGCCTCGATTGCTCAACGGCCAGAGGCACATTCTAATGGATTTTTTGAGATCCTATCGAGATGTTTTCGTGCTAGAAACGTCAGAACTTGGATGTACCAACCTCACTGAACATCGAATCGACACTGGCGATCATGCACCCATACAGGAACCCCTCCGAAGGAGTGGCCCCGAGCAGCGGGAGATCATCCGGAAGACAGTTGAGGAAATGCTCAAAACCGGAGTAGCCAGCGAATCCAAGTCTCCTTACGCTTCAGCAGTAGTCCTGGTGAAGAAGGATGGACAGTGGCATTTCTGCATTGACTACAGATGCCTGAACGATATCACCAAACCAGACAAGTACCCATTACCTCGAATCGATGATGCTTTAGACTCGCTCCGTGGGTCGTGAATCTTCGCGACCCTCGACATGATCTCTGGCTATTGGCAGTTTGAGGTCGCCAAAGAGGACAGGGAGAAGACCGCGTTCATCACACCCGGGGCTGTTCGAATTCAATTGGATGCCCTTCGGTCTGCGTAATACTCCTGCTACTATGCAGCGCACCCTGGATATCCTTTTGGCTGGCCACAAATGGGAGACCTGTCTAGTCAACCTAGATGACATCGTATTCGGCGCGACTTTTGAACAATTTATGGAAAGGTTGGACTGCGTCCTAGGACTCCTAAGAGAGGCGGGGTTGAAGCTTCACCCCGAGAAAAGCTTCTTCGGCTAAGACGAAGTCCTCTACTTGGGACACGTCATCTCCAAAGAAGGAGTGCGTCCAGACCCGAGAAAAGTGGTTGCCATCTCCGACTTAGCGGTGCCTACTAACGTCAAGGCGGTGAAGCGATTTTTGGGCATGGCCGGTTTCTACCGGGGATTTGTCGTCAACTTCGCCCACATCGCCAAACCACTCACGGATATGACCAAAAAGGGGCTGTCCTTTTCGTGGGCGATTGACAGAGAAGCAGCATTTACACTGTTAAAGACTAAACTTGTCACTGCGCTAATATTGGCCATTTACGATCCAGATGCCGAAATTAAGATGCACACCGACGCCTCTGCCTATGGCATCGGAGCTATCCTCTATCAACAGTCACCATCCAAGGAACTGCAGATCCTGGGTGGTGTCTCTCGAGTGCTCCGAGACGCCGAATTAAACTATTTGACAACGGATAACGAGTGCCTCGCTGTGGTGTACGGCCTCATGAAGTTTAGACCATACCTCTTTAACAAAGCCTTTGTCATCGTCACCGACCATCACGCACTGTGCTACTTAAAGACTGACAACAACTTCAGGGACGTCTGGGCTGCTGGCAGCTACTGCTCCAGGAATACGACTACACCGTAGTCTACAAGGCCGGCATCACTCACGTGGATGCGGACTGCATTTCACGCACGCCGGTGCATGTTCCTGAAGACTGGAACCTGCAGGCTACCCCAGACGACCTCGACGACAGCGTAGTTTACGCAGTTACATTGCGATGGGATTGGTCGGTTGAACAAGAACGTGACACAAATCAAAATCGAACTTCGCAACAATCCGAGCTCCGAGCTTCACCATACCTATGTCATCATAGATGAGGTTCTGTGTGCCCTTGTCTATCAGGGCAGCGTGACGCCCAAGCTCGTGGCGGTGGTACCCAGACATCTGGTACCCGAAGTTCTGAGACTTTTACATGACAGTCCTGAAGCCGGACACTTCGGCCAGGATAAGACATTGGAAAAGGTGTGCCAACGGTTCTTTTGGCCAACCTGGAAGCAAGATACCATCGAGTATGTGCGCACGTGCAAAATATGCCAAAAGTGCAAGACATCACAGTCTAAGTTATCCTGGTTCCTCCATGAAATGGAAATTGGGGACCCAGGTGAGTGCTGGAGAATCGATTATATTGGCCCCCTGCCAAAGTCACTGGGTGGTGTCAAGCACATCATCCTGGCGGTGGATTATGCCACCGGATTCTGCTTCGCACGAGCTGTGCACAGCCAGTCGGCCAAAACAACTAAGAATTTCCTCAAAGATACAATTGTGTATCTTATCGGGATGCCCAGGAGGATAATCACCGACCGAGGGACATCTTTTACAGCTAAAGACACAAGCGCTGTGTGACGAGCTGGGGATAAAGCACGCCACCACGACAGCGTACTTTCCGCAAGGAGACGGTCTTGCGGAAAGGACCAGTCAAGAGACTTCTGACACCTGAAAAAGGACAGCGGGATTGGTATTTCCATCTCCAAACCGCCACCTTAGCTTACAACACCGTGACCCATACATCAACGAAGTTCTTGCCATACCATTTAATGTTTAGAACAGAGGCCCGACTACGAATCGACAATCGGGCACCTCTCCTACCGAAGGTTATGGATTCAAATCCTGCAGCACTTTCTGTGGTTGCCACGGAAGAGGTCGAAATCGCAAGGGCCAACCTGCACGAGGCCCATTTGCGACAGAAGAAGTACTACGACGCAAGACGAAAGACTCCACACGTATAAAATCGTAGACCCAGTACTCGTTCGAGATCAACGCATCGTGCCTGATGAGACCAAGAAGCTACGTTACTCGTACAGGGATGGTTACACGGTAACCAAAATCATCAGCGACACGGTGCTCGAGCTGGAGCACGAAGATACGTTCGGAAGATTGATTCGAGACACGGTGAACATTGTCCACATCAAGCCAAAACAACTGAGGACAGTCGTTCAAGGGTTGGAGGGGAAGACAAATCCAGCTCCCCACAACAAGAGGAACCTACCTCCTCACCACAATAAACCAAACATCAATAACCCTATCAACAACCCATACAACCTAAATTTTTTCTTTTGGTTGTTTATATCATCACATTGGTCACTTGCTGATGCACACCAATGTAAACAAACGACAACGTGTGTGACCACAAACATTCACACACACCCCTGCTCACATTTCACCACTCGAATCCGATTCCAATGGGGGAAACTTTCGTACACTGCGTTTGGGGACCAGGTCGTCTGACAACAATAACAAACAATACTGGAAGAACGGCGTTTAATACTCAGAAACCGACACCCCGCGAGCCTCCAATAACAAACAAATTGGGTGGCTTATTGGAGTTCCAGCTAGCTTCGTGGAATTATACGAATTCCACGGGACCCTGGAATTTCACACATCGATGGGGAAGTCGGAAAACACACAAGTATATAGCCAACGCCGGGCTGGTCACCAGCACTTCGGAAACAATTCTGAAAGAATAAGGATGTCACAGTGCGACGAAACAACGGGAAGCCAGGATGATGCCATCTCTGGCCCATCTACTAGGATGGACCCGGATGACACGACAATGCCGTAACATGGCATCGAGGAAGTCGAGGACGACACAACGCATGCTGTCGACCTAACGATGTCAACCACCTCGTCTCGCCATACCGCCACAGCCTCAGCAACCCCCGTACTAACCTTGCCGCAAGTGACACAACCTTTTCGCATACCAACAGTCACTACCAGGAGACTACCGGTATATCGACCGCTTCGTCAGGAAGCACGATGTGAAAGACTGCTAAATAATTGCTGGGCACTCTGGCAACGACAGGTGCGGCCCGCGAACACCTATTACCTCGGTCACTATGACCTAATGGAGGGATTTCCGCACCTCTACATACCGGAGGAAGGACGCTACGTTGTAGGAATGTCATACTACCTGCAACTCTCTATGGCCATCTTAATTCCGTCCACCCGGTACATCGAAATATACCAGTTTGCCGAGCAGCCCATCACTCTGGCATTGGGCGCCCTTCAGCAGGCTTTCTTCAACAGTCTCCTGGGAGTTCCACTTAGCGGAGCATACAGCATTGCCCGAATGATCGTTGGAGGACCCGTGCCACTTACCAGGCTGCCATCCTGTGGGACGCCATCTACAGTGTCCTCACCGGGCAACCACCGACACGACTGATCGCCGCCGCCGCCACCGTTCACCGGAGTTTCATGGAAAGTCTCCGGGGCTTCGACAACGGATGGATCGTCGCCGCCTGGGAGTCCTATCATCCCTGGCTGCGGAGCCACCTCCTCCACTCACCGTCAGACCCCCTACAAGCACTTCACGGATATGTCTCTGCATGTACATGTGCATGCAATCACCCGACGTGGGTATAGATTAGAAATCCACATGTATTCGTGTGGTTGCCACCCATCCGGGTCGCAATATCGAAAAATTTATAAAAAAAATCAAAAATACGTTGTAACTTCTTGGTTTAAATAAGCATTCCTTTTAAATTTCCATAGGGACTCGCCACTCAGCGAGTATTAATTGTGTTTGCCTTTTTTGTATTTTCAGAATTTGCATTTTTAAAGGGCACTGACACTTCGGTGCCAGTGCCTTCCCGTAACTACATCTGTACACGGTGAGTCCTCATCCACCCATGTCTCCCCGCTGCATACCTTGAAAACCTTACATCCTTGGCTGTAGTACGAGGACGTACTCCAAGCAAAGTTGGAGGGTATGTAACACCCTGTAAATCGTGATCTCGCCAAAACCATAGCCCGGGGGGTAAACAACTCTCAACCGTCCCTCCCTCCCTCCCCTCTGACTCACCTTTCTGACTCATGCCCAAGCGGCGGATTGATACAAATAGGATTATGGTCACTTGGACCTGGTTACACCTTACAGGTGTACACAGGTCCAAGGTATAAAAGGACCACACTCCTCTTTGTCTTCAATTCTTGTCCTTTGCCTGTATTCCGTGATAAATTCCGAATCATGGGCCTGAGGACGCACCGTTAGTATTTTACATATTCATCCTTGTAGTGTGTTTCTTACAAGTGATGAATAAAAGTGTTATAACAAGAAACAGCGTTGTCTTTCTGTAATGTAACCAACTTCTCTTCAGAGGCTGGAGACTCCACAGGGCAAGAGTTATACGATTCTCAGCAGCTACAACATCTTCTCTTGTCGGGATACCGAAAGGAGAAGATGTACATCAGCATCAACCGGAAGAGAGAGAGATGGCCGCCACTCTCCTGCATCGATTTCACCCCCATGCAGAGGAGTGACCACAATCTGTCTCCATCCAACTCTCTCTCTGCAGCTCGAATCTTCTCCGTGCGGGCACCGTACTGTTCAGAGAGGATTCGAGGTACAGAAAATGTCATCTAAAGGTTGGTAATAAATATTGGTTGATGTCAATAGCTCACAGATCTGAAATATTGCATAATGATGGCCCGTATGTTACGCTGTCTAAAAAGTTAAAAAGTGGTTTCGCCTGTAAATTATACTTGCAAACGACGTCCCCTTGAAGATAATTGAAACCATATTGAAGGCTAATACCGTGTGTACACATCAGTATGATGAGTTTAATGAGTTTAAATTAAATGTTTAGGTGAATTTTTTACGGAATCCAGTTAAGGACATGAAAAAAATAAAAATTGACTTTATTATTAATATTTTAAATTAAAATACTAAATCAATATTTTGTCAATAGTTTTTATATATTATATTTAACTATTAAATCAATATTTTCAGATTATTAACTGAATAAATTGAACTCGACATAGCGTTTCTTTGCCCTTCGCAGAGGGCTCTGTAGAACTCGTTTATTATTTAAATGTATTTGAATTATCAGGTGTGTACTAGGTATTACTGGATGCAAGTTTGTCAAGTTGTGAAACGTTTCAACAATTGACGTCCAAGTTTCTCCTTTAAGCCGAGGTTTCTACATTTTGAAACGGGGTTAGTTTAATGAAAACAGAGTACAGTGAGTGTGAAAGTAGTTTTACGTTTTTAAAAGCACTTTATAGCACAATTGCAATATATAGGTTATGAATTTTGAAATTGAATTATGAAAATTGAAAGGTTTTTTAGGAAGCAAAAATTATTTTTTAAATGTATTTTTGAAATTGTTTGGTAAAAAATGTCGTAGGAAAAACAAAAGTGGACATTTTCTAATGACAGGATTTAAAAAAAAAAAAAACTCAAAAACTCAAAAAATAAAAATTGATTTCATAGCAATATGAACTTCATTTGACTATTTTAAAAATTCTCCTTAAGAGGCTGCATCGTAAACATCACCACAAAGAGTGTTAACATCGTTTTTCTATTGAGCCCATAGACCCAATGTTAAAAAAAAACGTTAATTTTTAAAACACACAGTCGCGGCAATATGTTTATTTTTCATATTAAAAGTTGTCCAATATTAAGTTTTCAAAGTGCAATGTGCACTTTAAATATATGCTGATCTAGTGATAGAATGAGAAAAAAATTGATAAGTGCGGTTCTATTTTTAAAAACTATTTCAAAATCAAAGTCAAAACAGAATCCGATTTTTTTTTATTAAATAGTTAGGATTTTTCAACTCTGCTATGAAGAGTTTCATTTTTAATAATTGCAGTTTAAATTACTATGATAATAACTTTTATTTGATTAAAATTTATTAATTTAGGAAATTATTCAAATACAGCTGCGAAGCCAGAACAATGCGTATTACTTTTTTCAGCATTTGGCTAGGAATCGCATATAGATACAATGACGTGAAAGAGTTTACTATTCAAATGCCTGGCGTTCATCCGTCACATGTATGTTTTTATGGTTAGACTTGTATATATTAAGACCAGTTTATAATATGGAACACATGTTTTTCTTTGTTGGTAATAGTTTTAATATTTATGTATGCAAACAGCTGGGAATATATCGCAAATGGGCTGGAAGAGTGACACAAATAAAAAAAACACTTTTTTTGGGGGGGGGGGGAATGAGAAGATTCATGGCTCTTACTTTGAAAAAGTGAAAAAACCGTTTTAACTATTCACAATATCGGTTTAGTTGGCTTCCCTACAATAGATTGATATAGAAAAAAATTCAACTTTAAAGTCATTATTTTCCCAAAAAAATTTTTTTAGTTGTGCATTTCTTCTGACCGAGGTGCGATATAATGTAGGCCTATTTCGTCAGCATAAATGGTTCCACTTGTTGCAAATATTATGTCGGGACTGGCCTTCAAGTAGAAACAGAGGTAAGCTGTAATTGTGTAACGTCCCACCGGACCGCTACAATGTGCGGTAAATGAAAACTTTAAAACGCTCTCACTTACCGGTGACAGAGCTCCGACGACGGGGACGGGACCGTACCTGCAGCCGCCTCTCCCACGGTGCACCTCTCGGGTGGTGCCGGCGCGGAGCTTCCCTCGATGGTGACATGCCGCCTCGTCGAGAATATTGCGGTAGAACAGCGGTTCTACCGCGAGCCGACACGATTTACCGGCCGAAAGAGGTCGGAAAGGACGGTGGAGTTTCCCCCAAACTGAAAACCCACCCTCCCGCGGTAAACACCAAGAAAACACACGGATACAAAGTAAGATGAAGAATTAAGTGTTTAATTCACACTTACGATGAACGATGGCAGTATTTACAAGAAAGTGCTGGGCCGTTTGACCAGCCCACAAGCACTTTATATAAATAAAGGCCAACAGGCCAAAAGGCAAAAGCGAAGAGATGAAAATGCTGGCCAGTGAAGGTCTCCTTGACCTCCACCCACAGGTCTAGTCACTCAGGCTGCCCACAACCAACTGCCTAGATTCTGTGGCTGACCAGGCCACAGGAAACCTCCAGGCAACTCCACCTGGAGGGGACAGAGGTCACATCTGACCTCTCACCCATAGACTTCATGGTGAGAGGTCTGCTGGCACCAAAATGGCGTCCGTCCCAACAGCCTACTGTAGCTGTCAGGCAGACCACCATAGGGAAATTCGTCTCTGCTCAATAAAAAATTAAAATTCAGCAGACCAGGTTGCCACATTTGTAACTATTTAGCTAAAGATGAAAACCAACTAAGCTCTATAATCAGCTTAATCTTCAGCTGGAAAAAAAAAGCTCATGGCACCATGCAGAGAAATGCTGAATTTTTTAAGCTGAAATTGTTTACAAAGAAAATGTATGCTTATTATAGGAGAGACGGGCTTCTTTTTATGAAAAAGAAGCCCGAAATACTAAATAATAAATAATACTGCTAAAACTACTAAATACTACTAAAACTACTAAATACTACTAAAACTACTAATACTACTAAATACTAAAAAATAACTCAATATTTTGAGATTATTAACTGAATGAATTGAATTTGACATATTGTTTGTTTGCCCTTCACAGAGGGCTCTGTAGAACACGTTTATTATTTAAATGCATTTAAATTATCAGGTGAGTACTAGGTATTAGATTGGATGTTCGTCCTGGTCACTCATCTTTTAACATGATACTCTTGGCATCTCGTTCTACCTTATACAATAAACGTGTTCTACTGAGCCCTGTGAAGTGGAAGCAAACAATATTTTGAATTCAATTTATTCAGTTAATAATCTGAAAATATTGAGTTAATAACTTAATACTTAAATATAAAATATAAACTGTTGACAAAATATTGATTTAGTATTTCAATTTTAAAATAATAGTCAATAAGAGTCAATAAGTAATAAGAGATTTTTATATCAACTTCTTGGTGTATAAGGTTTATTTGGAGTTGTCTGCATTAAGCCTAGTATACACCGGGATTCTTTGTTGTGATACATTGTTGCGGGGCTGAATCTCGTCTGTTGTGATTCTGTCCCGCAACTATGTTGCAATGTTTCGGGGCTGAATCGTGGCAGCTCAGTTTCATGTTTTTTGAGTCCCATCAAAATGGGAAACATTTCAACATTGTTGCGGGACATTTCATGGTGTGGACGTCTTTTGGAACATGAACAAAGACTCAAAGGGCTCCGTTTGCTTTTAATTATTAAAGACGTCTTTAATAATTAAAAGCCACGTCATTTTTTAAGTCTAGTACTAGACTTAAAAAAAAAAAAAAAAAAAGATGTGGACCACTGAAAATATTGTTAAACTAATTGAGGACCTTCTGTATAAATTGTGCCTGTGGGAAGTTATGGTTTTCTGACTACAAAGGCAAATAAAAGAAATGAAATTTAGAAATCCTGCCCCATCTTCCAATTTCAGGGTGTCCAAAAGGCTTAAACCGATTGTGTTCCCAGCTGAGAATAGCTTTCGTACCCACCACCGTTTCTGCTTTTTTCGCCCCTCTCGATGAAACACCGTGTAAGCACAAATTGCTAGGGTTGCTTCTGCATGTGATAATGACATGGTGAATGACAGAAGGATGGAGAGAAACTGAGTGTAGGTGTAGACACGCAACAATGTTGCGGGTCTGAATCGCGTCAGTTGCGATTCTGCCCCGCAACATTGAATCGGAGCAGCTCCCAACAATGTATCTCAACAAAGAATCCGGTGTATACTAGGCTTTAGTAAAGGATCTCTTAAGTACTGTGGTGAATTGATTATAAGTACATGTTTAGGCTTTGCTTTCCAGGCCTGACATTAGGGGACGGCGAGCGAGGCAACCGCCTTGAGCCCCGTGCTTTCAGTGCTGACTAAACTTTTTCTGGTCCCGTGCTTTCAATAGCCCCTCAATTACAATAACAAAAAGTAGTCTTCTAGCAGCCAAATAGGCCTATGGCAGAGGGACATAAAAGTCCACATGCAGCATTAAGCATTGTCAAGCACATATACATGCACAAATATAAAAACAAAATGAATATACAAATGTCAATCCCACAAAATAAAATTGTCCCTATTCACCACTGCCTCAGGAAGAGAGTTCCATTGTCTTATAACTCTAGAGGAAAAAAAACCAATAATATGAGTCTGTCCTAGCAAAAAATCTTTCTAAATTTCCTAGAGTGGTCAGCCCTGCCCATGTATAGGGATTTAATGAACAGCACTAGACTGTGGTTTAGGACAATCACCACGTGTAATTTTCCCAAACAATTTTAAACTTAACTCACCCCTGCGATGTGCCAAACTATGCCATTGTAGCACTGACAGTATCTCAGTGACACTATCTGTAAATTTATGCCTGCCACAAACAAACCTAGCTTCCTTATGCTGAACCATTTCAACTGAGTGAGTGAGTGTGACAGAGTGGAGATTCCATTCACTGCAGCAATACTCAACATGAGGTCAAACCAATACTTGATAGGCAATAGTTTTAACTTGTGCTGGGCAGGTGCCCAATGTCCTTTGACTAAAACGAAGCATTTGTAGAGCTTTCCCAGTAACACCATCAATGTTTTTTTTCCAAGAAAGGTCATCGGTCAATGTAACCCCCAAGTACTTATAACATTTGACTTGCTGTTGCCTCGAGCCTCTCATATTCTAGGGCCGACCATATTGCTTTCAATATTTTACATGTTTTAGCAAAAGCCTCTATATTATGGAGTTCCACCTTAATTTTAGAAACGAATTTCTTCCTTTATTTTATAATTTATGTATTTTTTTTTATTATAGCCTGATGAGTACATTGTGTTTGTGCAAAAATTGTTCAACAACAAAACTTATTTCATTGGTGAACATTTTAATAATTTTATTTTAATTTTATATATTTGAAAAATAAATAAATTGACGAATTTGGGCAAATGTTTTTTGTGTGTTTGTTTTTGTAGTTTCTTTTGATCCGTATGCCCTAATGGATATTACTCATCATATGCTGTTGTATGGATGTAAGCATGCTGATGAAGGGTAAATAAAGGAGTGTATTGCATTGATTGTTATTAGCAAACAAATAATTTGTATTTCTTAGTCTCAAACCGAAGATTTGTGTTGGAAAAACAATACTGTATGCTTGGTCACGTGATGCTCCGAGGTTTAATTTACCAAACGGTAACAACAATTTCATTTTGTGCTCTTAATTTTCATATTCTCAGTTCTTTTCTTTATTAAAACAATATGAAAGGTGTTGGTTTAAAAGTTGGAAACGGTACTGACATTAACTACCTTTATTTGGAAGTTCATTATGCAAATGCCTCAAGTGATCCAAGTAAGTATATATAATTTATTCATATGAAAATTGTAAAGCAAAGTTATATGAAAAATTTGCAAAATTTCGTACGAAATGATTTACTAAATGTGATATTTTAACGTCACTTCTGCCTCATTTCGTTGTAAAATAAAGATTTCATACGAAATCATCACTAAAATAACGAAATTATATAATTACTAGTGGGGTAACCCGTCATAAATGACGGGAGCAAAATTCACAGGCAATTGTGTGCATGCGCGTCGTTTTTTCCTTTTTTTACTCCTTTCATTTCAATTTCAGTCACCCCCTCTCACTTTTCTCTCTCTCTCCCCCTTCTACACTTTCCAAACTTTTACCCTCATCCCCTCCCACTTTTCTCTCTCCCCCCTTCTGCACTTTCCAAAGGAAGAGTTCAACATATAGTTGACCTTGAGAAAAAAGGTCATTTATTCAAATTTATATAAATTCCGACGTGCTTCAATGGTTTTTGTTACTCCACACACGCACGCAAGCAAGCAAGCACGCGCGTGCGTTACTCCACACACACACACAGACCTGGGATATTATATATATAACTAGTGGGGTAACCCGTCATAAATGACGGTAGCAAAATTCACAGGCAATTGTGCGCATGCGCGTCGTTTTTTTCTTTTTTTACTCCTTTCATTTCAATTTCAGTCACCCCCTCCCACTTTTTTCCCTCCTCCACGTTTCTTTCTTTCCCTCCCCCCCTCTACCCTTTCCAACCTTTTCCCTCTCGAATTTAATATCATGGGGTTCTTGAATGGCGAGTGTGCAACCTTGAGAAAAAAAGCAGGTTATTTATTCATTTAAATTTATATAAATTCTGACGTGTTTCAAGGTTTGTCTAGCGTTATCACAGACAGACACCCACACACTCACAAAGATGTGACACCCTGTAGAAACAGAAGGTGAAACACTTAAGTCAAGAATTTAGTCTTGACAGTATGGCACCCCTTGGTGCACAGATGTTCGGACATGGGTGGCCCGAATTCTAGAGAATTCGTGGAACCAAGTCCGACCGTGAGAAAATTGGAAATAAGTTCCAAGAATATTTCTGATTATGATTTAGTATCCCCGGCCCAGGGCAATGATTGGCCCAGTTGGTCAATCATTAAGCCCTGAGGTGACAGTTGCCACTCCCAGGAGACCGGACAAGTGAGCCTGAGACTTGAGTGTGAGGACAGTCAGATTTTAGACACGGAGTAGATCAGTCAGTCTTCAGAGTTAAGAGAGTGAACTTAGACAGTCAGAATCTAGAGTTTAACCGGATAAGTTCCGGGCTAAACAGTCAAGTAGAGACTGAAAAGACAAGTAAGTCTTGTTCTAGACAGTCGTTCTAGAAGAGTTAAGTTCTGACTTAGAGTAACAGAGTTTTGTAAAGAGTGTTATCAAGAATGTAATAACCAAAGAGCTAGTAAAGAGACATTATTATACATCAACCTGTGTCAGTGTTGTATATGTGAATTATATTGGGTTTCTGTACTCCTAAAATAGAGGAGTATCCAGCAGAAGGTACTCAGACACAGCCTGAGTCCCTCTGCCTGGAGCCTCCAGCAACTCAACGAAAAGGACTAGTTACTTCGGCATCGTCACGCCCTATATCCAAAGATCCCTAGGAAAGACGGTCTTTTTGTGGGCCGTACCAGGCAAGGCAAGTAAATGTCGCGCCCGGTGAACCCAACCCCCAGAGGTTCAACAACAGTAGAGGCTGGCCCACAGCCGTCGACAACAGAGTCGACCCCGGCACCACCGATTCATCAGAGGGAACAATGTCGTCAACGACAACGAGGTTCCTCCTCATCACGAGTCGTCGGTAATGGAGCCAAAGGTACAAGAGGTGGGATAGTCGCGTCACAAAGACCTGGCTTAATATATATATAACTAGCTTTTTAGTGCCTGGCATCGCCGGCCAACACGTTTCAAACAATAAATAATCAAATGCTCATAACTCGTGAAGGGAACGACGTAGCGGTTTGAAATAAGTTGCGTTGATCTTGAAATTGGTAGCAGGATGTTCTGTAAATGTTTCGTTGCGCTACGTTGTGCGTTTAGTGGGATTTCGATGCTTCGGGGTAGTCAAATAGTAGTCAAACAACATTTGGGTAAAAAGACCAAAAATATATGGGTGTGGGACATTTGCTCTAAAGACACTTGTCCCTACGGACACTTGCCCTAAAGCCATTTGCTCTAAAGACACTTGTCGCTACGGACACATGCCCTAAAGCCATTTGCTCTAAAGATCCTTACCCTACAGACACTTGCCCTAAAGCCATTTGCCCTAATGGGACATTTGCCCTAAAACCATTTGCCCTAAAAGTACATTTGTCCTAATCAGTAGTGACAATTTAACATTCTCCACCGAAAGACACTAAACCGTATGAAAAGAGAACAAAAAAGTGGCTTTAGGGCAAATGTTTTTAATGCAAATTTTCTTTTAGGGCAAATTTCCTTTTAGGACACATGGTTTTATGGCAAATATCTTTTTAAGGCAAACATCCTTTTAGGTCAAGTGTCTTTAGGGCAAACATCCTTTTAGGTCCAGTGTCTTTAGGGAAAATGTACCTTTAGGACAAATGGTTTTAGGGCAAATGCCCTTTTAGGACAAATGGTTTTAGGGCAAATGTCCCTTTAGGACAAATGGTTTTAGGGCAAATGTTCCTTTAGGACAAATGGTTTTAGGGCAAATGTCCCTTTAGGACAAATGGTTTTAGGGCAAATGTCCCTTTAAGACAAATGGTTTTAGGGCAAATGTCCCTTTAGGACAAATGGTTTTAGGGCAAATGTCTCTTTAGGACAAATGGTTTTAGGGCAAATGTCTCTAGGACAAATGGTTTTAGGGCAAATGTCTCTTTAGGACAAATGGTTTTAGGGCAAACGTCCCTTTAGGACAAATGGTTTTAGGGCAAACGTCCCTTTAGGACAAATGGTTTTAGGGCAAATGTCCCTTTAGGACAAATGGTTTTAGGGCAAATGTCCCTTTAGGCCAAATAGTTTTACGGCAATTGGCTTTAGGGCAAGTGTCCGTAGGGTAAATGTCTTTATACCAAAACATATATATATGGTGTAAACACTTTCAACTACTAGTTAAAAAGTTGACATTAATTAACTCTACTTTGAACCTACATTTTGGCGAGAATGTCTCTTTTTTTCCAGTTAAGAACTCATTTTCACCCTTTGTTTTATCAAATGAATGCGGGGGACTAAGTAGCTAATGTTGTACTATCAGTTTCAAAGTCATGGTAATTTTTAATAATTTCGTTTTCTATTTTCTATTTTTGTAGATGGTATTCCTGATTTTTCTGGTGTTAAACTCAGTTTGACTACAGACAAGTATATAATTTAAAATATGTGTTATTGTCAATCTGCAGATTGGCTAGGCAATCCGCAAAACAACCAACCTGCTAGTCAATCTGCAGAATTCAATATTTTAGGTAAATTGCATTTTTGCAGATTCACTAGCAGGTTAGTTGGTTGTTTTGTAGATTGCCTAGGCAACCTGCAGATTGACTGACTCCGCAGATTGACAGTAACACATCCATTTTGCAAGAGAAAAATTACTCTACAGATGAGCTAGTCAATTTGTGAGGATACCGCCAAACAAAACGCCTATACATCAAAAACCTAATCTACCAAAAGTCTTATTGATACGTTATTTAGATTGGCTTGTTTTGGGTATATTCTGCATATTGCCTAAAAAAACAGTAATTGTGCATATTTGTTATCAAAAATGGTTGTGGTATTGCAGTTTGTTTAGTAATGGCGTGGAGTAATTTTTTTTTCCTTCCATTTTTAATATATGAATAACATTGAATAGGATTTATTCTTCGATGTTACTTGTAGGGTTCCCAAAGAAGCTGGAACACTTACGCTGGCAACAGGTGGTAGATTGCTAGCAAATTCTACAGGTGAAACAAGATGAAAACATCTCTATGTTAGGTCTCATACCATCTAACAAGGTTTAATTTACTAATGTGGCTATAAATATTTATTTTGTTTTTATCCTACCAGATGGTTTCGATGGTTCCGCGTTCAGCGGAAACATTATGAATAAAAATTCAAAGCGGTTTTAGAAACTAGAATAGTTGGTGATAATGTTAAAAGTAGGGATGGGCCATTCGAATCGTCGAATCCCGCCAATCTTGAAAAATATTCGAGATTCGAAAACTCGAATCTTCGCGTGCGTTTTTCGTCTTTCGTATCTTTCGAATCCTAACCTTAAA
The DNA here is from genome assembly GCA_036925085.1 of Brachycybe producta. Taxonomy (NCBI): domain Eukaryota; kingdom Metazoa; phylum Arthropoda; class Diplopoda; order Playtdesmida; family Andrognathidae; genus Brachycybe; species Brachycybe producta. Next base: position 3,376,304 of record JAUPFP010000002.1, read on the forward strand.
AAACTGTTAAAGACTTTGGCAAAATTAGTTTTAACTTCATTGACTTCCAATAAAAGCCATTCACTAACAAAAAAAAACCGGCGATTGTTGCAATTTCTGTGTTGTACCCGGATCACCAATGGATCACCTTGTGGCGACCCTGAGTGCCATACACTGTTTTTTTATTTTTAATAATTTAATATTAAATATTATTTCATTTATTTGTATCTTCTTAATGAATAATATAGGATTCTTATATGAAGGATTTGAGATTCGTGAAATTTGAGGGATTCAAAAACCGTTTAGGATTCGAGAAAATTTAGGATTCGTCCCACCTCTAGTTAAAAGTATTTTCATGATGACATCTTTAAAAAATAACTTTTCATCACAGTTTGAAAAAGAGGAAAATAGTTTTTCATGAAATGTCACTGGAAAATCGAAAATGTGGGTTATTTTCGAACTGCTATAACATGTTTCTTTTTTTTCTCTTTCAAGACATTGCCATGAAAAAATGTTAATCGTGGCGGTAATCTTTTACCATTCTAGTTGTGAAAACGATTTGAATTTTTTCATAATGTTGTTTTTTTAAAAAAAAACGTTCGCTTGACGTTTTTGCATTGAAATTTTACAAAAAATGTCTGTGGAACATAGCATTAGCTCCGGCAGTGAAAGGGGAAAAAAGCAAAATGAATATCTATAAAGCCATCTTAAGTGATTGATGTTTTTAACTATTGTAATTGGTAGTCAAGAGTTATTTACTGAATGAAATAATTTCATAAATTATAAAAACGAGAAATTATGGTTTGATTCAACAACAACATCAACAAAAAAGACTCAATTGCCATGACCCAAGGTCTAGCATATACTGTATGTGGTAGAAATCTGAGCAACTCAGAGTCATCTGCAGCTGCGGCAGCTTCGTCCAGAATTTGGTGCAGCTGCACTCTCCTTTTTTGTATCCTGCAGTGGCTATATGTGGTTTCTAATTGAAAGAAAACACAAATATTTAATTTTAACAGGAAAATCCATGTCCTTTTCTGAAAAATTTGACTTATATTTTGTTCAGCAGTAACTTAAATTGGAAACTAGATTAATGTTAATGTTAATGTTAATGTAAATGTAGATATTTTTTTGAATCGTTGCAGAATACTTCGAAATGGCTTGCACGTTTACTTCTAACTTCAAAATTTATGTATTTGCATTTCGTGCTCATACACATTCGCACGGAATTTTAGCTTCGGGTTACAAAGTCCGCCGTGGAGATGACAATGTGGACAATTGGCAATTAATTGGAAAGAAAAACCCGCAACATACAGAAGTAAAATTTGATGTTTCTTCTTTTCAGTTTGATATAATGTATTGTAATACCCCGTATCTAAGGCCTCGACATCTTTTTGTTTTTTGATTAGCATTCTTATCTAGCTGAACCTGTTGCTGTTGAAAACGGAGACAAACTGGTAAGATTATATTTGAAAAGTAAACTACATTAAGGGACTACATCGCAAAATGACTTAGAAAAATCTCCAAAAAGGGGCCGTAGCATCGTTTTTATATTGAGTTCATAGACCCAATGTTAAAGAAAAAACGTTCATTTATAAAAATACACAGTCGCGGCAATATGTTTTATTTTTCATATTTAAATTTGTCCAATTTTGATGTTTCGAAGTGCAATGTGCACTTTAAATCTATGTTTATCTAGTGATAGAACGTCAAAAAATTGGAAAGTGAGCTTCTATTTTTAAAAGAATATTTCAAAATTGGGAATTTTGAACAACGAATTTTTAAAATGTTTATAAAAATACCTAAAAATAATTTTAAAAACCAGAAAAAAATCAGCACGTGCGCCAGTGTGTTGGCTTCACTGTGGTTTACTTTATAGATTTTTTCTTATTTTTTAAAAATTATTTTTAGGTATTTTATGAACATTTAATGGTTCATCTGAAAGGTTAATCTCAATGGAGTTAACATAGTTAAAAAAAACTGCGATTTTGAAATATTTTTAAAAATAGAAGCACACTTTCCAATTTTTGTTCCAATTAAGTTGACTTATTATTCTAGTTTCCAACAGACCTGGTTGTTTCAGCGTTCCTAAAATTATACTTATGCTAAAATGTTAGTAAAAGTACTAAAAGTTAACTTTCAGTTTGGGCCAGGCATTAGGGCAAGGTGACTGAGGCAACTGCCATGTGGGCCTCACGTTTTCAGGAGCCCCGCGCTGTTGACTACGCATTTTTTACTACCTGTACTGTGCATTATTTTAATACATATGCAATTTTTTTGCATTGGGCCCCGTGCATCGCTTGCTGCCTTGGGCCCCGCGCATCACTTGGTGCCTTGGTAGGCTTCCGGTAGGCAATATCCGGCATCGGCGCTTCGTCTCTCTTCTAATATAAAATAAAATACAATAAAATAAAATTGTATACTATAAATATAAAGCTTTGTCTGTCTGTACAAACAAGGACAACAACGTTTAAGCACGTTGGAATTTATTTAAATTTAAATGAACCAGTTTTTTCTCATGGTCAACTTTATGTTGCACTCTCCCGATCCAAAAACCCAACAATGGTAAGGTGCTTATGAAGTATTTGAATAAAATGAAGTATTAGTAGCAAAATTAAACTACAATGTTGCTCCCGTCATTTATGACGGGTTACCCCACTAGTTAGTACATATTTATTTTAGTTGTGAGTGAAGCGAGCCAAAAAAATTAGCAACATTTTTTCTATACTGTATAACACCATACATGTAATCACACGTATGAAATCGAAGTAGTTTTTAAATTTTGGTAAATGTAAATTTACATTTCACAGTTACAAAAAAAGGCTCTCGAGAAGTTCCCAAGGGCTTCACGATTTCTATATGCTTAGGGAACTTCTTAGCTTTGAGAGGCTCCTAATGGCCTTCTAGTTTTGAGATTTTTTTTTGGATGCCGCTCAGTTTTAAGAACGTCCTCACGCCTTCACAATTTTGTTAGACTCCTGTTGGCTTGTGTATCCTTATAATTTTTTTTTAATTTTCAAGTATTACAGTATGGTTAGCATTGTATATTTTAATGTGCTGTTAACAATTAGCTTAAATTACAAAAATGTAGGTGTTATAGTATTTGAAATATGTATCTATTACTGTCTAAACACAAATTACGTGCATCACCTACTCGACATTGTATAAAAATAATTGTTTGACACCCCCGCACCTGGAAGGACCAGGCATTTGCTGTGCTGCCATTCCGGGCCAGTATGTCGCTTCTCGCATAATCTAGGGCCTGGCCTGTTTCAGCTTACACATCTAAAATTACATTTCATTTCTTTACTGTACAGGCTGCAAGATGCACAATGAAAAATGAAGAGAATCGTGATATTTCTTTTGGGTAAAGTATATTAAAGTGGCTGAAGAGAGATTTATTTTGATTGTGTCCTCCATGATGACGCGCCACTGCAGTGACTATATGTTCTGTATTAGCAGAAGGCGTGCTGGGAAAATTTTTTAGCCCTGGCATTTTGAAGATATAGCGGCCCACATTTTCTTACCTCATCTTTAAAGAAATCTGCAACAGCAAATGTCATTCATTTAAATTATTTATTTTATAAGCCATTTTTTACAGAATAAGAAGGGTTTGTAATAGTGCACTTGTTTCAGCTAAATTATCAATTATTTCCTCGGACCCCAGATTTAATTTATTGAAAACACTTGTTTAACCTACACACAGTAACTGTGTAGGCGGGTGTTTGTTGTCATTGTGTCACAGTTGTATATGGAGACAAATAACCCACTCTTTTTTTTAAATTTATACTCGATTGAAAATATTTTTTTGAAAAAAAAAACGGCCTAATTGAATACTGGCCCTTCTGACATTTGCTAGAGCTGCCCGATGGCCAACACGCATAGATTTGTGTATTAGGAAGTTTCTTCCCCATACCTGCGGTCTTGAAATTTTTTTATGTTTTTCAAGGGAACGTGTTTCAGGGAAAAAAAACATTACAAAAAAAAAATTCAGTGTTTTAGAAACTAGAATAGTTGTTGATAATGCTAACATTTTTTTTTTGTTATAATGATACCTTTAAAAATAAACATTTTATAATAGTTTGAAAAATGCGAACATTGTTTTTCATGTAATGTTATCAGGTAATGAAAAAAAAAATCTAAAAATGGGTCTTTTGCAAACTGCGATAAAATGTTTATTTTTTAAGATATTGCCATGAAATAACTTCTAGCATAATCTTCTACACCATTGTAAAAAAAAAAGTAGAGGTGGGACGAGTCCTAAATTTTTTCGAATCCGAATCCTAAAAGGTTCTCGAATCCCTCAAATCTCCCGAATCTCGAATCTCTCATATAATAAGAATCCTATATTATTCATTAAGAAGATAAAAATAAATGAAATAATAATAAATATTAAATTATTAATAATTAAAGCAAGTGTGGCACTCAGGGTCGCCACAAGGTGATCCATTGGTGATCCGGGTACAACACCGAAATTGCAACAATCGCTGGTTTTTCTTGTTAGTGAACGTTTCTATTGAACGTCAATGGAACTAATTTTTACCAAAGTTTTTAACAGTTTTTTTTTTCAGCTTAGGATTCGAAAGATTCGAAAAGACGATAAAAGCGTGAAGATTCGAGTTTTCGAATCTCGAATATTTTTCAAGATTCGCGGAATTCGAGGATTCAAATGTCTCGTCCCTATAAAAAAAGCATTAGCCACTGCAGTGGCGCCGTCCAGAAATGGAGGGGAGGGAGAGTGGTTGGAACAACAATAAAAAATAGTTATCTATTCATTTAACTTAAGAAAAAGTTATTTCATTCAGGCTGATATGGTTTATTGCATTAACAGAAATTCGCATATGGATGAAATGTGCATCTTTTACATGGTCTACTATAAAAATGCTGACAGTGGAACACCTATTCATTGGTGTCGAAGTGCTGGTCCACCAGGTTACTATTGGAAAAGTGATACCTCACTGAATAACGTTCCTGCCGAGGCCTTCAAAAAGTAAAGAGAGAGAGAGAGAGAGCTGTTTTTATTTAAATCGCATGATTTTTTTGGTTTCAGAAAAAAATCTTTATGTAAATCAAGTTGAAATCATACTTTAAATTGTTTTAAATGTTATTTTTTTGTTTGTTTCATCAGAAATCTCATTAGTTTAATTATAATTTTCAAGTAAATCCTTGCTTAGCATGTTTTATTTTAAATTAATCTTTTTAAACAGGTAAATTATTTAAGGTACTCCTCCTATAACGGCGGATCCTGGACAGGTCATTCGAGGATCCGTCGAAATTTGATAAGATTAACAGGTCGCACTAGTAGAGGGTGCAGTGTACAAAATTTTAGCTATCTAGGTTATGAGGGAAGTTGGTTAAAATAAGAAAAATACAACGGACATCAGCCACGTCAACTTAAATAAAAGTAGAGGTCGGACGAATCCGAATCCTTCATATAAGAATCCTATACTATTCATTAAGAAGATACAAATAAATGAAATAATATTAAATATTAAATTATTAATAATAAAAAAGTGTGGCGTCACTCAGGGTCGCCACAAGGTGATATTGGTGATCCGGGTACCACCACCGAAATTGCAACAATGGCCGTTTTTTGTTAGTGAACGCTTCTATTGGACGTCAGTGGAGTTAAAACTAATTTTACCAAAGTTTTTAACGTTTTTTTTTTAGGTTAGAATTCGAAAGAGTCGAAAGACGAAGAAAAAAGTGCGAAGATTCGAGTTTTCGAATCTCGAATATTTTTCAAGATCCGCGGGATTCGAGGATTCGAATGGCCCATCTCTAGTATATAAATTATATTAATAACAGTTACATAATTCTGATGCTCCCATATAAAACAGTTTTAGACGCCAGAGTTCCTGCAAAAAGGTCTTTATTGTTAACTTTAATGCTTTGTTGTTTACAACTTTACAGTATTTTCTATAGACTTTCGTAGTCAGATTCAGATTCCTTGTCTCTCTTGTATCTGCTGATACAGGCGCCATGATCTGCACTGTGTCTACCGCTTTTTCTCCAATATTTGACGTACTTAGCTTGCAGGGTTGCATTTGCAAAGAGGAAGACTGACATACTTGATGAGTAGCAAGACCTGAACTGCGAGCAACTGTAAACACGTTTCTTGTGTCACTGTCAGTGACGTTCATCTAACATTCTAACTGAACACATGCTCACATTCTGCAATACAGTAGAGACAACTAACGCTATAAATATGACAAGTGACACACAGGGGCACCCCTGCCAATAACAAAGAAAATATGCAGAAATAGCCATTACAGTATGTGCTGTTTTTTTTTCTAAACAAGTGCCAATATGGGTAACAAATGCCGGTATGGTTGTCTCATATTTAAGAGGTGCCGGTGTGCCATACCACCACATACCGGACCACTTGGAGCACTGGCTTTAATTACTTTTATAGACTTACATTGTTAGCTTAGCTTGATTGCAATGTTAATCTATTCACTAGCTCTTTTGGCACTGGTTGTCTGTTTATCTTGGTAGAGCACACGATACTACCAGTTCTCTTCAGCCTTGTTTACACAAAGCGAATTAATAGGCAGTTTCGACTATCATCAGTTTGACTGATGACTGGATTATGAGCGGGAAAAATAGTGGTGGGGTAAGCTATACTGACTTGACCAACTAAATCAAAATCTACTCTTTGGGTAAGTTGGCCTGCCTGCCCAGACCAGTCACAACCTGCAAAAATAAACAGGCCAGTGCTGTCCACATGAAGCCAGCCACTGGCATCAGTCAACTGACGCCAGTCGAACCTGCCCATCAACTGACCTCATGTAAACCCAGCTTTAGGGATGAGTCTTCCAGGCAGGAATGTGCCCTTTCATTCAAGGCATTATGTTTAGCTTTCTTTGGGAAGGGGAGGCATGGCATGCGTGCATAAACATAAACACTCGCTCATGCTTTGTGATTAAAGATTTGTTGACAATGGCTTAGTGCCTGAAACATACAGGGCTTCCTCCATCAAGCTCGTAGCTAGGTAGACATCAGACTTCAGCATTTGATGTTGGTTAGACCTTTATTATTCATTTTTGGTTCCTTCATTTGCCATCATTTCCATTCTATGATTTGTACATTTTTATTCCTACGTTAAATAATCAGATTTATAGAGTAGCAGCCTCAGGCTAGACCAACATACGGGCAGCTCTCCTTCCAAAAGTGAGAGACCACCCATATGTACATGTGCTATTCCAGATAACATGACATAAACATCAATATTTACTTTCACAACAAGACATTTACATGTACATTTGTGTAGACCCTTCTTTTCCAGAACCAGATTAAAGGCACCAGGATTGTTTGTTGTGATACATTGTATGCGAGATGGACTTCACCTTACTGCAGCTGTTAAAGATGTACTGAGCTCTGTTCTCTACAAATCTGTTTGTAGTCATGTCCAGGGAAACTTTTAATTTCCAAATGCCCTGCTTCAATTATGAAAACTGGTTCAGCTAATGTATGCAAAGCACCAAAAGAAACATTATCTCATATAAAAAAAACCTTCTGTAATATCCTATCACTCCAATAAAGAAAACAAACCATCTAATTTCTTAAAAATCAATTGTCATAATATAAGAAAGTGATTCAGTTTAGAGAAGCAATAGGAAGCTATAGTCCGGATATTATCTTTGGTGGTGAATCGTGGCTATCTGAAAAGGTTTCCTCGGTAGAAGTGTTCCCCCTAAGAATTTAACGTATTCCGAAAAGATAGGAACAATAAGAAAGGTGGAGGGGTATTTCTGGCTATTAATAAAAATCTTGTTTCAGTCAGGGAACCCTTATTTGAGAGTAACTGCGAGGCTGTTTGCTGTAACATTTTCTTTAAAAATGGAAGACACATTTTTGTATTTTCATTCTATTGTCCACCATCAAATGACGAGGAGAAAATCCTAAAATTTAGAAAATGTAGACACCTTATTTTTTGTACACAAATATGCATCAGTTGTCATTGGTGGTGGTCTTCCTGGAATAAATTGGAAAAAGTATACATAGATTCTCAGTGGCCTTGCCCCAAATTAATAAATATACTGCTTGGCTTTGTATACATGTATTCCCTAGACCAGCTTGTGCAAACCCCAACACGCCTCACCAACTCATCAGCTACTATAGTACTCTAAATTTCTCACTGTGAAATGACAGATTTTTGGAATAAAAAGCTTCCAAAAACTATCATTTGTGACCTCTAGCAAGGCCTTTAGACAAAAATTTAAACAAAATGTCGTTAGCTTAAAGTTGTCATTTTGAAACTCCTAAAATGCTTATTTTGAAAAATATCCTTAAGACCTAACTGATTGAGCTACAATTCTAGTTTCTAAAACACATTCAAGTTTCTCTGTATTTTGCACAGAGTTTGCAAATCAGCTGTTTATAAACTATTTTAATGTATGCTTACACTAGAGGAAGTTTGCAAGCAAATATACGAGCATATGTTCAGTCTGTATTAAGGTCTTCTGGATAATATTGACAAGTGGGTGGAGCAAACTACTTTTAAGCTGTCTAAACAAAAGGGAACAGGTTTGATTAAAACCATTATAACTTTGTGTGGATCACGCATTGAAGCGACCAGATGCGACACTTAAAAATTTGATAGAATGTACTATTGTCTTCACATGCAATTTCCATCTGTGTCATAAGTTCTCATAACAATAGGAATATTTCTTTGTATTTTTATCCTCCACCTCTAGGTGTCATTTGATGGATTTTATTATTAATCGCATTATTGAATGAGAGAAAACTTTTGAAAAAGATGAAATCCAGGCTCCTCCTCAGAGGCTACGTTTACTACTGAATCGTCTCAATTTTAGAAACTCTTTTGGGGTTTTTGAAACGCGGTTGGATTTAGTGAGAAAGTAGTTTTACACGTGTGAAAAAAGCACTTTCTAGCACAGTTGCAAGGTTTGGTTATCATTAGTTTTAAAAGTTGTTTTTTTGAAAACAACTTTGGAAGTTTCGAAAATTTGAATTCTTGAATTTTTAATTGTATGTTATTGGTAGGAAAACAATTGCGGTTTTTGTTTCCTGCAATTGAAAATTGTTTTTGATATAAGGTTAATTACATTGTGTTTGTGTTAAGATCATTTGAAAGTGCAACTTGTGGTCTGTATTTGAGTAAGATTAACTTTGGTTTTATTGTTAATGTTGTTTCAATTTAGGCTTATTGAATTGAAAATGGACAAGAAACAAATATCTTCAACTATGTATAGCTGCTGCCAAAAATGCATTTCGAGATTTTATCAACTCCAGGACTCCGAAATTTTAACACCACCGGAATAAATAAATTTGTAATTTATTGGCAAAAATGTGTCAATTCTAATGGCGCTTTGTTTGATTAATAAAGTTAATTATTAACTCATAAATTTCGTTATTAGCTGAGAAAACAAAAACCGCAATTATTTTCTTACCAACCTAATAATTTCTGCTAAAAGGCAAAAGTACCGGTAGTCAAATTATTCCTGTTTAGAAAAATATCTTTGAAATTGTTTGAAGAAAAAAACAAACATAATACTATGAGAAACCGCCTACATTTGTTTATTTTAAAGTTAATTATTGACGTTAATGAAGAGGGCTCTGAGAAATATCTAGTCTTATTTCAATTATTGTAATTTATTGGCCAAATGTAGAGAGCTAAGCTAAAAAAAATTGCCTTTCACTTTATTTGGGAATGTTTGCATAAGTAATAAATTAATAATCCTAATGAAACTTATTTCTTGTAGTTGTATTATTTTTTAGTCTTTTAAATCTTACATATTTTAATTCCACAATGAAAAGTTTCATTTTAAATAGGGAATGGCCATTCGAATCATCGAATCCCGCGAATCTTGAAAAAATATTCGAGATTCGAAAACTGTTTCGTGTTTCCAATCTTTCGAATCCTAACCTAAAAAAAACACTGTTAAAAACTTTGGTAAAATTAGTTTTAACTTTATTGACGTCCAATAGAAGCGTTGCACTAACAAGAAAAACCGGCGATTGTTGCAATTTCGGTGTTGAAACCCGGATCATCTTATAGTGACCTTCCTGAGTGAAGCCACACTTGTTTTTCATTATTAATAATTTAACATTTGATATTACTTCATTTATTTGTATCTTCTTAATGAATAAAATATAGTATTTTTATATGATGGATTCGAGAGATTCAAGAACTTTTTAGGATTCGGATTCGGATTCGAAAAAATGTACGATTCGTCCCACCTCCAATTTTATTAATGAAATTTCAAAAATAACTTGACAGTTTTAACTACTGTACTATCATAATTTTCAATTTCTGCATACGAGCTACTTCTAAAATGTTACATTTTTGATAAAAATTTATTATTTCAGGAATCTGTGGAAATGCTGTTGCTAAGCATAAAAATGAGTGTTACGTTCTTCACCATTTTCCTGGGAATCGCATATGGCTACAATAATGTAGAAGAGTTTACTGTTCGAATGCCTGGTGTTCATCCATCACATGTACGTTTTTTATTTACATTTGTACTCGTATGTTTTAAGAGCATATAGATGCAACGTTTGATTCAAAATTTCTCTGAATGTTGGCGCTGCGTTCGTTTTTTTATTTAAAAATGATTTTTAACGTTTTTTGCTTCCAGGTTTGAAGTCACATAATAATTAATAGGAAAATAATTGCACCTTATAACAAGGGATTCAAGGAACCCTATAGACCTTTGTTGCATTGTATTAGGGGAGATTCAAAATATGATAGCTGATTTACGATCTCTTTTACTTTTTATTTAATTCAATTTGTTATTCTAGTTTTTAATTAATTAAGATTACTGTTCTAAGTTTTATTTAATTCTTTTACTCTTCTAGTTTTTATTTAATTAAAATTTATTTGTCTATTTTTATTAATTTTTTCTTTTACTTTTTATTTAACTCAATTCACTATTCTAGTTTTAATTCATTAACATTATTGTTCAATTTGTTACAAAACTAGAATATTGAGAAGCATATGCATAAATATATTTAATTTATATTTTTAACTGTACTGGTACAATGTTAAGCTATGAGAATCATAACACATGACGTGTATTGTACTGGAAGAGAGGGCAAATGGGGTCTTTTTGTTTTAGATTGAGGGTTAGAATGACTATAGTGTATTTAGTGTAGTTATGACTATAGTGTGTTAAGTAAATATCTGATGTGACTCACAACATAAAATGAATTTATATCTACTTTTCTTCTATAGGAGAAGAAAAATAGATTTAAATTCATTTTATTATTTATATTAAACGATTAAAAATAGTTCCAGTTAATTTAAAATTATGAAAAAAATAGGTAGCATCCTTGCAGAGCGTAGATTCATTTAGAAGTTAGTTGATTATTCTAGGTGGCCCCGTTTCCGAGTTATATCATCCAGAAAATTTCGTCGAAAATTAATCATAATTAATGAACTACTGTATGAATTGGTTTGATTTTGTAGTATGTTCATCGGCGCATACCAACGTACATAATGCAAAAAAAAACCTCATTAAAATATTTCTGTCAGTTCTGGAGAAATAACGCGCAGACACACACAAAATTACAGGTTCCATAATTTATAGTACTTTTAAATTTTAAAATAAAATAAACAACATGTAAAAGTTTGTGACAATTGTGTACATTAATTTTTTAGTTATTTTACAGTAATTTTATATATTCTGCTATTAAAGTATAGGCCCGTAAAATACAAATATAAATAAATGTGTGTTGTTCATAACGTTCATAGCAATTGAATTAGCAAAGTTAAGAGCCTAGATATAGCGTTTGTTTCAAACTTTCTCCGAATGTAGGCGCTGCGATCGTTGTTGATTGAAAAACGGTTTTTTAACGTTTTTTCTCCCGGTTCGAAGTCACATAATAATTAATAGAAAAATAATTTCGCGTGCTAACCTTATAAAAAGAAAACATAGTGAAGAAAATAGATTAATGCACGTGCTAATTTTTATGTGATTGTTCTAAGTCGTTTTTAATGGGAGTTCTTCAAATGTTTGGGTGACGGTTTTTTTGGTCCTATGGGAATTAACATGGAGTTAAAAAAACGTAAGATTTTAAATGGTATTTAAAAATAGAAAGCCCTTTTAAAATTTAGAAAAAGGAATAATCCTGAAGGCAATAAACACGTGTAAGTACGTACTAATTTTTCTGATTGCTCTAAATCATTTTTAATGAGAGTTCTCTTAACTTTTGTTGGACGGTGTTTTAGTCCTATGGGACTTAACATGGAGTTAAAAAACGTACTATTTTAAACGTTATTAAAAAAATAGAAGAACCTTTTCAAAATTTATAAAAAGGAAACATCGTGAATAGATGAATGTATGTGCTAATTATTTTGTTATTCTTCTAAATCGTTTTTAACGAGAGTTTTTCAAATGTTTGTGGGACGGTTTTGGGGCCAATGGGATTTAACATGGGGTTAAAAAAACGAACGACTTTGAACCTTGTTTAAAAATAGAAGGACCTTTTCAAAAATTATATAAATCGAGCACGTGAAGAACAATACTTTTTATTGCATTTTGCACTTTAGTGTATTTTAATTGAGCGATTGTGAGGCGATTTCTTGCAGTTTTAGTAACACCCTATAAGAACACTCATTTGTCTCGTTGTCGTCTGCTGAAAACAACAAGATGGACGTGGATCTAGGCTCTTAAAATAAATACGTTAACAGCTTCTTAAGTCACATCCTCTTAATAAGTTTATATGGTCAATGACTAAAAACCTCCCACTCCTCCCTCCAATGTATCAGCGAGTGGGTGAGTGGGTGGAGGTTTTTTTGTCAGCAGAGAATATTCAGCTTTGTTTATTATTTATATTAAACGATTAAAAATAGTTCCAGTTAATTTAAAATTACGAAAATAAATAGGTAGCATCCTTGCAGAGTGTAGATTCATTTAGAAGTTAGTTGATTATTTTAGGTGGCCCCGTTCCCGAGTTATATCGCCCAGAACGTTTCGTCAAAAATTAATCATAATTAATAAACTACTGTATGAATTGATTTGATTTTGTAGTATGTTCATCGGCGCATACCAACGTACATAATGCAAAAAACCGCATTAAAATATCTCTATCCGTTCTGGAGAAATAACTCCCAGAAGCACACACACACATACACACAAAAAGCCTTTTTGCACGATCCTATAGTCCCTTTGTGCTCTGCTTGGCAGAGCAACAAAGGTCCAAAAAGGAAACACCGTGAAGCCAATAGATTAATGCACGTGTTAATTATTTTGTTATTGTTCTGAGTCGTTTTTAACGAGAGTTCTTCAAATGTTTATGGAAGGGTGTTTTGGACCTATAGGATTTAACATGGAGTTTAAAAAACGTATGCTTTTAAACGTTATTAAAAATAGAATCACCATTTCAAAATTTATAAAAAGGAAACAGCGTGAAGCCAACACATAAACTCATTTTCATACAGACAGTTAGAAATCGGGGAGAATTTCAGTTGGCTCCGCCCTTGTTATGACAACCGGCAACTTCTAATTGGCTGGTTATGTAGTCTGACGTCACATGCTCCGCCCTTTTCAATGTCGAACCACACAACAAACCAATTAGAAGTTGCCGGTCGTCATAACAAGGGCGGAGCCAACTGAAGTTCTCCCCGATTTCTAACTGCCTATCATTTTCATTGCCACTCTTCAGGCTGAAGTGCGATGTGTGTTACCTTGAAAGTTCTGCACAGCATTCGAAACAAAAAAATGTGCCAGGATTGCTCCTGCACCTAACGTCTCAATTTACAAGTATTTTTTTTTTCTTATATTTTATAATAGCCTGACGAGTACATTGGTTTTGTGCAAAGACTGTTGACTAACAAAACTTATTTCATTGGTGAACATTGAAATGCTTTCTTTTAACAATAAATTAATTAATGTAATTTTGCAAATGATTTTTTTTGGTGCTTTTTTTTTGTAGTTTCTTTTGACCCGATAGCTGAGATGGAAGTTGTTCATCACATACTTTTGCATGGTTGTAAGCATGCTGATGAAGGGTAAATAAAAGTGTGACAGTTATAAATTTGTAATTTTTGTTCTTGGTTCCGTGTCTCAAAGTGAAGGGTAAGATTTGCATGTAATTCCTTTTAAATAATTTCAGATCTTAGTAATTGTCAAAGTTGTGTGACTACTATAGGGATCAGATTTTTATGCAAAATATCGAGCAAATGTTTCTCAATCTGTGGCTCGAGAGTCAATTGTGAGGTAACAATACAATTTAGATAAACCAACAAATATATTGTTTTTTTTTGTTTTGTTTTTCAATCAAAACACTGGTTAGAGTCTAGAGGCTATCTAACATGTAATCAGTCTTTTTGATTAGAAAAAGCAGAATTGCAGTTGCTCTCTAATGAGGATGTTTACTTCACAATTGGCATATGGGCCACAGATTGAGAAACACTTGCTTTGATATTGTATAAAAAAAGGTGAAGAACAACATCCCCACACTTCCACAACCTCCCTACAGCTCAGACCTAGTGCCGTGCGATTTCGACCTCTTCCCTAAGTTGAGGGGTTATCATTATGAAACTGTGTCAAACATCCAAATAACTGTAACCGATGAACTAAGCACACTTACTGAAAATGACTTCCAGTACTGTTACGATCAGTGGAGAAAAAATAAAACGTTGGAACTGCTGTGTGACTTCCTAAGGTTGTAATTTGAATTAGATTACTTGTAAATTCATGTGGGTCTTAGATTTGGGACAATCCAAGTATGTTGATGACGTCATCCCGACCATGGTGTGGTTGAGCACATTGGCCAGAATGGCCACTGTCTCCCTTTGGCTCTGGATGCTTTTTTTTGGGTTCATAAGCTGTGCAGGGTTTCCCGACATACACCCTTCCCTTTAGGCAACCCCACTGGAAGTAGTCTTGTGGGGTTAGATCTGGTGATCTGGACAGTGAATCTGGAAATGTGGCGCCTGGAGGATTTTTGTTGAAGAAGGGTCGCCATTATGACAGCCTTGCTCAGAGGCGTGCGGGAAAATAATTTGTTCCTGGAATTTCATACTGGATTGGCAATATTTTTTGAAAAAAAGAACCGCCGCCCCAATTGAATACCGGCCCTTCTGGTATTTGCCTGAGCTGCCCTTTGGCCAAGCCTGCCTTTGGCCTTGCTGTAACAGACTTGCTTGAACAGAGACCAATATTAACTTCCATGTTCAGACTTCCGAAAATACACTACATTTTAAAAATGGGCAACATTTTAAAAATGGGAAACATTATTAAAAATAAAATACTAATTCGTATTTTTTTTAGTCTCAATCCAAAGTTTTGTGACGGCAAAACAGTACTCTATGCTTGGGCACGAAATGCTCCGAAGTTGAATTTACCAAATGGTAACAAGAAATATTTAGTTTTCTATCCTTTTATTTTTTACAATTAATTTTGTTTCTAATTTTTATTTATCTTTATTAAAACAATCTCATAGGTGTTGGTTTCAAAGTTGGAGATGGTACTGGCATTAACTACATTTATATTGAAGTTCATTATGCAAATGCCTCAAGTAAGTATGACTTTTTTTAAGAAGGTTACTTTGAAAAATGTCCACAAACAGCACTAGCATCGTTTTTCTATTGAACCCATAGACGCGATGTTAAAGAAGAAACGTTAATTTTTAAAATACACAGTCATGCTGCAATATGTTTATTTTTCATGTTTAAAGTTGTCCAATTTTGATGGTTCAATGTGCAATGTGCACTTTAAATATATGTTCATCGAGTGATAGAATGACAAAAAATTGGTAATTGCGGTTCTATTTAAAAATAAACTATTTCAATATCGTGAATTTCTAACTCTTATATTAAACTCCATTGAGTACGCTCTTGTAAGAAAAAATCATCCATTAAAATCTTGATAAAAATACCTAAAAATAATTTTAAAAAATTACAAGAAAACCACAGTGAAGCTAACATATTGGCGCATGTGCTAATTTTTTTCAGTTTTTTTAAAAATTATTTTTAGATATTTTTACGAGCGCGTACTCAATATAAAAGTTAGAAACTCGCTATTTTGAAATAGTTTTTTTTAAAAATAGAAGCACACTTCTAATTTTTTGTCATTCTATCACTACATGAACATATATTTAAAGTGCACACTGCACTTTGAACCATCAATATTGGACAACTTTAAACATGAAAAATAACCATATTGCCGCGACTGTGTATTTTAAAAATTAATGTTTCTTCTTTAACATTGTGTCTATGGACTCAATAGAAAAACGATGCTAGCACTCTTTCTGGAGATTTTTTGAAGTAATTTTGTGATGTAACCTCTTAACCAAAAAATGTATGATCTTTATTCTTTTCCTGTGTTAGAAATTCACTAAGATTCTTATTAATTTTGATTAATTTCACGTTTAATTTTCTAATTATGTAGATGTTATCTCTGATTCTTCTGGTGTTAAACTCAGTTTGACTACAGACAAGTATATCATTTAAAATATATTTAGTGTTCAAAGCGGAAAATTATTCTACAGATGCACTAGTCAATGTGCAATACCATCAAAACTGTAATGTATACACACATGTTAGATGTATTTCGAAAATAGGAGCCTGTAGCTAATTTTGCCTTGTTATAGGACTTTTAAATAAACCACAGAATTCAGAGAGGTCCCTCTGCTGCCTAATTAACTTTTGTACTTTAAAAGAAATCAACTCACTAAAGAAGATGAACAAAATAAAACACAACAACCACACAGTAGCAGTTTGAACAGAAAAATACTTTATTTGTTGTTTTGGAAGTTACAATTTAAAGGAAGAAAGGGCAATAAGGAAATGGCTATTTTTAGTGATAATTTTCAGTTGGATTTCAAAAGAAGAGGTGACTGATGTTAATCTTAAAGAAATTAAAGAAACTGGGGCACTGGTGAAGATCTAAACAGAGTAATAAAAGGGTTCCAAACTTAAAGAACAGAAAAGAGTAAACTAAGATAAGGCCCTTAAGTGGATAAGGGTGATGGTACGAGAGGGAGAGATATGGGTCACATAAAATGTGGGTTTGGTTCTTTTTTTTAAAAGGTAATGCTACAAGCCTCATTAAAGAAAGAAAATAAGACTGTCATATGACAATAAATTGTCATATCTATAGCTGTTAACATTGTATCTGCAACAAAAGCAAATTACAAAAATATTATTGTGATGATGATTGTCATGTGACTGCCACTGACTGGTGTAGAGATAAGTTGATAAGCTGATATGTTGTATACTCTTGGAAAATTTTCATTTTTGGACGATTTTTACTTTTTTGAATTTATGTGTTTTTATGGTCTTCGGAAGTCTGTTGGGCTCTCATGAGTTCATTTCAGTGCTTTTCAGGGCATATAGAAGGCTTAATTTTTTGCCATTTTTTGAAAATTTTCCATAACTCATAAAATAATGTCGCACCATTAGTGACATTATAGTAACATTTTCATGATAGTTTTTGTAAAAAGCAATAGGATATTAAATGAAGCCAAAAGAAACCAATGATATTAAAAGAATTAAACGATATTAAAAGAAGCCAATGAACATTCAAAACCTTGTGACATTACATGTATTTATAAATTGTCATTTTTTCGGCATTTTGCACATTGTACTATCTAATGTTTCCTATCAAAAATCATAGTAGTTTTGCAGATTGATTAGTAATTGTGTAGAATAACTTTTTTGTTGCCATTTTCTATGTATAAATTTAATTTATTCTTGAATGTTACTTGTAGGTTATCCAAAGAAGCTGGAACACTTTTGCTCGGAACAGGTGGTAAAATGCGAGCAAATTCTACAGGTATTCTACAAGCATGTACATATTAGTTCTAAAACACCTTACTAGGCTACATTGCAAAATTACTACGAAAAATTTCCAAAAAAGGGCTGGCATCACTTTTTTATTGCGCCCATAGACCCAATTGTAACGAATTCAGTATTCATCATTTAGGTTCACCCTGTATAAATTTAAGGAATTTTATCGGCAAGTTCTCACCTCATGCTTGGGGGTGGCTGGAAGGTTATTACGACAATAACCCCCTGCCCACCAAGATGAGAAGAGGGGACAAGAGGCCTGTATCGGCAATTGACGCTGCAGAACTCTTGGTCAGTGAGAATCCTGTGAAGTGTATAAGAAGGATGGAAGCATATCCTTCTTAATTAAATTAATTTATTTACATCTTATAGATGTTATTGTTATATTTTTCTGTAGTTATTTTAGGTCCTGGTTGTGTCCAAGCTACTTGGACACACCTGGAACCTTTGTCTATCGCTCATATGTTTTTATTGTTGTAATTGATATAAAAGCAGGACCGTGTAAATTGAGAAGGAGTCTTGATAGTGACAAGAATGTAGAATCACCTATCTGATACTCTCCTCTCAATTCACAGCGAGTCGCTGTCTTTGAATAAAGAGGTTGTATTATATATCAAAATCTATGTGCGGACTCTGTTTATTTTTGGGACGTGGGACTCTGAATTTCAGCCACCAGTTGACCGAATGATCAAACTGATGGAAGGAGTCACCAGCAGCCACTTGTAAGCCGATTCGACAGTACTATTTTCTTCCTCTGGACTCCTGAGGTACCAAACATTGTGTCCCTGGTGTTCAAATATACAACACAAGTGCCAATAGACCGAAAGACTTGAGCATCAACATTCAACTGACACTTTCAAATGTCTACCAGAGATCTCTCAGTGGGCCTTGCGAAAACGGGAATGTTCAAAATGGTGGAGATGCGGGGGTACCTTACTGAAAATCCGGTAAAAATCCAGTCGAAGCTGTACAAGGTGGAAAAGGGAAGAAGAATTGACCGAAACAGAAAACCAAGAAGCAAGTCACCAGGACAGATGATACGACTCCAATTGAAGATGACCCACTCAAAGAGATATTGTCGACCCTAACCACTGAAAGACGGGAGTGATTGTTGACATGGTACCAGATGCAACCATCAGGAATGATGCAACTGCGAAACAGGCAGGGTTTGAACACAATTCAGCGTCAAACGGCAGCTCAGAGAGCCGATACTGAAGTGGAGCCCTCGTCGGCCCATGCTGAAAAGCCAGGAGCGGCTCATGTGTTGCAAACACCTCAAATAGTAAAGAAGAGTGGAGGGACCCAGTGGGGCTGCCTCCCTGAAACTCCTCTACTACAGAGAAAAGACCCAGATCAGCTGGAGAACAAGAGTTTAAGCGACAGTGACCTCATGGTGGAAGAAATGGAAGCCAGTCCAATCATGAACTATCATCGTACCTGTGAGGAGTTGGAAAAGAAGAATCACAGTTTACATCCACTCTGAAATCTTGCGACGTTTAAAGGGACCATGTCTGTCTTCACCTTTCTGGAGGACTACAAAGGAATTGCAGGCCTCGAAGACTGGAGTAACATCTATAAAACATACTTCTTGAGGAAGGCCGTGGAAGGGGACATAGTGCATTGGCTCTCCAACCTCTACCAAGAGAATAGAGAAAAAACCACATGGGAGTTTATATGGAGCAAATTGATCGAGTGATTTGGACGTCGAGACGAACTCGTAAGACAGAAATTGAAACTGGAAAACATGGTCCAAGGGAAAGGAAAGGACACCAGTCAATTTCTGGGTCACTATGTGGACTTGAGTAAAATAGTGTTACCAGGCATGATGGATAAGTATCGAATTACGGAACTTCGGAACCATCTTCATCCAATAATTCATAATGCTGTTAAAGCTGCCCCAGGCTCGGACCTGAAGCAGTATGTCACTTACGTAAAGGACACCAAGGAGGTTTTGATTGCCTTAGGGGAGTGGACGGTGGTGGGGATCACTGGATTTTCAGTGACGACCAAAACAACAGAGCACCCCAGAGATATAATCAACGATTGAATGCCAAGCCAACACAAGCAGTATTGGACGGAGGATGCACGTATACTGTAATTGCTCAACAAAGTCAAGCGAACCCACCGGATAACCAAACTCCATCAACTCCAAACAGCCAAGCACCACCAAAGACCAGTCAGAATCAGAACCAGAGTCAGTATCGAAACCAGCAAAATCCACCACAGAGATGAAACTTTAATGGACAGCGATTGCAATGGAATAATCAACCTGGAGACAGACCTCCAAGATTTACTTTGCTAACGAGATGTTCTACGAAAGAACAAGCGATTTAATGAAGAAAATAAGTGCTCACAATAGCCGTCCCTGGAATTTTTTCAGATACATAGAGGAGGGAAGTCGTGATTGTATTAGTCATCTGGGAAGCTCCTATGCCATCAGAACCACTGTGGAGAGCTGCGTCAGAGCTAAAGGAAGGATCACGTTGAATCCTGGCCAAGCGTTAAACTTCAAGGTGTCTGCAGGGCGAATCATCGAGGAAAATGAAGTCCTGATGATCGAAACGAACGAGTCTTTAATCGAAAAGGCGTAGTGGCCAGCAGTGTGCTACAATGGGATGGAACATCACAACTGGAAGTTCAACTTTTGAATACCACACTGAAGTCCATGGGGATTGGAGACCACGAGACTATTGGACACTTCGAACTTCTGGAGGAAACAGAAGAAGAGCAAGCCTGCAAAGTTTTCGAGGAGGAAGACTTTAGAGACATCAGTGAAGCACCCATTGATTTTGACAAAGAAATTCAACTTGGTCCAGAATTGACAGATGAGCAAAGGGAAGAGTTGAAGACCTTAATGAAGGAGTTCCAACCGATTTTCGACTTTTCTTCTAAGGACCTGGGAGCGAACAAATTTGACAAAGCACAAGAGTGAAACTGGAGATAATCCACCAGTTAGAGATACATTACAAAGATGCGGACCTGGAGAACACGTCGTAATTGATGAGACTCAAAAATATGAAGAAATCTGGGGTTTTAAGGCCATTAAAGTTGCCATATGCATTGCCCATCGTCCTTGTCAAGAAAAAACATGGTTCATATCGTTTCTGCATTGATTATCGGAAATTGAATGTGATAACAAAGGCAGACAGTTATCCATTGCCACGAATTGATGATGCACTGGACTCCATGAGGAGCTTGCTACTTCGCGATATTGGACATGAAGAGCGAATATTGGCAATATGAGATGGAGGACAGTGACATCGAGAAGACCCCTTTTACATCTCATCGAGGATTGTTCGAGTTTGTAAGAATGCCTTTCGGACTCTGAAATGCTCCTGCCACTGTGCAATGTGCATTGGATGTCCTACTCGCAGGGCACAAATGGGAAATGTGCCTAGTCTACCTTGATGACATCGTAGTTTTTAGAAGAATGTTTGAAGAATTTTTGGAAAGGTTGAGAACTATCTTGGATTTGCTAAGAACAGCAAACCAAAAGTTGCATCCAACAAAATAATTCTTTGGTTTCCAAGAAGTGAAGTATTTGGGACACCTGATCTCGCCTGATGGAGTTTGGCCAGATCTGGATAAGGTAGTCGCCATAAAGAACTTCCAAGTTCTTGACAACGTAATCGCAATTTGGAGTTTCTTAGGATTGGCGGGTTATTATTGAAAGCATGTACCTTGATTTGCCATCATAGCCAAACCAATGTCAGACCTAACGGGCAAGGATGTACCATTCGAATGGTCAGTGGATTGCAAGAATGCGTTTCACACTTTGAAGAGCATGTTGTCAAAAGCTCCATTAGTTCCCATTTATGATCCCAAGGCTGCAATTTTTATGCATATGGATGCCTGTGGATATGGAATTAGAGCCATGCTATATCAGAAGTCAGAGGATAAGAGACGAAAGGAGATCATCGGAAGTGTCTCCAGAGTTCTAAAGGATGCTGAGAAGAATTACAGTACGACAGATAAGGAGTGCCTAGCAGTAATCTATGGAATCACCAAGTTCAGGCTGTACCTGTTCCAGAAACCCTTTACAATTGTGACAGACCATCATGCATTATGATATATGAAAATGGCAGCACGTCTGGAAGGAAGACTCGGATGCTGGCAGCTTTTAATGCAAGAGTATGATTATAAGATCATCTACAAGGAGGGGAAACTTCATGTCGAAGCAGATTGCCTCTCAAGGTATCCAGCAGGAGTGCCTGTCAACTGGAAGGCAATCTTTGAAGTGGAGGACCTGGATGATAGCATTATTTTCAATGTGCCCCTACAATGGGATTGGAAAGAAGAACAGAAACTGGACCAAGAAATTATGAAGATCTGTGAAGACCTCCGAATACAGCCAGAGTCACCTCTTCACAAGTTGCTTTCTGTGTACATCAGTATCGTTTTTGCTTGTGTGTTCCACAGAAGTTCCATGCCCACATTCGTTAATGTTGTACCAAAACACCTGTATCCAGAAGTAATGAGACTATGCCATGACGAGCCAGATGCTGGTCATGAGGAACAAACAAAGACCTGGGATCAAGCCAGGCAGCGATTTTATTGGAATAACATGAAGCACGACATTTTCGAATGTCAAGTCATGTGAAGGTTGTCAGCTACACAAGTTGGGTAGAGAAAAACCTGAAGGGTTCCTTAAAGAAATGCCCATTGGAAAGCCTTGTGAATGCTGGTTAATGGATTTTATTGGACCATGGGGTACCATCAGTTGGAGGAACGAAACATATCTTATTGGCAGTATTCTATGCCACTAGATATTGTGTTGCCAAAGCCGTCAAAAGTACAACCACCTTAATTGTAATCCACTTCCTAACGAAAGATGTAAAAAAGATCTTTGGGAAACCCAAGAAACTTATTTCAGATAAGGGAACACCATTTGTTGCTGGAAGAAAATGAGATCGAGCACAAAACCACAACAACATACTATCCTCAAAGTAATGGTCTTGCCGAAAGAATGAATAAGAGCATTATTCAGAAAATGAAGAAATATTTGACTCCTGAAAAGAACCAAACTGATTGGGCTACTAAACTGGATGAAGTGTTGGAAGCATACAATTCATCTGTACATTCATCTACGAAGTTTACACTGCATAGACTCATGTTTGGACGAGAGCCTCGAACAAAACTTGACACCTTAGTTCCGGAACAACCAACAATCGTGGATAACGACGCAGGGAACCTCATAGATGTTTGAAAACAGGCGGAGGAATGCCTAAAAACAGCCAGAGCAAACCTGAAAGCAGCACATGATCGACGAAAGAAGTATTACGACCAAAAGCACAAGAAGCCTTACGAATACAAGATTGGTCAGCAAGTCTTCGTTCGAGACATTTGATTCAGGCCTGGTCAGAACAAGAAATTCTTGATGAAATGGAGAAAGGGATATACGATTGTAGCACAGGCATCGGGCACCGTATACCACTTATCGTACAAAAATTGAGCTGGAAGATTAGTGGAAGACTGTAAATGTCGCAAATATGAGACCACTATATGATGCTTACCAACAAGACGGACCCACTGTTCCAACGACTGGAGACACTCTGGAGTCTATGGGTACCTCATCCCTCGGAGAATGGGAATCTGAAAAAGAAGAAATGACAGCATTTGTCAAGAAGAAGAACTTACCTTCCCATAAGAAGAGATGTTGTAGAAACTGCCGATGCCAAAGTGCTTGGATTGAATCATCTGAGGATGAAGAGGAAATTGAGAAATCCAAACGAGAAATCCAGAAGCATTCTAATTGAAACGTCTAAATTCGAAAGAAAATGGCAGTAGACGATAACCAACAAGGATTCTCATACTTACCTAGAGAAGATGCGATGAAATTCACAAGAGAATATGGTGACAAGCCGAATTTTACCATGGAAACCATTGGATTCATCGAAAAAATCAGAGAAATTCCTGAAGAAACGACGAAAATTGATGAAAAAGACGAAAAATCAACGATGGAATTTAGAATCGAGATGGAAAACACGGAAATAATCAATGTAGCATCAAAGATGGACAACAATATCGATAGTAATGATGCCACAAAAAAAATGACATCCCAAATGAGGAAGTAAACAAGGAGCAGCCAATGTTGCTAATACGCATGACAGAAACCTGTGGGTGGAGGGATACATCAAGAGAGACCACGCACCACTATGGATCTGGGTCTTTTTGTTTATGGCCTTCACTACTGACAGCTTTGCCCATGTGTTGTGCACATGTACCGGCACTATTTTTTGCCATCTTCATAATGGAAAAAGTTTTATACCGAGCATTGTGGAAAGTTTTGGGAAATTCTATTGTTTGACTTCAAAAATCATCAAAAGTTTCGCTTCATTTGTGCAAAGTGTTCCTACTATCATGTGGAATTACACTAGAAAGAAGGATTTCGAAAGGATTAAGAAGGATCTAAAGGCAAGAGCTGGAAAGTTTTGGGTAAGAAAGGACCGAAATAAGAAAAAATATTTCGGACTCCGAAAATTGAATTCGCTCTTTTCCCTTAATCCTAATTATAGAAGGAGTGACGTAAAGGCATCTCCTTTCTAAGCATTATTTGATGATGTGGCCACTACCAGGCAGGATAGGGGTCACGGTCTCTGTAGACCTTCCTTGTCAGGTCGTGGTCACAAAGAAAGAGGATTTAAAAGAGCTAGAACAGAGCCCTGTTCCATTGTACCGATGCCAGGCAGGCAGATCGAAAATGGAATTCGAGACAGCAGAAAACGATATTAAGGAAATAGAAAATAGAAAACCACTTAACAATTTTTTTGTCATTCTATCACTCGATGAACATATATTTAGAGTTCACATTGCACTTTGAACCATCAAAATTGGACAACTTTAAACATGAAAAATAAACATATTGCCGCATGACTGTGTATTTAAAAAATTAACGTTTTTTCTTTAACACCGCGGGTCTATGGGTTCAATAGAAAAACGATGCTAGCGCTCTTTGTGGAGAAATTGTGGTAATTTTTCGATGTAGTTTCTTAATAAAACCATGCTGGTAGGTTATTGCAAAGAAGGTTGTTCACTATTAAAACCGATATAGAGTTAGAATAAATACTCTGTTCAAAAAATCTTGCAAACTATATTGAAAACTAGAATGGTCTGTGTTAATGCTAAATGTATTTTCTTGTTCACATATCATTGGTATTTTTTCAGAATACTTTGACGTGGCTTGTTTGTTTACCTCTAATGTCAAAATGCACACATTTGCAT
The DNA here is from genome assembly GCA_036925085.1 of Brachycybe producta. NCBI lineage: Eukaryota > Metazoa > Arthropoda > Diplopoda > Playtdesmida > Andrognathidae > Brachycybe > Brachycybe producta. Next base: position 3,401,265 of record JAUPFP010000002.1, read on the forward strand.
TTCGAACTCATACACATACGCACGGAATTTTAGTTTCCGGTTACAAAGTACATCGTGGAGCGAACAACGTGGACACGTGGCAGTTAATTGGAAAAAAAAAACCCTCAACTTCCACAAGTATATATTGTTGTTTCTTCAATCAGCAGTGTTGGGGAAAATACTTTTAAAAAGTATTTTAAATAAAATACAAAATAGTTTCATGAAAATGTATTTAAATTAAAATACAATATACGAAGTTTTACTTTTATTTAAAATACAAAATACTTTCAAAAAAGTATTTAAAATACTAAAATATTTACTTCATCTTATATGTCTTGAGGAGTAATAACTGTTGAAAGCATTTGTCACTTAATTTTATCCTTTTTGGAATTACTGTCAAAGCTGCATTTGCGAACAACCTTTCAACAGGGGGAATATGCAGCTTAAGTTGCATTCAACTCCATGAAGGCAGCCTTTGATGCTTGGAAGCCCGTGCAATGTGCTTGGATGTCTTACATTCGTTTTTCTTCAATGTAACGAAGACATGCCAATTTAACTTTGTCAAAATTTTGCTAAAGTAAAAAAAAAAAAAATCTTTTGAAAGTAACAATTTTTTAAATAGTATTTTGTAGTAATTCATCATCATCATCATCATTTCCTGTACCTTATCCCGCAAGCAGCAGGGTCGGCCTTGCTGGTTCTAACTCTCCACTCGTTCCGATTTTGCACCAAGCCCCCAGTGACCCCACATGCCACCATATCCCGTTTTACTACCACATCCCAGGTTTGCTTGGGTCTTCCTCTACCCCGTTTTATTCCCCGGTCTAAGTTCATTGCCTGTCTCAGCAGCCCATCTTCTCCACTCCCGAGGACATGCCCAAACCACCGCAGCCTATTTTCCTGCATCTTTTCTACTATATTTGTTACCCCTACACTACCCCTAATAAAATCATTTCTGATCCTATCTCTTCTGGTCACCCCACTCATAAACCTTAGCATTCTCATCTCAGCTACCTGCATTCTATCCTCATGCACCTTCTTGATTGCCCAACATTCTGACCCATACAACATAGCTGGTCTGACTACTGTTCTATAAAATTTTCCCTTCAATTTTATAGGTAACTTCCTGTCACATAAAACCCCACTAGCCTGCCTCCACCTATGCCAACCTGCTTTTATCCGGTTTGTGATGTCTAAGTCTAAGCTCCCATCATCTTGCAGCACAGATCCTAAATATTTGAAGTCATGCACCTGCTGCATTAAACTGTCCCCAAGTCTAATCCCCTCATTCAACTGTTCTTTCCCATCCCACTGAAATCTCATGTACTCCATTTTTGCCCTACTTATTTTCAACCCCTTTGATTCCAAGGCATTCCTAGTCTCCTCTAACCTTATCTCGAGTTCCAATTTGGATTCCCCAACTAAGACTATGTCATCTGCAAACAGCATACACCAGGGGACCTCCTGCCTCACCCCTGCCAGTAACTCATCCAGGACCAAAATAAATAGATATGGACTAAGTGCTGAGCCCTGGTGCACACCAATCCTAACACGAAAACTGTCAGAGAACCCCCAGGCAGTCTTAACGCTTGTCCGTGCATCCCTATACATGTCCCTCACCATATCTATATAACTCACCCACCCCCTTCTTCTGGAAGACCTCCCACAATAACGTCCGTGATACTCTGTCATAGGCTTTCTCTAGATCTATAAATACCATGTGTAACTCTTTCTTGGCAGCCCGAAACTTCTTAATAACTTGCCTTACGGCAAAAATAGGGTGCATTGTGGATTTTCCTGGCATAAACCCAAACTGACTTCCCCCAATTGCAGTTTTACCCCGTAGTCGAGCTTCAATTACTCTTTCCCAAAGCTTCATCGTATGACTCATCAATTTAATACCTCTATAGTTCCCACATTCCTGAACATCACCCTTCCCTTTGAAAATAGGCACTAACCAGCTGTCCCGCCATGCACCTGGCATTCTATCCCCCATAGCCAATCTATTGAATACCTTTGTGAGCCAGGAAATGGCAACATTCCCCAAGACCTTCCACACCTCTACTGGTATCCCATCTGGCCCTAAAGCCTTCCCTAGCTTCATTTTTAGCAATGCCTGAACAATTTCCTCAGCCCTAACCTGCTCCACTTCTTCTCTATCATTATTTCTTCCAGTGAAAGGCTCCTGCTCTACCCCCTCATTCATAAGCTTACTAAAATATTCCCCCACCTGTTCTGTACTGGCTCCCTACCCCACAATACTTTGCCCCCATTATCCTTAACACTCACCACCATTTCAATATCTCTGCCTTTATTCTCCCGAGCCCTAGCTATTCTATATACTGCCATTTCTCCTGCTCTGGTACCTAACTTGGCATACATGTCTGCATATTTCTTATGCTTTGCTAAGGCTACCTGCTGTTTGGCCTCTATCTTGGGACGCTTGTATTCTATCTGGGCCTCCCTGCTTCCATCGTGCCACCAAGTCTTGAAAGCATCTTTCTTCTTTTTAACTGCCATCTGTACCTCCTCATCCCACCACCAAGTTTCTCTGTCTAATCGAGACCCTCCTACTCGTACTGTCCCTAGTACCTCGTTTCCACAATCACGGATCTGTTGTGCTACCCTTGTCCACAGCTCTCCTGCAGTGCCATCTAAATCCCATGCTATTTTACCTGCCATTTTCTTAAACTCTTCCACCTTGTCTGGTAATGCCCACCACCTAATTGCTGTCTCTCCTCTATGTCTGACCACCTGTTTTGCACCCCTAGGTTTTAGGTCTAACACTACTAGCCTATGTTTTCCCGCTAAGTTTTCACTCGGTATCACTTTACAATCCTTGCACTCGTTTCTATCCTCACTCCGAATCATGAAGAGATCAATCTGGGATTCTCCTGCCCTGCTCTTAAAAGTAATCAAATGTTCCTCTCGCTTCTGGAATAGTGTGTTTGCTACATTTAGCTTATGTGCCACTGCTGCCTCCAGGATACTCTCCCCTGCTTTATTTCGCTCTCCATAGCCCCACCCACCATGTACCTCTTCATACCCTTCCCTACCTCTACCTATATGTCCGTTAAAGTCCCCACCAATTATGACCCGTTCCTTCCTACTCAGGCCCAACATTACGTCATCAAACTGTTCCCAGAATGCTAGCTTCCTGGCTGTATCTAATCCAACCTGGGGGCCATGTGCACTAACTACATTTATAACAATGCCACCCCAGACTACCTTTACTACTAACAGCCTACTATTTATCTGCCTAACCTCAACCACACTATGTCTGAGTTCCTGATCTAGGACAATTCCCACTCCATTTCTACCCTCCTCACTAGCATAAATTAATTTATACCCATCCCCAATGTCCCTGGATTTATCCCCTTTCCATCTTGTCTCCTGCAGACATGCAACATTTACCCTCCTAGCCTTTAGAACACTAGGTATTCCCTGTCAAACTCCCTATATTCCAGGTGCCAAACCTAAGTTTAGTACCTCCACTTCCACCACTACTTCCAAGACCTCCTTGTTGTTGATGCAGTATTTTGTAGTAATTAAAATACTAAAATACTATAAATAAAAAGTAATTTCAAAATACAAATACATTATTTAATGGATGTATTTCTAATAAAAATACTAAATACAAAAGAAGTATTTAAAATAGTATTTTAAATACATGAATTTAAAATACTTTCCAACACTGTCAATCAGATTTTAGTTCACATCTAAGTTTTCGTGGCACACAGACAACATTTTAAAGATTTCTTGGCGATAAAAGGAAGTTAAAGGTTGCGATCGGGATGTTGTGACAATGTATTTTTTTATGGAAAAACAAGCTACCGTCAAAGTAGGTTGTCCGTGTGCCGATTAAGGTTGGCATTTTTCTGTTGAAAATACATTGCGACGACAGTCCAACGACCGTTCGACTTCATTTTGTTGCCAAAAGGTTTTTCAAAGTCGCCTGTGTGTTCGAACCGTAACGCATTAATTGAATCCTGTTTCTTTTCTTGGTCAGTATTTTTATCCATCTGAAGATGTTGTGGTTCAAAAGGGAGACATACTGGTAAGATTGTATTTAAAAAAAAATAGAAACTACATTAAAGTTTGTTTGCATCTGATTTAATTACATGCTGCATAACAAATATTTACATAACTGACTTATTGACTTACTTCCTATAAATAGTTCGGTGACTTTAGACCCTATGGTAAAAGTGTTGCAACAAACCGCCCTGGGTTGCCCACAATACCCTGGAAGTTTCCTCAAAACTTACCAGTCCTGACTCCACTTATGGGTGGGATTGCAGTAGTGGTTACCTTACACAGAACTGTTGAGTTGCTGCGGCCATCACGGAGTCACCCCACCACTTGTCGACAAATTAAACACTGCCAAAAGGACGACAAGCTTCGTGGTGAAACCACGCTACACACTTGCACGAGTAACTGGCCAACAAGATGGATGAAGGATGGCAGAAACCCCTCCCCAGAGTCCTACCTTCCTCGTGGTAACTCCCCAGAGAGTAGACACGACCACAGGTGTACAGTAAATAAAAACACAGATTTATTGAACAGTGTGTAAAATACAATAACTGCTAGCCACCTCGGCCAGCAGGCAAAAACGTTATATAATGCAACGAGAAACAAACAAATGATGCAGCAGCCATCAACCTGGCCTCCCGCAGCATATACGTTGTTGTCCAGTTTCTCGTCGACTGTACACTGCCCTGAATAATGGCCGACTTAACCATTAATTATATCCCCCAGGCTCTCTAAACTCTACATGGGGAGGACAGTGACACCATCAGACCTCTCACCCATTAAACCCAAAGTTGAGAGGTCTGCTGGCACCAATATGGTATCCACTTGGCTGCCTACTATAGCAGCCTAATTTTTAAGATTCACCAGCATGTTGGTTGTTTTGCAGATTGCCTAGGCAATCTGCAGACGGGCTGATTCTGCAGATGGGCTGATTCTGCAGATTAACATTAACATATATAACAACATAATTAAGTTTTTGACTAAGTTATTGGTTTTAGAATTGCTTTTTTTTAAAGTTAAGTTTCAGTTTATAGATTTAAAATTATATACCATTTGTATACAGGCTGCAAGATGCACAATGAGAAATGACGAAAATCGTGATATTTATATTGGGTAAAGTACGCCCTACATAATATTAACAAAAGTTATTTCATTATGGCTGTGCTGATATTTCATTTGTATTAACAGAGGTTCATCTATGGATGAGATGTGCAATTTTTACATAATGTACTATACGAATGGTGACAACGGAAGTATTCACGGGTGCTACAGTGCTGGTCCACCACTGTACTATTGGAAAACTGGTTTATTATTGAATCTGAATAACATTCCTGCAGATGCCGGCAAAAAATAGGATGACCAAGTTGGGCTTGTTTTATTTAAATCACATGATCTGTTTTTTGAAATAATCTTTTTTTGTAGATCATACTTTAAATTAAGTTTGCTGGTCAGACAACATGTTATTGCACTAAAAATGAAATAAATATGATTGATTTCAATATTTTTTTGTTCCGACTGTTCCCTAATTTGATCAGCGGGAGGAACGGTCGGAACAATGGACAAACAGGGCCGTGCCGTGCTATGATACAGAGAGGCGGCCGCATTAGGCGGGACGCGTAAGGGGGCAGCATAAGCAGCAAAATGAAAATACAATTATTTTCGTTATTTTATCTACCCTATTTTAATAGCATGATAAGTATCATCATATTTAATCATTTTCAATGACGCCCCCCCCCGCAATTTAAGGGGCGGCATTTCGAAGACTTGCATCATACTGAGAAAATTTACCGCACGGCCCTGTGGACAAATTTGATGAAGTAATTCTTTAAAAACTGGGGGGAGGGGACACAGCCTCCCAAGACATCCTGCAATAAGCTTAATTGTTCTAATTTGTTTCGACCATTAGGTCATTCCTCAATATAGCACTCCCCCCATTAAAAAATACGAACTTTATAGTTTAGAAAAGTTCTACAATTCCACCATTGTTATACGCATACATTTCTGCATTTTATATTCTGCATTTGTTTACTTGTATCATAATATATTTATATATAGGCCTGCATTATAATGCATTACTGTATATATTTACTATAATTTATTAAATTTTTGTTTCATAATAATTGTGAAACTAACATATAATTGTTTATTTTCTGAAACTATTTAATTCATTGCAGTATTAATTTTATTTTTAAGAGGCTACATCACAAAATTTTTTCAAAAAATCTCCGCAGAGTGCTAGCATAGTTTTTCTTTTAAGCACATAGATCCAACGTTAAAGAAAAAAATGTTAATTTTTAAAATACACAAGTCGTGGCAATAATATGTTTATTTTTCATATTTAAAGTTGTCCAATATTAAGTTTTCAAAGTGCAATGTGCACCTTAAATATATGCTGAATGACAAAAAATTGGTAAGTGGGAGTCTATTTTTAAAAACTTATTTCAAAATCGCGAATTTCTAACTCTTATGTAAAACTCCATTGAGTATGCACGCGCTCATAAGCGAAAAACATTCATTAAAAAAATGCTCGTAAAAATAGCTAAAAATAATTTTAAAAAGCAACAATTAAACCACAATGAAGCCAACACATTGGCGCACGTGCTGATTTTTAAAAAATTATTTTGACGTATTTTTACCAACATTTTAATGGATGTTTTTTTTTTTTTGCTTACGAGCGTGTACTCAATGGAGTTTAATATAAGACTTAGAAATTCGCGATTTTGAAATAGTTTTTTAAAATAGAACCGCACTTACCAATTTGTTGTCATTCTATCACTCGATCACCATATATTTAAGGTGCACATCGCACTTTGAAAACTTAGTATTGGACAACTTTAAATATGAAAAATAAACATATTGCCGCCGCAACTGCGTATTTTAAAAATTAACATTTTTTTCTTTAACATTTGGTCTATGGGCTCAGTAGAAAAACGATGCTAGTTCTGTTTTCGTTTGTGATGTAGCCTCTTAATTTTATTTTTAAAATAAATAAAACAAAGAAATTATAATTATTTACTTGTACATTGTTCCATTGTATTGCAAGGTCTTATGTAAAGGAATAGGGGGAAAAAGTAGGGCCTGCCAATAGAGGGCGCGCAAAATGACGTCATAAGCGGTAGGGAAGTAACGATTAGACTTAGACTCCAGCTTATGCGGGGTGAAGTGTTTTATCCTGTTATCTAACATCCATGCGTGTGTTTATAGCGCCGTCAGTGGCCTACATGTGAAACATTTTTGTCACAAAGTCTCTATGAGCGATCAGCCATGTAGGCAAGACTTTTCTTTGTGATCGATTCGGAGAATTAGTTTCCGCTGGTTTTTAGTTGATTTCCGTTTGCGTCTTGGTCGGTTGTGTGGTGAATTTTCACGTTTTTTTCTGTGTGAAATCAAATTGAAATGTCTGAGACGAATGAGAGTAAAGCTAATAGGAGCAGGTAAGTCTCTTTAATAAATTCGTACATTAGGTGAATACTAAAAACATTCGTTATTGGCAACGGTAAATGAATGAGACGCGTTTGTTATTTGCAAAACAACAAAAAGAGGGGGGGGGGGGGGTCGATCCGTTTAAGCCTAATCCTTTGTTTCAGTAAAACGGAACCAATTTTATATTATAGGGGTTTCCTGATTAGTTGCCGATTTCAATAAACCAATATTTGTCATTTGTTAATGTGAGTAGTTAATGAATATGTATGTATAGTTATTTTTTTTGGGGGGCAACACAAATTACTGGCGAAAGCGTCTCGTTTCCTAGAAAACGGAAATGGGTGTCCACTCGACAACACTGCCCAATACAGGCATCTGTAGACACAGGCAATTAGAAATCGGGACGAACAGAAGTTGGCTCCGCCCTTTTTTATGACGACCGGCAACTTCTAATTGGTTTGTTGTGTGGTTCGACGTTGAAAAGGGCGGAGCATGTGACGTTAGACTACATAACCAACAATTAGAAGTTGCCGGTCATAAGTGCGGAGCGAACTTATGTTTGTCCCGATTTCTAATTGCCTGTTCTGTAAACAGCCATAGAATTTCTTTGGCTCCGCCCTTTTATGAGCGTTATCAATTTCTAATTGGTTTGTAACTGGGTCTGATGTCACATGCCCTGCCCCCTTTTTATTTCTAATTGGTTGATATTTGGTTTGACGCTCATAAAAAGGCGGAGCCAAATAAATTTTTGAAGCTGGCTACAGATGCCTGTGACTGCCCTATGGACTAGCATTTGAGCATTCGAACATGTGCATGCGCGCGCATTGCCGTTCATCGTTTTACATGGGAAAGTGATTGCAGATTTGCGTTAGCAGTGCCATCTATTGTTCGCCATTGGAAACTGTCGATGAAACGTTCCCTATATGAGCAATAGGAAGTCGCCGAAAATTAATTAAATAAAATTAAATTAAAATTACGTTAATCAATAAAAGTAATTTGGCATCACCCCCCCCCCCCCCCCCCCAAAAAAAATAGTGAAAATAAAATTAAACAAAAAACTGGTCTGTTGGTTGTTGTAAAAAAACGTGTTTTTTTTAATTTTTCCTATTTTCTATTTTGAAACCCTACTAGTGTTGAAAATGAACGTGTTTTTTTACTATTGTTTTTTTTTTAAGTTTTTATTTAAAAAAATGTTTTCCAGATTTTCTATCATATAGTGAAGGTAATTAAAATGACTTAATTCACGAATCTGACATAATTTATATTCTTAATTCATTAATTTGCGTTTCACTGCTAATGTAAACTTTGTATTTTCCCCTATTTTTTAAATTGAAGCAATCAGGATTCACCACAAATATTCACTACAAAAATCATGTTTTATTTTTTTAAAAAAAAAGCTGGGGGGTGGGGGGAGGAAATGCAAAAAAAAAAGCCTTTCTTTAGGTATGTTACCTAAAGAAAGGCTTTTTTTTTTTTGCATTTACTCCCCCCACCCTCCAGCGTTTTTTTTTTTTTAAATAAAACATGATTTTTTTCAAAAAACGAACACTTTTTAATTTACATTTCTATCTGTAGTCAGTTATCTCGTGGTCACGTGTACTTAAAACCGATCGATGTTCTTTCTTTCTTGTGTTTTTCGTTTCCCGCCGTTTTTTCTTTACCGGGGGGGGGGGGGGGGTTTACTGAAAAGTAGAAACAAAACAAGGTCTAATCCACTCTTGTCTTGCTGGTGTAGTAGATAGTGTCTCAGGCAACTGAGGCCATGGTAAGTGTTGGTCGTTTTCAAATACTTCAGAATTACAAACAAATTATGAAATTAAATAAAAGTGAGTAAAAAACAAAGTATAATCTGTTGTCTTGTTGATGTAGTGGTGTCTTCTTAGCCCATTGGTAATGTTAGTCATGAGTTCAATTGAGTTCTATGTAAAAGTTTCGTCTGCTAACTTCTTGGGGGGGGGGACAATCTTTTCGCCTACTGTCACTAGAGGCGCTTATTGGTAGTGATGGGCGATCCACAGCAAAAAATCGATTCTTCGATCCGATCCACAAAGCACCGATCCGATCCAAAAATCGGTACTAAAAATCGATTTTTTTGGGATCGATTTTTTTATTTAAGTATACTAACTATACTTACCAAAAAACCTAAATCTTTGCTAACATTTTAGCACATGTACTGAAAACAGTGAAAAGTATTGAAAATGCATATAATTTAACGTTGAATTTCATTTCATTTTAATCCGTGCGATCTCAACTTTAGAACCAAATTTTTTTTCTCAACGAGCTTAAAAATAATAGTTTGGAAAGTCGTTTACCGGTAAGCCGGTTTCGTTTCACATTCATTATATTGCCGGCGTTCGAAAAAAGACACGTTCTGATGGCACAGAGGTAGCTACAAGTTGGCAAATACTTCATAGCGATATGATCTATCAGCCCTATCCGGCCCTATTCATCTATTGGCCTATTCATTCATTCATTTTTTTCATTGGATCGAAAGAATCGATTTTGACCAAAATAAATCGATCCATAGGAAAATCGGGAAAACGAAAATCGATACAAAAATCGAAAAAATCGGTAGGAAAACATCGATACTCCGAAAAATCGATACGGATCGCCCAACACTACTTACTGGACATATTGGGTAAATGCTCTAAAAAACCACGGATACGCTTGTGAATGCGCGGGAAAGGTGCATTCTTTTGAGATCTGCAGTGCAAATGCATGGAAAAGCATATAAACACCATGAAAGCACGGAAACGCATTAAAAAAAGGCGCAGAAAGGTACTGAAACACGTGCGCACGCACATAAAACAACACGTGCCAACGCGCCGCCCCACGTTCTTAAATTTCCGCCTAATTTTAAAATGTTTTAACATTTTAGTAATTTTTTGCCACGCCAAATTTGTTGCGTGGCACGAAACTTGACGCTTTTATAGCTGTTGTTAAAATTCATGCAAGAAACATTAACAAAATTTGAAATGAGAATGGAGAAAAGGTTGTTAATATTTGCCATGAGATCTAAATTTCTGTTTTGTTTCCAGGTCCAGGTCTCCTGTTGCAGGATCGGCTAAAGTTAAGGACGAAAAGGAGCGAAGAAGTGATGACGACAGCAGACGGACTGCACGGAGACGTTCGAGGCACGAGGTCGAAGATCCGAGGTTTCGCGCTCCCAGCGACCGACGTGTTTACGTAGCAAACCTTCAGTACGATACCAAATGGCAAGACTTGAAGGATGTTTTTCGAGAAGTCGGTAAGATCTATTTTCACATTAAGGTATCAATGTTTCTCTGTTTTCCATTGAATTGATGTTGCTATTACTTTTATGCAATTGGATGTTTGCGAGAAAGAAAATGGCATAGATCGAAACCAGAGCTTTGGAGCGGAGCAGTGGAGAGGCATGTGTTTGTCCGGAGCTGGAGCAATAATATTTTTGACTGCTTGCCACTGCTCCAGTTTTTTTAATAAATTTCCTTCCCAAGGCAATATTACGGATCGCAAAGCATCTCTTAAAACAAGTATTTTCTAAGTTATGACAGATGTCGCTGTCGTATTGGTTTATACTTGTTTAGTGGCTCCGATCCTGTTGGCATGCCACGAGCGATACCAATCATAATACGATACGTATACTATAGCAACGTTTTTATACTGTTAAATTTAAGATACTGGTAATATTTGCTATCCAAATGATGAGAGGCACCAAAACTTTGCTATGTATTAGCAAGTTCCTTGAAGCCAGCTGTTTGGTTGATGAGGAAATCCAAGTTGTGCACAGGGGCCATCTGATGGTATTAGCCGTATTACTATACGAGCACACAAAAGTAACCTACATATTAGACTCTTTTAGTCTGCAGCATCGTGTTATGGTGTGTGGACTATGGACACGAAAAAGTTAGGTTTTAAGTGTACTTAAGAGGCTACATCACAAAATGACTTCGAAAATTCTCCGCAAAGAGCGCTAGCGTCGTTTTTCTATTCAGCCCATGAACCCAGTGTTAAAGAAAAAATATTAATTTTTGAAATACAGTTGCGGCAATATGTTTATTTTTCATATTTAAAGTTGTCTAATAATAAGTTTTCAAAGTGCAATGTGGACCTTAAATATATGCTGATCGAATGATAGAATGACAAAAAATTGGTAAGTGCGGTTATATTTTTAAAAATTATTTCAAAATCGCGAATTTCTAACTTTATGTTAAACTCGTAAGCAAAAAAACATCCATTAAAATGCTCGTCAAAATATCAAAAAAATTAAAAAAAAAACCGCAATTAAACCTTAAGACTATTACTTTCCTGGACTGGCAACTTCCTATCTTCATGTTAATTCTATTCTGGGAATCCAGTAAAACGCGGATAAAAGAGTAAATTGGCTTTCCATATGTACGATTTGTTGTGAATCTGGAATAATCTTTGCAAATCTTAGTGAATCTCGTACATGATTTTTTTCTTCAATGTCTGCTCCCCTTGAAATGCACACTCTAATATACCACAGTCCCGCTAGACTATGCACCGCTTCTAAAGGAACGCCGCATATCAGTCCGACACAAGTGCGGTTCTATTTTTAAAAACTATTTCAAACTCCATTGAGTACGCCCAAACATGCTCTTAAAAATACCTAAAAATAATTTTTAAAAACCACAAGAAGCGAATACATTGGCGCATTATTTTTACGAGCAATTTTAATGGATGTTTTTTCTTCTTCTTATGAGCGCGTATTCAATAAGAGTTAGGGAATTCGCGATTTTGAAATAGTTTTTAAAAATATAACTGCACTTACCAATTTTTCGTCATTCTATCACTCGATCAGCATATATTTAAGGTGCACATTGCAAATTTGAAAACTTAATATTGGACAAGTTTAAATATGAAAAATAAACATATTGCCGCCGCGACTGTTTATTTTAAAAATTAACATTTTTTCTTTAACATTGGGTCTATGGGCTCAATAGAAAAACGATGCTAGCTCTCTTTGCGGCGATTTTTCGAAGTAATTTTGTGATGTAGCCTCTTAAGGATCCAGTCATCGAGGTCCACATTTTTTAAACCGGTGTAACGGTGTTCACAGCTTTCGAACCTTTTTGTTTAATTTTTTTAGCGTCATAAGTAATTATTAGAATCACTGACTTGTTTCCAAATCTCTTTTCAGTTGGCGATTGCGAATATGTTCATCTTTTTGAAGACGAACAGGGAAAACCAAGGGGATGTGGGTAAGTTGAGACGAATGTTTCGAATTTCTGGTATGTTTTTTGTTGTAGTTGTTGCTATTTTATGTATTCGTGAAATGTGTCACCACCTGCTCACCGAAGCAAAAAACATAACATGGGTGGATTTAACGTAACCACAGTAGACCGTTCTTACTTTAGTGTAGAATTTCTAAATCATGAGATTCCCCGAATTATGAGCGTCTTATCACGTCTTAAGCCTTGTTTTCATAACGATAGTCACAATCGCACTGTTACGATAGCACTATCACACTATCTCGTTTGACTAGATAGTTGATAGTACTGTCGCAATAGTAATAGTTGTTGTATGACCGCTTGTAGGGAAAGATTCACCTTGTAGGGAAATTTGGCTTCTGGAGGGAGGGAGAGAGAGAGAGAGGCAACACTGTTGTTGACTCAAACATATCTGTGAAGTGGACGTCACACTGCCTTGACAGAGCTATCACGTAACTTCAAGACATGTAGACAGTTGTTATCGTGAGAGTGAACTATCACAACTTTCATGACAGCTACTTCCACGAAAGAAAACGAGGCTTTAGAAACTTAGAGCTCTGTTCTGTTTCATTTTGTAGTATTTTGGCTTCGAAATTCTAAAAGTTAAGATTTGTTTCGGTGCGAGTATTTTTTTTTTGTCAGGAGCACGATATTGACCCGCTTTTATCAAACGAAAAAAAGAGGCCGTGAGTTGTTCGTTTCGCAAGGTTTTCGGGATCCAATCAACCGTTGGTCTCATTTTCGGCCATTCTATATGACTTAGTTATATAGGGCCAAAAGGGGGTTTGTTACGTCACGGTATTTGGTGGATGTGTGAGAACACAAAATCCTAATTTTTTTTTTAGGGGGGGGGGGGGTGAAATGGAACAAAAAAAAGTACACTTCGACAAAAAAAATTCATATTCGAACCTGGAGTTTGTCCGATTTCCTTTAGCACTGCAACACTGTGTTAAGATTCAACTTCGAAAGGATGTAGTCGCACGGCACATGATTTCAGCGTATCAAAATTAGATATTCACTTTTTTGGCTTTGAAGACTAAATACACTGTTATCGAGTTTATTTATTTTTTTTTACTGCACCACTTCCGCAGTTCAAACTGCCCTTTTCTAGACAGTGTAGGACACGGGAATTACTTTTATTTTACTATGCAATTATTTTCGATGGTATTTTCGTCTTTTGTAGCAGCAGCATCACACATCTGTTTATTCTGGTCGAACGTGTTTTCTTGATGGTTGATTATGTGTGTGTTTTTTTGTATTTGTTGCATAAAATGTTGAGTTTGGTTAAGTTTTGAGACTGGAGTCCGAATTATGATTTGTGTTGTTCGTGGGTACAGCCAATTGTGTTGTTATTTTGGTGGTTATATATATTTTCAAGTTTTTTATTCTTATCAATTTCCACTTGACAACATGATTAACGTGTTCCGTATTTGAATTTCGTTGTATGTTTAATAATTTGTATTCTCTCCTATTTTTTTTTAGTTCGTGTTTTATCGCACAACGAAGTTCACGAAAATTAGTTTCTTCGTTTTATCTTGATTGGCTTTCTTTTTTTTTTTTTTTTTTTATAAACCCTATTTAACATACTCCACCAAAAGAAACTAAACCGTATGAAAAGAGAGAACAAAAATGGAGATTCCTATTTTGTGTCTTATGTTCGTAGTAATGAAAGTTTCTTAGTTTTTATCAGGGGCGTAGCTAGGCAACCGCAAGACCCGCAACTCCCGGGGGGGGGGGGGGGGGCGCAGGAGGTTTGGGGGCGCAAAAAACGAAATGAAAGTTATGTATTTCAAAAATATTTGAATAAATTAAGTGAGTGATTCCGAATCGCTCGCTTAATTTATTCAGTTAATTTAGAAAATAAATTGACTTTCATTTAATATTTACTTTTAAAAACTACATACTTGCGCCAGTAAATCTTCATAGAGATCAATGGGCACGGCGGAAGAACGGTAGGAATAGTCGGAAAGATAGCAGGAACAGTCGGAAGGTTAGGTTTATTTAAATTAAGCTCGCGGCAGGGGGGTTGGGGCCGCAGCCTCAAGTTTTTAAAGAATTATTAAATCAAAATTAGTCCATTGTTAGACTGTTTCCTAATTTGATTAACGGGAAGAACGGTCGGAACAATGGACAAATTTGTTTTAATAATTTTTTAAAAACTGGGGGGCTGGGCCTCAAAAGACCCTCTGCAACAAGCTTAATTTCCTAATCTTCCGATTGTTCCTACTGTTGTTCAGACCTGTTCTGCCGTTCATCAAAATAGTACCCCCACCCAGTATGAGGGCTATGTGGAGAGGAAGGTAAGAGGGCGCAAAGTTTTAAGTGGCCGGGGGGGGGGCGCAAGTAAGCCTAGCTACACTACTGGTTTTTATTATGGTGCAAACTGCTTTACTAGTCTTAAAATTTTATACTAGATGTCAAACTAACTGTTTACGATTTTGTTTTGACTTCCAAGAAGAAAAGTTTCTTTAAGGCAACAAATTAGTATACATTTTTGTTGTTGTTAGTATAATGGGGTCTTCTGACCATCGTCATATGTTGTCTGAAACATTCGTTTTTTTTAATTTTTGTTCAACTTCTGTGAAATCGTGGAACCATTCAATGTAGATTTCTGTTTATAGTATTTCGTATTCGCGCCATTGCAGACCGTCTGTTTACTGTTTTAGAAAGTGGATCTTCTTGTTCCTCATTCGAAATAACGTTTTCTTTTAGGATTGTTGAATTCAAGGAAAAAGATTCTGTTCAAAAAGCTCTTGATAAGATGCACAAGTATTCTTGGAAGGGAAGGAATATTGTTGTTAAGGAGGTCGGTGTTTGTTCTTCCCTATAAACTAAAGATCGGAGACTTCCTTTCAATATTGTAGTCAATGGGTTATCTTTAGGACCACGACGTTGAAAGAGATGCAACGGGGCGCATTGTTCGAGGAAATAGGTCCTCGAACAGGGACTCACATCGCGACGGGAATCGTGACAGTAGCCGTGACATGTCTCGCAGAAGCGGTGGCAATAACAGTGGGCGTTATGGTGGATTCGAAGGTCATGGAGGAATGGACAATGACGTTTCATCTCCGAACACGTACGGGAATACGTTTGGATTGAGTCCACAATTCCTCGATTCACTGAATATCAAGGGTCCACTCACAAATCGTATTTTTGTTGCTAATGTAAGTAAATCCTATTCGTGACGTTCTTTCTTGTCACTAGTTTTGTGTTAACTTCTGCTAAAACAGGGGGATTGTTTTCGTTGGCACTTGTTGGATGTTAAGCGAAGAGTAATTCTGTGTTTGAAATAGTTGCGTTATTTGTGCTCTGTTAAGACATTGGACTCTTTGGGTTTCCATGGCTGGCTTGCAGAGTATTTTATTAAATTTATATTGCCTAAGTTAGTGGCAAAACGTAACTTCACATTTGATTCTTTTGCGATTACGATCGTAAGTTGGACTATTTAACAAAAGAGTGCCCTATATTTATTGTTCGTTACGTTGCCTATTTTTTGTGATGTCTGAATCCTTTCCTGTTTTTATACTGTTGGTGGATAATTATGAACAAGTGGTAATTCTTGTCCTCTCGTAAGAAGTGCTTCCGAAAACTTAAATTTTGTTATTGATGCACTGGTGGCATTTCCTCAGGTAAAGATATCATTTACGGGGGATATCATTCGCGGGGTGCTTGAATCGAATTGAGGCCCAGTCACGTTAGCCGTTTACTGCTACGTTCCTGCTTATTCCATGCGGCTAAAGTGGCCCGGTTATATTTCCCTAATTCATTCGTGGAATCGTGTTAATGAGGTAAAGGGCCTTTCTTTCTTTAAGGCATCATTTGAATATGATTTGGTTATGGGTACAATCGCTAGATGAAATTTTGAAGAATTCATTCGAAAATGTTGGTGACGTTGTGTCAGACGACTGCGGCACTTTCTCTAGAACGACCTACGGAAACAACGAAAGTGATGTCTATCAGGCGGCGATTCATAGGATTAATTGGAATTGTCATGTACTGCGCTTTCGTCTGCTTGGTGAATATTGCATTATAAATGGTTAAATCGTCGTTTTCTGTTTCTTAAGTGCTGATGTTAGTAGTAGCACTCTCCTACAATGCTTCTAAATGTTATCAGTGGAGTAAATGTTAGAATGAGTCAAAAAGTATGAACGTTTTCAAATGGAGCTTAAAACAAGTGCTCTTATTCATGTTATTTAATGTAATAATAGCTACATTGACCTCATTGCTTCGACTAACACTTGTAAAGTGTTTGGTGGTGGGAACGTAGCAGTAATGTGCAGTAGCTTCAGTGTACTGTAAATGTAACTTCCTGCGTGGCTTCGTGACTTTTTCTTGCAATGACTAAGATGCGATTCTGTTCAATGCCAATATTGTCTTATTGTAAGAAAAGCGAATCGAAATGTTTCCGTGTAATTGTAAACTCAGTTGATCTTCGATACTTTCGGGTATGTGTTCAGTTCCAAAACACTTCTGAACTATAGCTGGTCAAGAATTTCTGGTGAAAGAAAAATTATAGCTGATTTGATGGAGAACAAAATGGCATAAACTGGGCCAACATGTCCATTATTTTGTTTGCTTCAATTTTTTGTTGGGGGGGGGGGGGGGGGGGAATCAGGAGGGAGAAAACGGAAGCTCGAAATGATTGTTTCCGTAATTATTTGTGAACGGATTTTTGGATCTTTTCTGCCATCTTTTGATGTGTTATTCTGCTGACGTATTCGCAAGTTGGCCTTATTTAATTTTTATTTATGCCCTGTT
This sequence comes from Brachycybe producta, assembly GCA_036925085.1. Lineage (NCBI taxonomy): Eukaryota > Metazoa > Arthropoda > Diplopoda > Playtdesmida > Andrognathidae > Brachycybe > Brachycybe producta. Next base: position 3,418,664 of record JAUPFP010000002.1, read on the forward strand.
TCCACTTGAAGAAAAATGGTAATGAAAATGTGTTTTTGTTTGAACCAGTTGAATAACGTTTTACACCACCGAGGGCGATCCTGGTAGCCATTTTTTCGTTTCTCTTCAGTTTTTCTTCAAATGTTCAGAATTTCTTGCAGTTATGTATTGAAATTCGATAGAGATTACCTCAAAATAACACCATTTCGATGTAAATGGTTGAGAAATGGCAATTTACTTTTTTTTTTAAAGTTATAGAGCGAGACGGGGTTTTCTCGCGTCAATTGACCTAACGTAATAAAGCTAACCATTATAGTGAATATGTGGGCCACGTTTGTGTTGTGATTAGTTGTCTGTGTCGAATTCGTTTTTCTTCTAAAGGGTAGTATACACCAGGATGCTTTGTTGCGACGCTGAATCGCGTCATTTGCGATTCGGACCCACAACAATGTTGAAATGTTTCGGGGCTGAATCGCGTCAGCTCAGATTCATGTTTTTTTATTCCTCCCATCGAAATGGGGAACTTTGAAACATTGTTGCGAAACATTTCCTAGTGTTGGACGCTTTTTGAAACACGAACAAAGACTCGATGAGCTCAGTTAGCTATTAATTATTAAGGACTAGGCTTTTAAAATACTGTTAAATTACTTGAAGACCTCCTGTGTAAATTCACTACTAAATTGTGTTTTGGGGGATTTCGGAGTCCTGTCCCATCTCCTAATTTCAGGATGAACTGAATGTGTTCTCGACTGAGAAAAGGCTTGTGTGCCCAGGGCCCTCCACTGGTTCTGTTTTTATTGGCTCCTCTTGATCAATGACAGTGTAGGCACATATTGAAAGGGCCACTTCCGGAGGTGATAATGTCATGATGAAAGCCAGAAGGACGGATGGAGAAACTTGAGTATAGGTGTAGACACGGAACAATGTTGCGGGTGTGAATCGTGTCAGTTGCGATTCTGTTCCGCAACTTTGTATCAGAGCAGCCACTCAGCAATGTATCGCAACAAAGCTTCCTGGTGTGTACTAGGCTTAATAGTGACACGTTGTCCAACTAATGAACACACTTTAGGACACGTAACTATAGTAAACTGCCATTTTTCACCACTAGAAAAATTTCACGGTTTAATAATTTTTGCCGAGCGGAAACAAACAAGGTTTTACAATTCGTTTTTTAGATAGAAGTGCATTAAGGTTTAAAATGGAACAACTTAGAAATTGAACTTGTACATTATATGGCATGAAAGTTGTCATTAATTGACTTCACTGGCACTCGTTTCTTTAGTTGGACTTTAGAGTTAACGTTAAAAAGCTGCGGGAAGTATTTCAGCTAGCTGGGCACATTGTTGATTGTCACCTGAATGTCGACAAGGATGGCAAAAGCCGTGGTCATGGTGTCATCATATTCGATCACCCATTGGAAGCTGTGCAAGCCATTTGTATCCTTTATTATGAAATTTGTTTATGAGCATAAATTCATCATTATTGATGTTTGTGCCACGAAAGTATGTAGGCCTATATTGTTCTTAATTTATTACTTTGTAGCGATGTTAAACGGTCAAATGTTACTGGATCGTGGAATGATTGTCAAAATGGTAATTAATATTTTTTTTTATTATAAACAATCGTAATCATTAAGAAAATATTATGAATACACTTATATTGTGTGAATAATTTCAGAAATTTGTAATATGTTGTATTTTGTTTTTTTGAGGTGGGACGATCCTAAATTTTCTCGAATCCGAATCCTAAAAGGTTCTGGATTCTTTCAAATCCTTTATTTAAGAATCCTATATTTATTCATTAAGAAGATACAAATAAATGAAATAATATTAAATATTAAATTTTTAATAATAAAAAAAGTGTGTTGCACTCGGGGTCGCCACAAGGTGATATTGGTGATCCGGGTACAACACCAAAGTTGTAACAATCGCCGTTTTTTGTTAGTGAACGCTTCTATTAGACGTATAAACTTAAAAACTTGTTAAAATTAGTTTGTACTCCATTGGAGTTCAAACTAATTTTACCAAAGTTTTTAAATTTTTTTAGGTTAGGATTCGAAAGACGAAAAAAGCGCAAAGATTCGAATCTCGAATATTTTTTAAGATTCAACGGTTCGAATGTCCCATTGCTAGTTTTTTTTTAAATCGATAAAACTGCATAAATTTGTGTGAAATTTGTATAGGTTTCAGTCAGAACACGAACCTCTTAGTCTTAGCGCTGCTTAAAAAGTTTTAACTATAATGATTTCTGTGGTTGTTCCGTTGCATTCTTAAAACTATTCTGTTCAATTCTAATTATAATTATTTATGCATAGCACAGTATATATATTTTTTTTATTTTTCAGGATCGACACGAAGAGCCAGCCGTAAATACGAGAAAATTACCAAGTAATATTTCAATAAGCTTCATTTAGTGGCGATTATTTTTGTTGCTCTGTTTTTAACAACAATTTGTTTGTACTTAGGTGGCTTAAAAAATGTGGGCATTGGATTAGGAAACGGTGGCAAACCACTGGATATTCATGGTAAATATACGTTTCTACATGCTATATCTCCTCATTTTAAATGCAGGTGAAGTATTTTGGAAGAAAAAAACTAGTAATGTTAGTTTTTGACCAATTTGTGTGAAATGCGGAAATTGTTTACATAGCATATTTTGGTGTATTGGTTCCCACGTTGGCTGTGGTTTATTCAACGCACCCTTAAGAGGGTATTTGGTAAAAAACAAGACATGCATATTTTTGACGGTTGTGGACTGTGTCGACTTTGAAGTCTAGGTGAGGCTCAGCAGTTGACAAAGAAAAAGATTCGTCATAGAGACCGTTGAGTGTGGGTTGTTCTATTTCCAAACAGGCGTGCACGTTGGTCTTTTTTAAAAAAGGGAGGAGCGCACGAATTGCCAGCGCGGCAATTCGTGGCTGAAAACATGCTGGTTGGTTGTTTTTCTTCTAGAATTCGTTTGACACTTACACTATACTAACTGCTCCTCCTGATCAACGATAATCGATTTTGAAAACTGTTTTCAATAATACGAAATACAAATAAAAGAAACATTTTAAATTAAAGTAGCGTAGAAATAAACTTTTTATTGATCGTTTTATTTTGGTTTATTTGCATTGAAAATACATGGGGCATTTATTTAACAATCAATAAAAAGTTTATTTATGATTTTTTTTTTAATCGAAATGCCTCAAATTGATTTTGTATCATTGAAGTATTGGAAACAGTTTTCAAAATCGATTATCGTTGATCAGGAGGAGCAGTTAACGTACCAGAACTATCAAACGAAATCTAGAAAAAAACAACCAATCGGCGTGTTTCTCGTATTTTCATTGAGAAGCGAGGAGTCATAGAGATAGTGCTTTCCACCTGTATAAACTACTCACACCGCCTACAGGCAAAATAATCGACTCGTCGCATATGCATGTCTTCTTTTTTACCAAACGCCCTCTTTAGAGACTTTAGAAGCGCCACGGACATCAATGGGGCGATATATGGGCTGCTATAACTATTGGCCAATATAAATATACCGGCCGTTATAGGGGTGCTGACATTGTTAAGACTATTACCATTTGCGAAAAATCGTATTTAAAAATATTTCTAACATCTTAATTAAAATATAAAAGGTATGTCATGAATAAGAAAACAAAATTAACTTACTTTGATAATCTGTTGTATTCCGATGAAACACACACACAAGACTAGTAAATACCCGGCTTGGTACCTCCTGCAACTGCACTTCTCGGGCAGATCTATTTTTCTGTTGGGTCGCCCGCGAAAAAAAAAAAGATAACGATCCAACGGAAAAAGTTTGCAAGTCGTGTACATGGTTCGGGTATTTTTGCCTCTTGTTATCCTTTTACAGGAATTTCAACAAATTAGGAAGGTAGGTTAATTTTATTTTCTTATTCATGACATATTTTTTTTATTTTGTTAGAAATATTTTTTAAAACATTTTTTTGCAAACGATAATTATTTTAACGATGTCAGCGCCCCTATAACGGCCGATAGTTATAGCAGCCTATATATTGCCCCATTGACGTCCGTGACGCTTCTGGAGTTTCTTAAACATTATAAATTTAAATGTAAAAGAGGTCTGTTATTTTAGCCGAGTTAGTCATGTATTAGAATATTTTTCTCCAACATATATGGAACCCATTTAGAAATAATGTCAAACATGAAATAGAAATGGTACATCGTAGTGCTGGAAGATTTGTGGAAGGAAAGTTACATGTATACCGACAGCGTATCTTCTATGCTTTCAGGAACTGCATCGGAATCATTAGCAGCCAGAAGAAATGAGCGAAGCCTTGCCATTTTCAGACGGGCTGTTAATTTTCTGTCAGTGCATTATTTTAGCGTAGGTTTATATTTTTTGGTTTTGACAATGCATTTTGAAATGTTTCATTAGGACTTTCATTCCTTTGCTGCAGGCCTGCTTGGCTGCTTGCAGAATACTGTTTCAAATTCAAATAACTATGCCCACAGTTATGAGCCTTATGAGTTTGAAAATCTTGATTTTGTTTTCCAGATTTTTGTATACAATAGTGTCTCGAACAGCTCGTTTCGGAAAAGTAACCTATTGCTACCTATCTCTTCTTTCTTTGGAATCAAACATATGAACGTATATAAGGCTGTACCGATCACACTTTTTGTTACCGAACCGTTTACACAAAAGAAATTGGCATGCCGATCATGCCGATTTTTTGACTACCGTTTTTTGCTGCTGGAGTTTGTTTCACAGCCAATTTCTGGTACAGAAAGTGTAGGCTGTACACACAAGCATACGAGCTTGGGGGGGGGGGGTGCAATTGCCCCTCCCCCACATCTCTCACTTGCTTAGACCAAGGCAGATTTGAGCAAAACGGCAAAGCACAAATTTTATATTTTTACACACATTTTAGCCTAAAAGAGTTAAATTATGATTTTCGAGTTTACAAAGCAATGGCAAGACAACGATTTCCTTTTAAAGATGAATTAGTGATACATTTGATCGGAAATCGGTTAACATTTGTTTGCCGATTAGAAGTAAATCGGCAAAAATCTGTTCGGCAAAATCGGCTCGGTACTTAGCCTTTACGTAAAATACATTAAAAAAAGATTAGTTAGATAACGCGGAACCTCCAATAATCGAGATTCTACTGTACTTTATTTAAATCGTGAATATTGCTATTTTTGTTCCTGAATTCCCCAGCCCTTCACATTGGTTACATCTTAGCATTACATCACAGCATGTTTTATGATTTCATGCAAGTTTAAAATAGTCTTATGAACCAATTACACAGATTTTTCGTTTGACTACTTGGACACAAGTTTTCTAAGTAAAATTAACGTAAAATATTTCAATGACATTGAAATTGCACATCATTAGTTAAACCGTAAAAATCTTTTGAAGGAACCCACGTAGTTTCCGCAAATGGAATGTGGTCGTATCATTTTATATGTTAAAAAATTGGTTTTGTTTCAGAAACCAATTACATTCGTGATGTTGATAACGGGTCTTTAGCTACCAGTAAGTCACATTTGAAGTTGTACCCGCGTTGTCTCATTTACAAAAGATCACGCCTATTTTTTTTAAAAAAAAAAGCTGGTTTGCTATTTTAATCAACTTTAAAATAATTTGTGAAATATTTTCTTTTGCAGGTTTGAATCGGTCCAGTGGAAATGAAATGTTTGCCAGGGGAGACAGTTTTGGAAATGATTTTCCCAATGGAAACAGGGGAGGTGCGGGGCTATTAGGAGATGGAGCCATAGCTGGAAACCGTTCGTTAAGCTTTTACATGGGGAACGGCGGCGGGGGAGGTGGTGTGGACAGGCCCGGTCCTGCTGTGCCTAATTTGGGATATAATAGTGTTAGTTCTACGGGTGGAATGATGGCGGGTCAATTTGATAATAACATGGGTCGTAATTTTGGGAATGGACGAAGAGGAGACTCTAACATGATGGGTGGTGGCAGTGGCGGCGGCGGTGGTGGTGTTGGTGTTAGTGGCGGCAATGGAAATAGTGGCATGAAAGTTGGAGGAAGCTTTGGTGGTGGTCTTGGTTTGCTAGGAAATTTTGGGGGATCTACTGGGTCTCAAATGGGTGTTGGCATGGGCGAGAGGAATAACGAGCGTTTCGATGACTATCGAAGAGATTTTGGACGCCGTGACTTCAGTCCTCTTCGTTCACTTGGAGATGATTTCCGCAACCCAATGGATGAGAACCGAACTCACTTTCAAGATGGAAATCCAAGTACAGTGTTCATTCACAATGTAAGTTAATTTTATTTTGATATAAACAAAAAACACTTCATGTATGAGTACTATTGTTCTTTTTTTTCCAGTCTTTGGGTTTTTTTCCGTGATAGCAGTATTTTTGTGTCGTGTAGCTTTTACTCTTGTCTTCGTTTTATTTTTTTCTTGTAAAATTACAAATAAAGCAGAGATGGTTCATTTAGTTGTATTTCTTACATACGGGTAGTTTTATAGTAAACAGAAAACAAACATTATTCAGCTTCAGCTTCGAAATGTTTTAGCTGCACTCTGGAGTATTATCCTCGCTTTTCGTAACGGTATGATTTACCGATGGGTTACAATATTGCATTCCTTATCTGTCTGATTGGCTACTTTTATTAGTATAACAAAAATAGAAAAAATATTAATTGTAAGGTTTGTGTTGAGAAAAAGCACAATTATTCAGCCTGAAGGTGGCTTCGTCGAGCATCAGGTGTAATCAAACAGTTCAGCTATTTATGCTCTTAGGAGGAATGTTGTGGACACATTCTCACAGGAACATGTGTTATTATGAGCGAGTTAAATTTTGCGATTATATGGCCTTTGGCTATACATTGACTTACTAGAACTAATGTGGCATCATCATTTGGACGAGCGGTAAAATCGATTTTTAAGAATGTCAGATCTCTCAATAGGTTTAGGTCAAGGCAAGTGCTAAACTCATCAAGTTTTACTAATGTTTTGTAGTAAACACAATTACACATTGTGTTTATTACCAAACATTACTTCAGTATTATTATTTCAGTTTCACAGAAGCATTACGTTTAAACAATGGTTTAATAATTTACCTTTCTTTATTTTATGAAGCGAAAAAGCTATTTAATATGGTAGGTATTTAATGTGGTATTTTTATTTTACCATAGTAAAAAAAATGTTTTATGAAACCAAGTATTCTTGTAAATCAGTGTTTACTGTGGTAGGCTTTCTTCTAGAGTTGACTACTTCCTTTATGAAAGATCTTTCGCTTACTTTTACTACAGTAAGGAAGATTTTTTCTAAGTAGCACCTTTATGAAATAGGGCCCAGGTAGTATTTTCAATGGAGGTGGGACGAATCCAAAATTTTCTCGAATCCGAATCCTAAAAGGTTCTCAAATGTCACAAATCTCGAATCCTTCATATAAGAATCCTATATTATTCATTAAGAAGATACAAATAAATGAAATAATATTAAATATTAAATTATTAATATTACATGTAAACGAAAAACAGTGTGGCACTCAGGGTCGCCACAAAGTGATATTGGTGATCCGAGTAACCACCGAAATTGCAACAATCGCAGTTTTTTTTGTTTGTTAAAGCTTATATTGGACGTCAGTGGAGTTAAAACTAATTTTACCAAAGTTTTAACAGTTTTTTAAGGTTAGGATTCGAAAGACTAAAAAGCGCGAATCTTTTTCAAGATATCGAGGATTGGAATGGCCCATCTCTAATTTTCAATTTCAGCCGAAACATTGCATCTTCATTCAACAGTTGACATGATTAAGCTGACAAAATATTTTATCTTTATATACAAAATGTTCATTTGCATGCTACTCTGAATCTACGTTAAGGGAAACCTAAAAGCATAAATTTAGTTTGAGGCTTGGTTTTGTCATGTTTTGAATGCTTGTGTGAGACCTTCGTAGCCGGCTTTGTTGACTTTAGAAGTTTCTTTCTGCTTAGTATTTTCTGTCTTGAAAAAGCTCACATTATTTTCTAGAGAGCATCAGTTAGGAAAGTGAACGAATTAGACCTACTTTTTCTTTTTAACATGCAAGTTTGATTTTTATTTGCTTCTAATGTTTTTTAAACGTGAAAATCTTTTTTTCGTAGTTGAGTCATACGTGCACACCAAAAATTCTTCGCGATCGCTTCAGTGACATTGGTAAGCCTGACACTTCTTTATTAAAAAATTGTTTCGAAAGAAGTAAAACTTGTTAAACTTTTGAGGTGTGTAACTCCTTTATACTGTGTTAAATTAGGTATTAGAATTTAATTTACTTTTTTTTTTTTTCATTTTAATATTTTTATTTTAAAAGCTTTAATTGAATTTAAAAAAAAAATGAGGGGAGAAAATTTTCGCTTTGTGTTTTCAACTGATGAAAAATAAGTTTACTGTGGAGACGTGTGCTAATGCAGCGGTCGCCAACCTTTCGGACGTCACGGACCACTAAATTCAAAATTTTAAATCCCGCGGACCACTAATATGAATTTTTTTTAAAAGTTAAATACGTTTGTCGAATAATGATCAGAGAACTTCTATTTTATTAATAGAAAATTTTTAATTAGAAATTGATTAGAAAATAATTAAAGCTTAGGGGAGAGAAGCGTGTGGTAGGGGAAACTGAACGAAATGTAGCTCTCGCGTGCCGTATTTTACGAGAACTGTACTAGACTCTAGTACAGTTCGTGAATTTAGGGCAATATAAAGGCGAAAATTGTCATTCATAATAGTAGATTCTATTAAGATTTTTTTTGTTTCATTATTAATATAACAACAACAACAAAAATGCAAATATTGTCCAGATTTTTCTGCGGACCACCATAAATTTCTCGTGGACCACCGGTTGGCGACCACTGTGCTACTGCATTTCTATTAGTTGGATAATTTGTTACCAATAGGAGAAAAGGAATTTGATACGACGACTAACAACAGAACATACGTGCCCCCCGCACCTATTACCTATTAGTTTGGTTCATTATGTTAAGCCAGTTTAAAGTGAGAAAACCACACTAGCTCTACTACCACTTTAGCTAATCGATAAATTGCCATTTCTCATAAATATTTGTATCGAAACGGCGTTATTTTTCTGTAAAACTATAGTTAAATATATAACCTACATCTAATTAAAATGCATTAATTTACCTGAAGAGTTGGGCAATTGAGGAAAAATAGATGGAAAAAAAACACCAAAATGAAGAGAAAAGAAAGTTGAAAAAACCCAAGAACGACCTCAAAAATGCACACATATGCGTTATAAAAGAAGGTTTAAAGAAGAGTTGAAATTATTCAACTTTACATTAAACCTCTTTTTTGGCGAATATTTGTGCTTTTTCTTTTAGCTTTTTGAGGGCGTTATGTTGAATTTCTGTTATCTTAATAGTGTTGGTATTAGATTGGTGGGAAAATAATTGCGGTTTTTGTTTTTCAGCTAATAACGAAATTCGTGAATTATTTATTAACTTTATTAATCGAAAAAAGCGCTATTAGAATTGACACATTTTTGCCATTTAATTACAAGTTTATTTATTCCGATGATGATAAAATTCTGGAGTCCTGGAGTTGATAAAATCTCGAAATGCATTTTTGGGAGCAGCTAGCTATACATTGTTGAGGATATTTGTTTCTTGTCCATTTTCAATTTCAGTAGACTAAATTGAAACACAACAATAAAACCAAAGTTAATATTACTCAAATACAGACAGCAAAATACACTTTCAAATGATCTTAACACAAACGCAATGTAATTACACTTATATCGAAAACAATTGAGTTTCAATTGCAGTAAACAAAAACCGCAATTATTTTCCGACCAACCTAATATAATGTCCAACTGACAGAAAACTATTAGGGCATTCATTCATCAGTTGAAATTTTCACATAGGTGCAAATTTTCGCTCCAGGGGAAACAAGGTCTGATGATTTAAAAAAAACACCTTTATTGCATACTAACATATTCTGTGACTCATTTAATGTTATTTTGTTTATGCATTTTCAGGTATTGTTAAATATGCAAGAATATCTGCCCATGGAGTTGGAATTGTTTGCTTTGCAAATGACGTTGAGGCTGAAAGAGCCATTAGTATCCTTTAATAATCTAAAACATATGTGGCTTATTGTTCATTGTTTTGTAAATAACATGTTTTCAAGTTTGAAAGGTCACTTGTAAGGAGTCAACAGACCTTCGGTAGCGTGGGAGGTGGGGGGTTGGATTTGGCACACCTCTTTAAGTTTTTAGTTTTTGTTAAATTGGATGTGGTTCTCTGTGTATTTATTTTTTTTTATAAAAAAAAAAACATTACTACACTGACTATAAGAGACTGCCACACTGGGAAGTGTATATTTTTGCATTTTACATATTATGTGAGCTTTTGACATCAACCAATATTTTATTACCAACCTTTAGATGACATTTTCTACTTTTCGTTTCTTCTCTGAGCAGTATGGCACCTGCACAGAGAAGATCCGAGCTGTAGAGAGAGCTGGATGGAGATAGATTGTAGTCACTCTTCTGCATGGGGGTGAAATCAATGCAGGAGAGTGGCGGCCATCTCTCTCTCTTCCGGTTGATGCTGATATACATCTTCTCCATCGGTATTCCGACTAGAGAAGATGTTGTAGCTGCTGAGAATCGTATAGCTCCTGCCCTATGAAACCTCCGGCCTCTGAAGAGAAGTTATTAGCATAAAGACATAGAGACAACGCTACTTCTTATTACAACACTTTTATTCATTCCTTGTAAGAAGTACAGATACAAGGGTGAATAGTAAAATACTAACTGGAAATCCTCAGGCCCATGATTTGGAATGTATCGCAAAAACAGGCAAAGGAAAGAACTGAGGAACAAAGAGGAACATGGTCCTTTTATACCTTGGACCTGTGTACACCTGCGAGGTGTAACCAGGTCCAAGTGACCATGGTCCTTTATGTATCAATCCGCCACTTGGGCATGAGTCAGAAAGGTGAGTCAGAGAGGAGGGAGGGACGGTTGAGAGTTGTTTACCCCCCAGGCTATGGTTTTGGCGGGATCACGATTTACAGGGTGTTACATACCCTCCAACTTTGCTTGGAGTACGTCCTCGTACTCCAGCCAAGGGTGGAAGGTTTTCAAGTTACGCAGCGGGGAGACATGGGTGGCTGAGGACTTACCGTGTACAGAGGTGGTTATGGAAAGGCACTGGCACCGAAGTGTCAGCGCCCTTTGAAAATGCAAATTCTGAAAATAAAAAGGCGAACACAATTAATACTCGCTGGGTGGCGAGTTCCTATGGAAATTTACAAGAAATACTTATTTATACATAAAGCAGTTATAACAGAATTCTTTTCTTTTTTTTTTATATTTTTCGAGCTCACCACCCCAATTGGCGGTGGCCACACGGTTTTCTAATCTATACCCACGTTGGTTGATTGCATGCACATGTACATGCCGAAACATATCCGTGAAGTGCTTGTAGGGGGTCTGACGGTGAGTGGAGGAGGTGGCTCCGCAGCCAGGGATGATAGGATTCCCAGGCGGCGACGATCCATCCGTTGTCGAAGCCCCGGAGACTTTCCATGAAACTTCGGTGGACGGTGGCGTCGGCGGCGATCAGTCGGCCCGGTGGTTGCCCGGTGAGGACACCGTAAACGGCGTCCCACAGGATGGCGGCCTGGTAAGTGGCGCGGGTCCTCCAAACGATCATTCGGGCAATGCTGTATGCTCCGTTAAGTGGGACTCCCAGGAGACTGTTAAAGAAAGCCTGCTGAAGGGCGCCCAATGCTGGAGTGATGGGCTGCTCGGCAAACTGGTATATTTCGATGTACCGGGTGGACGGAATTAGGACGGCCATAGAGAGTTGCAGGTAGTATGACATTCCTACAACGTAGCGCCCTTCCTCCGGTATGTAGAGGCGCGGAAATCCCTCCATCAGGTCATAGTGACCGATGTAATAGGTGTTTGCGGGCCGCACCTGTCGTTGCCAGAGTGCCCAGCAATTATTTAGCAGTCTTTCACATCGTGCTTCCTGACGAAGCGGTCGATATACCGGTAGTCTAATGGTAGTGACTGTTGGTATGCGAAAAGGTTGTGTCACTTGTGGCAAAGTTAGTACGGGGGTTGCTGAGGCTGCGGCGATATGGCGAGACGAGGCAGTTGACGTCGTTAGGTCAATGGCGCGCGCTGTGTCGTCCCCGACTTCCTCGATGCCGAGTTGCTGCGTTGTCGTGTCATCCGAGTCCATCCTAGTAGATGGGTCAGGGATGGCATTGTCCTGGCTTCCCGTTGTTTCGTTGCACTGTGACATCCTTGTTCTTCCAGAATTGTTTCCGAAGTGCTGGTGACCAGCCTGGCGTTGGCTATATACTTGTGTTTCCCGACTTCCCCATCGAGGTGTGAAATTCCAGGGTCCCATGGAAATCGTATAATTCCACGAAGCTGGCTGGAACTCCAATAAGCCACCCAATTTGTTTGTTATTGGAGGCTCGCGGGGTGTCGGTTTCTGAGTATTAAACGCCGTTCTTCCACTGTTGTTTGTTATTGTTGTCAGACGACCTGGTCCCCAAACGCAGTGTACGAAAGTTTCCCCATTGGAATCAGATTCGAGTGGTGAAATGTGGGCAGGGGTGTGTGAATGTTTGTGGTCACACACGTTGTTGTTTGTTTATATTGGTGTGTGTCATCAAGTGACCAATGTGATGATATAAACAACCGAAAGAAAAAATTTAGGTTGTGTGGGTTGTTGATAGGGTTATTGGTTTATTGTGGTGAGGAGGTAGGTTCCTCTTGTTGTGGGGAGCTGGATTTGTCTTCCCCCTCCAACCCTTGAACAACTGTCCTCAGTTGTTTTGGCTTGATATGCACAATGTTCACCGTGTCTCGAATCAATCTTCCAAACGTATCTTCGTGCTCCAGCTCGAGCACCGTGTCGCTGATGATTTTGGTTACCGTGTAACCATCCCTGTACGAGTAACGTAGTTTCTTGGTCTCATCAGGTACGATGCGTTGGTCTCGAACGAGTACTGGGTCTCCGATTTTATACGTGTGTGGAGTTTTCCGTCTTGCGTCATAGTACTTCTTCTGTCGCAGATGGGCCTCGTGCAGGTTGGCCCTTGCGATCTCGACCTCTTCCGTGGCAACCACAGAAGGTGCTGCAGGGTTTGAATCCATAACCTTCGGTAGGAGAGGTGCCCGATTGTCGATTCGTAGTCGGGCCTCTCTTCCAAACATTAAGCGGTATGGCGAGAACTTCGTTGACGTATGGGTCGCGGTGTTGTAAGCGAAGGTGGCGGCTTGGAGATGGAAATACCAATCCCGCTGTCCTTTTTCAGGCGTCAGGAGTCTCTTGACGGTCTGCATTATAGTTTTGTTGGTCCTTTCCGCAAGACCGTCTCCTTGCGGAAAGTACGCTGTCGTGGTGGCGTGCTTTATTCCCAGCTCGTCACACAGCGCTTGTGTGTCTTTAGCTGTAAAAGGTGTTCCCCGGTCGGTGATTATCCTCCTGGGCATCCCGATAAGATACACGATCGTATCTTGGAGGAAATTCTTAGTTGTTTTGGCCGACTGGCTGTGCACAGCTCGTGCGAAACAGAATCTGGTGGCGTAATCCACTGCCAGGATGATGTGCTTGACACCACCCAGTGATTTTGGCAGGGGACCGATGTAATCGATTCCCCAGCATTCACCTGGGTCTCCAATTTCCATTTCATGGAGGAACCCGGGCAGCTTGGACTGTGGTGTCTTGCACTTTTGGCATATCTCGCACGTGCGCACATACTCGATGGTATCCTGCTTCCAGGTTGGCCAAAAGAACCGTTGGCACACCTTTTCTAATGTCTTATCCTGGCCGAAATGTCCGGCTTCAGGACTATCGTGTAAGAGTCTCAGAACTTCGGGTACCAGATGTTTGGGTACCACCGTCACGAGCTTGGGTGTTATGCTGCCCTGGTAGACAAGGGCACACAAAACCTCGTCTATGATGACATAGGTATGGTGAAGCTCGGTACTTGGATTGTTGCGAAGTTCGGTCTTAATCTGTGTCACGTTCGGGTCTCTTGTTTGTTCAACCGACCAATCCCAACGCAAAGTGACTGCGTAAACCACGCTGTCGTCGAGGTCATCTGGGGTAGCCTGCAGCTTCCAGTCTTCAGGAACGTCCACCGGACTCCGTGAAATGCAATCTGCATCCACGTGAGTGATGCCGGCTTTGTAGACTACGGTGTAGTCGTATTCCTGGAGCAGTAGCTGCCAGCGACCCAGGCGTCCTTGGAGTCGCTGTGCGGTTTTTAAGTAGCACAGTGCATGATGGTCGGTGACGATGACAAAGGCTTTGTTAAAGAGATAAGGTCTAAACTTGACGATGCCGTACACCACTGCGAGGCACTCTTTATCTGTTGTTGAATAGTTTAATTCGGCGTCTCGGAGCACTCGAGAGACACCACCCAGGATCTGCAGTTCCTTAGATGGTGACTGTTGGTAGAGGATAGCTCCGATGCCGTAAGCAGAGGCGTCGGTGTGCATTTTGATTTCGGCATCTGGGTCGTAAATGGCCAATATTGGCGCGGTGACAAGTTTAGTCTTTAACAGAGTGAATGCTGCTTCTCTGTCGATCGTCCATAAAAAGGGCAGCCCCTTTTTGGTCATATCCGTGAGTGGTTTAGCGATGTGGGCAAAGTTAACAATAAATCGCCGGTAGAAACCGGCCATGCCCAGAAATCGCTTCACCTCCTTGACATTAGTAGGCGCCGCTAAGTCGGAGATGGCAACCACTTTCCTCGGGTCTGGACGCACTCCTTCTTTGGAGATGATGTGTCCCAGGTAGAGGACTTCGTCGTAGCCGAAGAAGCTCTTTTCGGGGTGAAGCTTCAACCCCGCCTCTCTTAGGAGTCCTAGGACGCAGTCCAACCTTTCCATAAACTGTTCAAAAGTCGCGCCGAATACGATGATGTCGTCTAGGTAGACTAGACAAGTCTCCCATTTGTGGCCAGCCAAAAGGATGTCCAGGGCACGCTGCATAGTAGCAGGAGCGTTACGCAGACCAAAGGGCATCCGATTGAATTCGAACAGCCCACCGGGTGTGATGAACGCGGTCTTCTCCCTATCCTCTTTGGCGACCTCAAATTGCCAATAGCCGGAGATCATGTCGAGGGTCGCGAAGATTCTCGACCCCCGAAGCGAGTCTAAAGCATCATCGATTCGGGGTAGTGGGTAATTGTCTGGTTTGGTGATATCGTTCAGGCGTCTATAGTCGACGCAGAAACGCCACTGTCCATCCTTCTTCTTCACCAGGACTACTGCTGAAGCATAAGGAGACTTGGATTCGCTGGCTACTCCGGATTTGAGCATTTCCTCGACTGTCTTCCGGATGATCTCCCGCTGCTCGGGGCCACTCCTTCGGAGGGGTTCCCGCACGGGTGCATGATCGCCAGTATCGATTCGGTGTTCCGTGAGGTTGGTACATCCAAGTTCCGACGTTTCTAGCGCGAAGACATCTCGATAGGATCTTAAAAGATCCATTAGAATGCGCCTCTGGCCATTACGTAATCGAGGCCCGAGTTGCATTGCTTCATCGAATTTAGCGCCTGACTCTTTTGTCATGATCGGGTCAGCGTTTGAAGTGGTCTTTACTTCAACCGTTTCGAAACAGTAGTCTTTTTGTACGTGGGCTATCACTTCGCCGGAGGCCAGGGTCAATGGCCCCGTAGTAGTGTTCAGGACCTCGACTAGGAAGCTGTTGCTGTTACGGCCTTGCATAATGCCGGGGGCCACCCAGACCCCCCTCGAGGCGCGTAGCTTCTCGTCAGGAGAGACCACGAAAAGATCCTGATCTGTGAGGATCCCAGAGGCCTCTACCTCCACTAGTGTTGTCCCATGGCCAGTGAGCTGTGTTAGCCCTTTGACTACTAGGTATTCGTTCGGTTGCTGCATAAGCTTGACTTCAATGGGAGCGGTGTCCGACTCCCCAAGAGTGGCTGGCGTGATTTCTTCCAGGGCACTCTTGACGTACGCCTGAATACTCTGCCTTCGGAGTGCTGATTCAAAAAGGTCGTCTTCTAAGTAGACTTTATTGGTCTGCATAGACACAAGGAGCTTCAGTGCCCTACCCAGGTCTCGGCCTAAGATGGCGTCGGGTGGGCCAGTGATAACCAGCAGGCGGCCCGTGGCAGATTGTTTGGCAATTTCCACAGTAGCGGAGACTTGCCCTGCCACGGCGATGGTGTTTCCTCCAACTCCCTCAATCCTTGGCGGATGGGCCATAGGCTTGATGTTGAGTTGGAGCTGCTTTGCAAGTGCCTTGGATATTACACTACCATGAGCTCCGGTGTCTACGAGCATGCGGACCTCTTTGCCATTGATAGTGACAGTGATTTTCGGACTGTCATCACTGACACTATGATCTCCTATCTCTTGGGGCATGCAAGTATTCTTCAGTTGTCTATATAGGTCTTTCAGCATCCGGCGGCAGCAGGGGCGCCCTTGGAGTGACGTCCCACCACCTGGGGCCAAGATGGCGACCACCTCATTGGCGGTGCAACCCAAGGCGGCGGTGGCGAGGTTAATGACCTCAAGGGTACCATGCCAGGTAGTTAGGTCATCCATTCCCCAGGTTAATTCCGGGATGTAGTCGACCATCATTATTGGCATGCCGGCCGGTGCTCTGTCATAATTGGTTGTCTCAGGAGGCATATCCGGTACCATGACCACACTACGGTGGTCCGTATCGGAGGCCTCCCTTGTGAAATCGTAGATCGGGTGCGCGTACTGATGTTCTGTACGCTCATAGTTTGTATAGCGCGGTACATAGTACGCGCGCTCTTCAGGTGTCGTATATGGACCTGGTACATGTCGTCTGTAGTATGAATCGTAGCCGGACTCGTACGGCTCTCGGTGCCCGACAGCGTACGGCGGAGAGTTGTCTGATTCGCTACGATATTGGCGATATTGTGGTGTTGTAGTACATGTAGTCGGTAGTGGTGGCGCAGGCGGCGGTTGGGTGCCATTATGAATAATCATCATGTGAGTGATCTGTATTTTTAGTTCATTAAGTTGATGCATGATGGTGTTGAGTTTACAGCCATCACACGACTGTGTGGGAAGTGGATCTGGTAGTAGCGGAGGTCGCTCCTGTTGATATCTGGAGTAACATGTGGACGACATTAGGCGTCGAAATGTACTATTGTTTGTGGGCCGAGCCGTGCGCCGTGTAGACTGTTGATGCACATCATTACTTTGGGTGCCGCCACTTCGTGGCACCCACCAGGTCCCAGGTTGAATAACTGGATCTATGGTGGGTCCGAGTGGGACAGCCACACGTGATGATGCGGCGTATTGTGTATCGTATGTCTGTGATGTTGCATAGGCCCTCCACAATGCTGATGGATATATGCTTCCCCTGGAGTGCAGAAGAGCTCTCCGGGCAGTCCCAGTTAATCGTGGGTGAGCATCCATTGTGTTAAGGCTTGTGCAACACGTAGTGGTCAATGTAAGTCGGTGTGTTGTAGGTTCGGCCGTTGATCTCGCTGTAGATCGCAGTCTTTTCGTCGGCAACCGACACTATCGTACCCTTATACACTGAGTGACGATAGTTTACCTACGTTTAATAAAGATGGTATCGTTGTTTAAGTGGCTGTGTTGGTGTTGGCGTTGTTCTTCAGTTGGGCATGACGATCCCAACTGGTACAGTGTGTTTGTAAATTCTTTATTGAGTATCAATTTGGGTAAGATCTCTCTCTACACGTGGTATTTGGTGACCACGTGGAGGTTATAAGAATCCCCAAAAGTTTCAATGAAGGAACTACAGATGTACAATGCAATTGCGAGCGTGGTGCACCACCCAATCGAAATTGCACTGTGGAAAGTGAATTAGAAATTAAAGTGTATTGCAGTTGCCTGAAGAAGAGGCAAGCAATATGAAGAGTAAAGCTAGAGCGCGGTGCCCGCACTTTTAGTTTTACTTGAAAACAAGAATGAAGAGTGTGTGTGTAAAGAACACACAAAGAACAAAAAGTTCAAGATGGCTGAACTTTTTTTTGAAATGCACAAACAAAGGAGAAGTTCAGGATGGCTGAACTCTCCAAAGAAGCAAGAAAAGAAAGCTGTTTTACTCAGAAAGTTTAAAACTTAGGTGCGGTGCCCGCACATCAAAAGTTTTAATTTAGTTTTATTAAAACAGTAAAACAGTGTAGAAATTGAAGTGTGTTCAACAAGATAAATACTTGGTGAACCAGAAGAAATGTTCAGACTGGAGAAATTTTGAGTCCTCACTGCTGGATGGCTCTGGATGAAAAGACAGAGTCAGTGCCCAGTGAGGGACTATGTTGAGTAGAATGAAGAAGTCCGTAGGTGGCGCTGAGGTGGCCACTTCCGGTTCAGTTTATTGCAATGTCCAAAAATTGATGATTGAAAAGTTCCTCCGGGGCACGTTTTTATGGTGGCCAGGAGAAAGACACAAAAAGAGAGAAAATTCAAAGAAAAAGAGAAGTTTTCTCTAACAAGAGGAACTCCGCCAGGGGGCGCGTGAGTGCAACCCTCTGGAAGAGAAGAGAAGAGAACACAAAAAGATGAGAGAAGGTACAACAATGAGTCACATGGAGCGAAAAACCGCTCCGTTGGCGCTTTTTGAAGAGTGTCCGGTCGATCCAAGATGGCGGCCGGGCTTCAGTGCTGTCCAATGGAGAAAGTTCATGTGATGATGCATTGAGGTGATGATGATGAAGAAATTGAAGAACATGACTTGGGACATAGAGGGTCCCAAGGGAAACACAAGTGTAAAAACAAAGAACAAAGAAAAGGGGGGACAAGAAAGTCCCACGTGGCTAGAAAAAGTGTGTTTTAAGCTTGTAAGCCCCCTAACAATGAAATAGAGCTAGGGAGAATTTTGCTTGAAAATTAAAGATGAAGAGTGAAGATAATAGGACATTTTAAAAGACACACACGTCCTTTAAAAGCCTATTAATAGATGAGTAGATTAGTAGATGAGATTTGTTTGCTCATCTCATAATGAGACTGCAAACTCCTCTCGGAGAGTAAGAAGAATTTGTTTAAAGTGTTGCCCACGTGGTGTGGGTTTCACTTTGAAAATTAAAGAAGAGTGAAGGTGACAGTGGGTGATTGTAATGGAAACATGAAATACAAAAACACGGACGGAAACACGTGTGTCCAAACGGTTGTCCACTTTCCGAGTGCTAAGCGGTCAGCAGACAAAAGTTCGTTCCCACGTGTCTCTAAGGACAGGACACAGAATCGCGCGGTCGACACGTGGTGTGTGTAGCCACAAGTCTCTTTCGCGATTCCACAAAAACGGTACCATGCGGTTGGCTTTGACGTGATCGAGGGCCTCCATACATGGTCCCAACATAAAAAGGCGCCACGCGGTTGGCTTTGACGCTATCGAGGGCCTCCATACGTGGTTCCAACACAAAGGACGCCGCGCGGTTGGCTTTGACGTGATCGAGGGCCTCCATACGCGGTTTTACAAAGGCGCCACGTGGTCGACTTTGACGCTATCGAGGGTCTCCACACGTGGTTCCAACACAAAGGACGCCGCGCGGTTGACTTTGACGTGATCGAGGGTCTCCATACGCGGTTTTACAGACAGGCGCCACGCGGTTGACTTTGACGCTATCGAGGGTCTCCATACGTGGCTCCAACATAGAAAGGACGGACGAAGCCTCGTGAGGCACAATCACGAGACTTAGGACAAAGGACGGCTTCTGTTTACAGGTCGGAGAAGGCAGATGGAGCTATACCCCGCACCTCCACCAAATGTGAGCTTTTGACATCAACCAATATTTTATTACCAACCTTTAGATGACATTTTCTACTTTTCGTTTCTTCTCTGAGCAGTATGGCACCTGCACAGAGAAGATCCGAGCTGTAGAGAGAGCTGGATGGAGATAGATTGTAGTCACTCTTCTGCATGGGGGTGAAATCAATGCAGGAGAGTGGCGGCCATCTCTCTCTCTTCCGGTTGATGCTGATATACATCTTCTCCATCGGTATTCCGACTAGAGAAGATGTTGTAGCTGCTGAGAATCGTATAGCTCCTGCCCTATGAAACCTCCGGCCTCTGAAGAGAAGTTATTAGCATAAAGACATAGAGACAACGCTACTTCTTATTACAACACTTTTATTCATTCCTTGTAAGAAGTACAGATACAAGGGTGAATAGTAAAATACTAACTGGAAATCCTCAGGCCCATGATTTGGAATGTATCGCAAAAACAGGCAAAGGAAAGAACTGAGGAACAAAGAGGAACATGGTCCTTTTATACCTTGGACCTGTGTACACCTGCGAGGTGTAACCAGGTCCAAGTGACCATGGTCCTTTATGTATCAATCCGCCACTTGGGCATGAGTCAGAAAGGTGAGTCAGAGAGGAGGGAGGGACGGTTGAGAGTTGTTTACCCCCCAGGCTATGGTTTTGGCGGGATCACGATTTACAGGGTGTTACATCTGCCCATGGAGTTGGAATTGTTTGCTTTGCAAATGACGTTGAGGCTGAAAGAGCCATTAGTATCCTTTAATAATCTAAAACATATGTGGCTTATTGTTCATTGTTTTGTAAATAACATGTTTTCAAGTTTGAAAGGTCACTTGTAAGGAGTCAACAGACCTTCGGTAGCGTGGGAGGTGGGGGGTTGGATTTGGCACACCTCTTTAAGTTTTTAGTTTTTGTTAAATTGGATGTGGTTCTCTGTGTATTTATTTTTTTTTTATAAAAAAAAAAACATTACTACACTGACTATAAGAGACTGCCACACTGGGAAGTGTATATTTTTGCATTTTACATATTATGCATATTTTCATTTTTTTTTATTCAAAGATCAAATACTAACTTTAATATAAATTTTAAAGTAATTAAACTAATAATTCCATTAGCCCAAATCTAGTGATTAACATAAAACATAAAGCATTCAGTTACAATCTGCAAGTCCCATGACCTTTATGAGTCACAGTATCTATCACCTATGTCAGAGGCGGGCTGGTCAAAGAGGCAGCTCGATCAACTACCAGAAAGACCGGTATTCGATTGGGTTGGTTGTTTTTTCAAAAAATATTGCCTATCCAGCATAAAATACCAGGCCCAGATTATTTTCCCAGCAATGCCTCTGACGTATGTTGTGAAGCATATTGTAGGAATGAAGTCTGATTTTTGTTTGCGTATTAAATACCAATAGATTCAGTACAATTTAGAAAAAAATAAATAAAATTAGTTGTTTTTGGTTAAAACCAAAGGTTTATTTTTAAAAAAAATCCAAGTGGTTAAAATTATGGTTTTACCCACAATGGTTAAAATCACACCACCCTGAATTTTGAGAACATTTTTGATTATTCACATGTGAAATAAATTATCACGTATCACGTGTCAGTTTTTTTCAGTTACTGTGCCTAAGTCAGGGGTTGGAAGAAAAAAATCGTTATTTTTTGGGGGATAATATTGAACTATATTTTTTAAATCTTAGTTTGATATAAAATACATATACATGCATATCATTTTTGATATCTATCTTATTTAATATTTTAGCCGGATTTTCACTGTTTATTCCGGCTTTAATGGCTAGTACACTACACACCAGAATTCTTTGTTGTGGGGCTTCTCCGATACAATGTTCTGGGGCAGAATCGCAACTGTCGCGATTCAGACCTTCAACAATGTTTCAGTTTCCCATTTCGATGGAAGTCAAGAAACATGAGTCTGAGCTGACGCAATTCAGCCTCGAAACATTTCAAGATTGTTGCGGGTCTGAATCGCAACTGACGCGGTTCAGCCCCGCAACAAAGAATCCTGTTGTGTACTAAGCCTTAAGCACTAAATTCGGTTAACACAATGAATATTCCAGTCTCTTCAATTTTGTATTAAGTGGTTTCCACTGCACTGTTAAATTTCTTATTTTGCAACCTGTGATGAAATATCCAGAAAGAAAATATCCAGTTCCCATATTAGGTAAAATGTTTAAGAAGGGAATAAATTATAAGAAATTCCGCGCAGAAGTGCAAGGGTTTGCTACTTGGAGTTATAATTACAGTGTATGTTGAAGAAAATTCTTCATTGGGACTTGTTAGTAGTTCGTAAAAACAAAATGTTAGTGGGATCTTGTGCAGACCGACTGTTAGTACCCTGTAAAGTTGGCTGTATACATCGGTAGGGGTCACCATTCTAAATAATTAGGAGAGGTTTTTGTGTGAATGAACTCATATTCCTGGTCATTTGTACCTAAAGCCATTCGACAATGGAATTTGATTCCAGAAGATGCTATGCATGGGGAATGTTATGATTTGGGAGAATTCTGAGGAGTACTATTGAACAAAGCATATACATGTATATAATGATGCTGCAATTGAGCTTATTATATTCGAAAGGGGGTAATGGTATCACAGGCAATAAATGTTTGTTTCGACACAGCATTTTTATGCTGCTTTTGGACTAAATGGTCTCTGCCAGTGGCGCTCTGTGCTGCTTGCATAGTTATTCAAATTCAAAAGGGGTTAATTTTTACAATTTGGTTTTCGTTTATTATTCTGAATTGTTGTCGTTCCTTAACTGTTTGTTTTCAGCAATGTTTGACGGATCCAGGCTTGAAGGCCGTACGATCGAAGTATCGTACAATTGACATTATACGACTATCCAGTTCGATGGTGGTCAAAGTTGACAAACATTGATTGATTTTAGTTTTTGTCTTGTTTGTTTTATTGTCAAGTTTTTCTCTTATGTGGTGCAGTTTCATGTACTTTTCGTTTGTTTTGTTTTTTTCCTCCTGTAAACTGCTATATTTAACATACAAGCAAGTTCAGTTACAGATAGTACTAAGTTTGGTCGGTCATTATCATTTAAATTTGTTTTTAAAGAGTACACGTGGAATTTGCCATCGTATTGTCGTGAACTGACGCATCACTTTTTGTAGTTTCTTTCTCAAGTTTGAAGATCACCTTGGTGTGTTTTTCTCTTTAGATTTTTTTTATATTGAAATGTGCGATTTTTACTTCATCTTTTGAGGACTTGCACGCATTTTTAAAAGTGTAAAACAAGCGGTATTTTAAGTTTTAAATTTTTTTTTGTCAATTCGATGGCCATTCCTTTTTTTTTTTTTCTATTTTCATATTTTGGCTACTCGATGGTGACTTACGAGTGTTCTCACGAAATGTTAGAAATTGTCTTCATTAGTTTAGCATGATGTGTATTCATTTCTAATCGTATGTTATACAGGTATGTTATTACAAAATTAAAAGTATTGTAGTGACTGTGTAACAAAGATATTTTTGTGTTTTATTTCCTCAGATTTAATTCTGACAGTATGCGCTTGTATACTCCCAATAATCGGGAAATAAATACATGCTTTGAGGCCAGATTTCCTATCCTTTATACCATGTACACACACGAGTTAAATGAATAGAAATTAAATGTGTTTAGGTGAATTATACGGAATCCAGTTAAGGATGTGAACACCAAATAAAAATTGACTTTATTATTAATATTTTAAATTGAAATACTAAATCAATATATTAATGTCAATAGTTTCTGTATTATATTTAAGTATTAACTCAATATTTTCAGATTATTAACTGAATAAATTGAATTTGACGTATTGTTTGTTTGCCCTTCACCAGGAGGGCTCTGTAGAGCACATTTATTTAAATGCATTTAAATTATCAGGTGTGTACTAGGTATTAGGGGTCCTGATGCACAATATTTGACAAACTAGTAATATTAGTGAATTCACTTGTAACTTGTAATTTTTGTTGCACAAATCATAAAATACAAGTTACAAATTTACAAGTGTATTTAGCAATATTAGTGAATTTTACAAGCTTATGTTGTGCAATTAAAACTAATATTGCAATACTCAAAATACTAGTAAATTCTAGTATTTATTTTAAAAGCTTTTGAGTCGCCTGTGATTTCATTTTACAAGTGAAATTAGTAATTACAATTAATCCCCGTTTTCACGATGATAGTTGTCACTATAGTTGCTGTCATGACGGCAACTATCGCGAGAACTGTCATCGTGAAAACCACACGATAGTCACTGTCGCGATAGCACTATCACAACATCTCGTTTGACTAGATAGTTGATTGTACTGTCGCGATATAGTAATAGTTGCCGTGACCGCTTGTAGGGAAATATCCACTTTGTAGAAAAATTTGGCTTCTAGATGGAGAGAGGCAACACGGTTGTTGACTCAATGATATCTATGAAGTAGATGTCATACTGCCATGACAGAACTATCACGTTACTTCAAGACTTGCAAGACAGTTGCTATTGTGAGAGTGAACTATCATAACTTTCATGATAGCTACTCTCACGATAGAACTATCGCCGTGAAAACGAGGCTTTACAAGTAATATATTCACAATTTACACACAAATACATAATTTTTATTCCAAATTTTAGTGGGTCCTTTGCAGTTGTGTAGCAAAGGGGCACTTTTGGGGAGGGGGGACTTTTTTGTTTTTCCTGTCGAGATAGTTAGAAGGGTCTCTAAAACGCAGTAACTGCAGAGTAGCAGAAAGATAAAATCATGAAATGTTTGTCGCTCGCTACGCTCGCGGAATGTATTCTGCAATCCAGCATTATTTTTTAAACTTGGAAAACATAGACAATTGAGTAAAAATGAAAATTGATCTTTGATAAATAATTCCTATCGGGTACTGGTTTATTTAATAATTTCATAATTAATATAAAATTATATAAACCATTTCAATGACTGGATAATGATAATATCGATTGGTTCCTCTCAGACCAGAATCCTGGTTGTGCCACTGATTGGTATTGTGTTGTGTTTTTCGTGAGGGAGGGGCGGTAAACTCAAGGACCGCCCAGGGCGGCACAAACTCTTGCTACGCCACTGGTACTTGATATATTTTCGTATCCTTTTTTGTTTCGAAGTTGATAAATGTTCGAGAGAGAGAGAGAGAGAAGCAAATGTGCCCCTTAGTTAGGCTTTAATTCAGTTTCGTTTTTTTTAAACTGTTTAGATTTTAGTTAACAGTAGGAGGAGTCAATACCACACCCTTATCGAATTCTATTTGTACACTAGGCGCACATGTGCAAATTAAAAAAACTAACAGATGGTAACCTCAAAAATGCTTTAAAGTTTGATCAGCTGACTTTTAATTTGTAAAATTTTACTTGTAAAATGTCACTAATATTATTATATATATAATATCCCAGGTCTGTGTGTGTGTGTGGAGTAACAAAACCATTGAAGCACGTCGGAATTTATATAAATTTGAATAAATGAACCGTTTTTTTTTTTCTCAAGGTCAACTATATGTTGAACTCTTCCTTTGGAAAGTGTAGAAGGGAGAAGAGAGAGAGAAAAGTGGGAGGGGGTGAGGAGAAAAGGTTGGAAAGTGTAGAAAGGGGAGAGAGAGAAAAGTGGGAGGGGGTGACTGAAATTGAAATGAAAGTAGTAAAAAAAGGGAAAAAAAGCGCATGCGCACGATTGCCTGTGAATTTTGCTCCCGTCATTTATGACGGGTTACCCCACTAGTTATTAGTAGGGCTAGGATTTTTATGTTTTGCATATATTTATTGCAATGTGATTCGACTGTTCTGTTTAGAGTGATACACAGTTTGTGCAACAAGCATCCTTCTGTTAAAATTCTATTTTGCATATTTTTGCATATTTTGGTGTTTGTGCATAAAAATGCATATATACCACAATTTGCATTTATAAAACATTTTTTAAAATTTTAACAATTTTGATGCTTATTTTTTTATATAGTCTAGATTTTTTTTATAATTTTCTTATTTTAAAAATCAATGAATCATTTATTTATTTTAATTTAGTAGATAAAAATTGTGTAGAAACTGCTGCCCTACAACCCCCCCTCTTGAATCAGCAAATAAGACTTTCCAATTATAGGAACTAGAACACACATCCTGTTAGATGCAGCCCTTCTCTTATAATGTGGCAAGATGTCTAGACATTGTTTTGAATACAAAAAGAAAAGTACCAGTAGTTTCTTAGCTTGTTTTGCATGGTGGTGTATGCTTAATTTTGAAAATGCCTAAAATTTCATCAAGTAAAGCTTCATTAATTAAAAGTTGGATTTCTTCATTTAATGGAATATTTACATCAGATGGTAAAGTAGTGTTTTGCCAAATTTGTGAAAAGGAAATAACTGCAAACCGCAAGTCACAGTTGGACCAACATGTGGTCACTGCAAAACATGTTGCTAATGCTGCTTTGAAACAGAAAAAGAAGAAATCAGTACAGAAATTTTTGGAAAATTGTACTTCTCAAAACAAAGGTATTTTAATAACATTAACATAGCTATATTTGGGGTAAAATTATATTTTTCTGTTAAAATGTATTAATTTTAGACCCCTTCTACATGGGATTGTGTGAAGCTTTACTTGCAGCAGACATCCCTTTATCTAAAGTCAACAATTCCAAGCTTAAGGCTTTCCTTGAAATAAATTTTGGAAAAAAGATACCATCAGAATCAACTCTACGGAAAAATTATCTACCCTCATGCTACGAATCTGTAATTGAAGCCATAAGAAATGAGATGAAAGGCTGCTATTTTTGGCTATCTGTGGATGAAACTACAGATGCTGCAGGAAATTACATTGGGAATGTCATTGTGGGGAAACTTAGCCATGAGAAAGCATATCCACCTCGTTTGGTTGCATCAAAATTATTGGAGAAAACAAACCATGCAACTGTTGCAAGGCTAGTGAACGATACTGTCAATATGCTATTCCTAGGAGAATCAGTTGAATCAAAACTGCTGCTCCTCACAACTGATGCTGCGAGATACATGGTGAAAATGGGTAAAACAGTAGCTGTTTTTTATCCAAATATGATTCACCTCACTTGCCTTGCTCATGCTCTTAATCGTGTTGCGGAGGAGATTCGTATATCTTTTCCTAAAGTGGACAAGCTATTGGCATCTGTGAAACAAGTGTTTCAGAAAGCCCCATCTCGAGTTCAGATGTACAAAGAGCAATTAACAGATCTTCCACTTCCCCCACGACCAGTATTAACAAGATGGGGAACGTGGTTGCATTCGGCAAAATTTATTGCCGAACACTTTACAGAAATTCGTTCTGTGGTGGAAAGATTTGATGAAAATGATGCCGCCTGTATTGCAACAGCCCAAAAACTCTTTATGACACCAAATGTGGCCACTGATACACAATTCATATCTGCTCAATATGGCTTTTTGGTGGCATCTATTGAAAAGTTGGAAACAGAAGGTCAACAAGTTACAGAAGCCATGGAGATTGTAACGGAGGTTATTGAAAAATTGAAATCTGTGAAAGGGCCAGTTGGCAAAAAAGTCTCCAACAAATTGACCACAGTACTGCAAAACAATGCTGGTTTTGAGATTATTTCAAATGTTGCACAAGTCCTAAATGGCACACCAGGAATCAACATTCACGAAAGCATTATGCCAGACGTTGTACAGTATATGAAATTTGCACCAATAACATCAGTAGCTGTAGAAAGATCTTTTTCTGTCCACAAAGCAATTTTTCAAGACAACAGACAAAGTTTTAATGTTGAAAATTTAAACATGTATATGGTTGTTCATTGTTTTCATTCGAAACATGAATAAAAAAAATTGTATTCTGCATATTTTCTATTTTTTGCTGCATATTTCAGCATTTTTTAGTGCATAATTGCATGCATATTTTTACGTTTTTAGTGCATAAAAATCCTAGCCCTAGTTATTAGTAATAAAGATAATGTGCAACACAAAATACTAGTATCAAGTATTATTAGAACTTGTAATTTTGTAACATTTGCTTGTAATTTTAGGAAATTGTGCCTACAGAGCTCTGTTCGTAAAAAAAAAACAGGTGAGCGAAAATATCCCAAACCTAGGAAATTTATCAACTGTTGTAAATTTCGTGTACATATTTTTTTAGCACAGTGAAGCTCTAATAAGTTAACCATAAACTAATTCATTGTAGAATTTAGATGAGGTAAGTCATGTGCTAAATGTAATGTCTTCATTATTTAGCAAGAAGCTTGTGGTAGCAGATATTTCTGAGCCATTGGGAATGTGCGGCATCTGCCTCTGGTGCACAAACCATAGAGACACAGAATGGAAATGCCCTCTTACACAGGCAGTTAGAAATCGGGGAGAACTTCAGTTGGCTCCGCCCTTGTTATGACGACCGGCAACTTGTAATTGGTTTGTTGTGTGATTCGACATTGAAAAGGGCGGAGCATGTGACGTCAGACTACATAGCCAACCAATTAGAAGTTGCCAGTCGTCATAACAAGGGCGGAGCCAACTGAAGTTCTCTCCTATTTCTAACTGCCTGTTCCTACATGTACTTGTAACATTAATTGATTTGTGACACCCTGTATTTTACGTTTTTGCTGAAATGATAGCTTTTGGGGGTCCCTGTATTCCATTTCCGCCACTCCTCTTAATCAAAAGGACCCCAAAATACAAATTAGAATTACAAAAAATTACTCTACAAGCAGCCAGTTGGATTATGGCAGAGGAATCTTAAGATCCCTTTATTTCCCCTCCCCCCCCACACACAACTGTGTTATTTTGCTTTTATTTTGGATTTCCTTTTATTAAAAAAAACATCAGCATTCTGTTCTTTTTCTTTTGTAATTTTTAAACATTTATTGAGTTTTTTCATAAAATAGGCCCTTGCTCTGACAAAAGTGCAACTGAATGCACCTTAATCACTGATACACAATTGAAACATTTTCACAAATTCGCTCAAGGATGGCGCCAATGTTGCAATAAACTGAAATTCTGTAACAGATGTGTGCTCAATTAGACCACCTCCGGGGCCCTCCCCTCACTGCTTGTTTTAACTTTTAGCGGCAGTCGTTGGCGATAGCTTTGGTTAATTTGATTTTGGCCAATAGAAACGCAGTATCCTCCCTCAATAAAATTAGCTGTCAACATGAACATTATTTTCCCATTTAGTAAAAATAGCTGTAAAATTTCAATAATTTTATTTTTATTTTTACAGTGAAAAAGCGAAAAGCAGCTTTAGTATTGTGTTTAGAATACTATATTGATTCTGAAGAGCGCGGTTTATATGCTACAAAAATAAAATATTGTATTCCTATTGGCCAAAATGAAATTAACCAAAGCTATTGCCAACTGTTCGGGGACAATTTTTGGCTCCTTCATTCACAGGCAAGTGTGCGCAGTAGTAAAATTTTGTTGGCCCCGCCCTTTTATGAGCGTCATCAATTTCTAATTGGTTTGTTTGGTGTCACATGCCCCGCCTGTTTCAATTTTTAATTGGTTGATATTTGGTCTGAGGCTCATAATGGGCGGAGCCAACATAATTTGAATCCTGGGCACACATGCCTGTGTCATTATTAGCTTACTCAGCTGCAGCTTCCAATTTTGAATGTCATTTGGACTTTCAGAATCTGCCTGTGCTGTTTTTTTTTTTGCTTCCTGTAGTGCTTCAAACATAATCAACAATCATGCTGCAGAGTATGTTGTTAAAAAGAAATCTTTTTCATCAGTTTAAATGTTATTTTACAAGTCAAGTATTGCCTGAACCTATTGTTAATCCAACTATAAAACACACAGGGGTATGTATGTTTGATACATCGATTTATTTTTATTTAATTTTGTTGAGATTAAATACTTTTTTTAGTAAAAAAAAAAGCCACTGACCCTTGATAAAACCAAAGCTGTAAGCCTTAAATTCAAGGTGGAAACATGGTACTTGAACTACTATCTTAAATGTTTTCAAACAAGTTCTCAATATACAGGAGACCTGTTTTGCTTTTTTAAAAAAATTAACCTTGAAAATTTCAAACAAATTCTCAATATACACTTATGTGATAGACCCTGATTTATTAAATAACCTTGAAAATAGTTTGCTCCAATCACTGTGAAAAAAGTTAAAAATGTCAAATCAAAAGTTTCCTTCTTGAATTCCAGCCATGAATAATCAGGTTTTTCATAATCCAAATCAGTGATTGGGGGGGGGGGGGGGGGGGCTATTTCATGAAATTTATTTTGTTGATTGAAATATTTTCATGAAATTTATTTTGTTGATTGAAATATTTTCATGAAATTTATTTTGTTGATTGAAATATTTTCATAAAATTTATTTTGTTGATTGAAATATTTTCATGAAATTTATTTTGTTGATTGAAATATTTTCATAAAATTTATTTTGTTGATTGAAATATTTTCATGAAATTTATTTTGTTGATTGAAATATTTTCATGAAATTTATTTTGTTGATTGAAATATTTTCATGAAATTTATTTTGTTGATTGAAATATTTTCATGAAATTTATTTTGTTGATTGAAATATTTTCATGAAATTTATTTTGTTGATTGAAATATTTTCATGAAATTTATTTTGTTGTTTGAAATATTTTCATGAAATTTATTTTGTTGTTTGAAATATTTTCATGAAATTTATTTTGTTGATTGAAATATTTTCATGAAATTTATTTTGTTGATTGAAATATTTTCATGAAATTTATTTTGTTGATTGAAATATTTTCATGAAATGTTTATGAAAAAGTTGTGAAAATATATTGAAAAAGTTGTAAAGTTAATTGAAATCGATGAAATAAATCAAGATAATTGCATCCGTTTACACATAATGTGACGTAATGATTGTAGAATAATTAAGACATAGTGTTGGAACAGTAAAGAAAATTCCATTAATTCAACAATGATTGAAGAAAATGAAACAAAGATTCCAAAAACTTTGAACAAAGAATTGACACAAATGGTAAAATTAAACATGTTTAAAATACTTCTATGAACCAATTACAATCACGTTTTTTTTTTCGTTTATTGTTTCAGTACTTTGAAAGTTGGAAACAGGTTTTTGAAATAAATTTCACCTTTTTTTTTCCGAAATATTTCAAACTACGATAATGTCAAATATTTCAATGAAATGAAATATTTCAATAATACGTCACTATTCGAAATAAAAAAAACTGTCTTCTAATTGAAAATGATATCTAAAATTCTTTTTTTTTGTTTGAATTCTATATTTTAGATTTTCATTAACAATGAGTGGCACAAGTCTGTCAGTGGAAAAACATTTAATACAGTTAACCCTTCTACAGGAGAAGTGATATGTGAAGTACAAGAGGGAGATAAGGTAAATAAAGTCATGTCCTTCAGGCATACCTCGAATTTAACGAATTTTTTGTTTTTACCTTATGTTTGTGTGAACCTTTATTTTAATACTAGTGTGGTAACCCGTCATAAATGACGGGAGCAAAATTCACAGGCAATTGTGCGCATGCGCGTCTTTTTTTTCCTTTTTTACTCCTTTCATTTCAATTTCAGTTACCCCCTCCCACTTTTCTCTCTCTCCTCCCCCCTTCTACACTTTCCAACCTTTTCCCCTCACCCCCTCCACTTTTCTCTCTCCCCCCTTCTACACTTTCCAAAGGAAGAGTTCAACATATAGTTGACCTTGAGAAAAAAAAACGGTTCATTTATTCAAATTTATAGAAATTCCGACGTGCTTCAATGGTTTTGT
Source organism: Brachycybe producta (assembly GCA_036925085.1). NCBI lineage: Eukaryota > Metazoa > Arthropoda > Diplopoda > Playtdesmida > Andrognathidae > Brachycybe > Brachycybe producta. Next base: position 3,450,066 of record JAUPFP010000002.1, read on the forward strand.
TACTCCACACACAAACACATACACAGACCTGGGATATTATATAAATAATAATTTTGCATTATTAGCCCGTGGGGGGGGGGGGGGAATGCACATGCAATTGTTCATTGCGCAACAGTTTAATCTGCCAATTACGGAGCCCTGTAAAGGCCATACAGTGAAAATAATTTTCATAACAGTTGACACTTGTTTTCTGTCAATTACCACTTAAGAGGCTACATAGCACAAATTGTTTCAAAAAAATCTCCACAAAAGGAGCGCTAGCATCGTTTTTCTATTGAGCCCATAGACCCAATGTTAAAGAAATAATTGTTAATTTTTAAAATACACAGTAATCGTGGCAATATGTTTATTTTTCGTATTTAAAGTTGTCCAATTTTGATGGTTCAAAGTGCAATGTGCACTTTAAATATGTTTAGCTAGTGATAGAATGTGAAAAAAATTGGAAAGTGTGCTTCTATTTTTTAAAAAAATATTTCAAAATCGCAGATTTTTAACTCAGTATGATGAAATCCATTAAGTAAGAAAAACACAACCATTAAAATGTTCATAAACAATACCTAAAAACAATTCTTAAAAAAAAAAAAACAGGAAAAAAACGTGAAGCTTGACACGTGCTGATTTTTTCTGTTTTATTTTAAAAATTACTTTTAATTATTTTTTATGAATGGATGTTTTTCTTACATAATGGAGTTTAACATAGTTAAAAATTCGCGATTTTGAAATATTTAAAAAAAAATGGAAGCACACTTTCTAAATTTTTGATGATCTATCACTAGATAAACATATATTTAAAGTGCACATTGCGCTTTGAACCATCATAATTGGACAACTTTAAATATGAAAAATGTTTATTTTTGCCGACTGTGTATTTTAAAAATTAACATTTATGCTATGTAGCTTCTTAAAGGCATACAGACAAAAAAATTTTAAAACAAAATATTGTTTGCTAAAAGCATAGTCTGCTAAAAATTGAGTCATTTTCAAACTCGCATGAAATGCCTAATTATGCTTATTTTGAAAGATAACAACATTTAATGATTTCTAAAATATAATGTATTCAATGTTCTTTTCTATTATGCAGATAAAACAAAGAGTTAGAAAGTCGTGACTAAGTAGTTGTTAAGAATTATGCAAAGGAATAAGAAAACCGGAATATACAGGGGGTGTCCATAAAGTCTTTCCCTGATTACAAAAATCCACTGTACACAAATTATGCAAAGCTCGAGCAAACGTTTTTCACCTATTTGTAGCCACACTCATAAAGTTTTTTTCCTGCCTGGTTTTCCAGCCCGTAAACAGTCCAGGTGGCGCTGCGGTCATTAAGACTGGCTTGAGTCACAGTTGGTTGCCCAGTTCTTTTCAAATTTCCAACACTACCAGTCTCTTTAAACTTCAGATACCACTGTTTAATGCTTTTAAAATCCGGTGGTTCTCGTCGATATTCCGTTCTAAACCGTAGTTGCCGATTTCGTTTCATGAAACCACCCGACACATTGCAAGTTTTCTCCTGCAACGACGCCATTTTGGTTTTGATGACCGCAGCGCCGCCTGGACTGTTTACGGGCTGGAAAACCGGCCAGGAAAACATTTTTTATGAGTGTGGCTACAAATAGATGAAAACCGTTTTCTTGTACTTTGCATAGTTTGTGTACAGTGGATTTTTGTAATCAGGGAAAGACTTTATGGACACCCTGTATTTCTGGTTATTTTGCTTATCAGCTTGAAACAGTTACACGAAATCGAAAGTTTAAAACCTGAAATAATTGGAGTCGGCTGTAAAAAAAAAAAAAAAACTTTTTATAGCTTTTTCAAATTATCTATTACCGTCTTTCACTTTGAAATTGAAGGTTAAAAAGGTCGTGATATTATATGCCTACCTGCGGTACCCCAAAAACTTTAAACTGAAATTTTTAAAGATAATCAACATGAAACTTGACTTAAAATATTCAGTTGTTTTTTTAGAATTTCTAAAACAATTTCATTAACTTAACTTAAAAACATGCAGATTTTTATTAATTTTGTTTTTAAATTTAAAAAGTTAGTAACAGCCGGACTTGAATTTGAATATGTAAATTTTCAAAGTGATATTAAATATTACAAACTAAAAAAAAGTAATACCTAGTACACATTTGATAATTGAAATGCATTTCAATAATAAACGTGTTCTATGGAGGCCTGTGAAAGACAAACAAACAATATATCTCGAATTTAATTTATTCAGTTAATAATCTGAAAATATTGAGTTAATACTTAAATATAATTATATAAACTATTGACAACTATATTGATTTAAGTATTTCAATTTAAAATATTAATAGTCAATTTTCATTTGGTTCGTGTCCTACACATGAGTTAAATGGATTCAAATTAAATGTGTTTAGGGACAGGACATACGAACCAAGTAAAAATTGACTTTATTATTAATAATTTAAATTGAAATACTAAATAAATATTTTGTCAATAGTTTCTATAATTATATTTAAGTATTAACTCAATATTTTCAGATTATTAACCTGAATAAATTGAATTCGACATATTGTTTGTTTGCCCTTCACAGAGGGCTCTGTAGAACACGTTTATTATTTAAAAGCATTTAAATTATCAGGTGTGTACTAGGTATAATTGTATAGGTCGCTATAGGTGACCTACACTTGGGAACTGATAAAAAGGGCGGGCAATTACCAACAAACCAATTAGAAATTGATAGCTGCTACACACAGAAAACCTAAAATTTCAAAAGAAAAACATAAATCATACATAATATGGATTTAACGTCTGTGTTATGATTAGGGCTCGGATTTTTATGCACAATCTAGAAAATGTTTCTTAATATGTGGCCCAAGTGCCAATTGCGAAGTCGTCATTATCATTTTAGAGCGACCGCAATTATTTTCTAATTAAAAAAAAGGCTGATTAGAGGCTAGATGTCTGGTTACCATCAGTTGTCAACTAGACTTCTAGCTACTAACCAGCCTTTTTGACTAAAACAAAACAATTGTTGGTTGATCTGATAAACACAGGCAATTAGAAAACGGGATGAACAGAAGTTGGCTCCGCCCTTTTTATGACGAACGCAACTTCTAATTGGTTGGTTATGTAGTCTGACGTCACATGCTCCGCCCTTTTCAACGTAGAACCACACAACAAACCAATTAGAAGTTGCAGTTCGTCATAAAAAGAGTGGAGCCAACTTCTGTTCATCCCGTTTTCTAATTGCCTGTGATTTGAACGGGATTGTTACTTCACAATTGGTCCGTGTGCCACAGGTTGATAAGTATATGCATGATATTGCATAAAAAACTGAGATATACCGAGATATTTTAAAGCGAATTCACGTTTGACAAAATTCGCGCTGGACAAAATTCGCGCTGGACAAGCGAGGATTGTCAAGCTGTAGTTAGTCGTATGTGGGGCACCTTCAAACTGTTTTTCCAAACCGCGAAAAAATAAGTGTTTACATATTTATTTACTTATTTATTTGATAACATAAAAGTTTTTTTGACACACTTCCTTTTTAATGTACTTTCTAATTTTGCAACAAAAAAGTTTTAAACTTAATTGAGGAAGTTGAACTTTGATGTGCCTACTTTTTATTAAAACTTTTTTTTAGATGATTATTTCTACCCTCATTAAATTTGTTTTTAAAAGAGTAAGCCTATATATAATTTATTTATCTTTGTCATAATAAATAAGCCTTTTGTTGTTTTACTGATAAATTGATAATATATGTAATAAATATATCCAATTCAAAGCGACAAGTGGGTTGAAAAAGTTGTTGTTTTGGATAATTTAGGCAAATTGAACCTTGCTGCCAATTAATTGTTACAAGGAGTTTGTATATGAGGAGGTTGTAACTGGTAAGACAGTGAAAGCTTAAGGTGCATTCACACTAGGCTGGTTTCAAGCCACTGGTTGCTGCTGGCTATTAGCAGCAACAGCAAGCAGCTGCTACTTTGGGTTCACACTTGTCCAGTCACTGCTGGTATTAGCAGCGCAAGTCATCCAATCACCATCTTGCAAAAACACAAACTCTTAACAACAACCAACCCAAGCAGTAGAGTTTCAACTACCCACTAGTGCCACTACTAGCGACACTGGCTGGTAGCAGCAGGAAGGGAGTCACATGACCAGCTGGTAGCTGCTAAAGTTCGACATGTTCAACTTCACCAGCTGCTGTTAAAATCACTAGCCTGCTGGAGAAAGCAGCTGCTGGTAGCAGATCACACTATGCTGCTAGAGGGCTACAACCAACCAGCCTAGTGTGAATGGCAAATTTAGTGACAAATGGAAACTTTTACTTGAAATCGCTTATAATTTGACTTGACTATCTTGCAGTTAGCAATCATTAAGAGGCTACATCACAAAATGACTTCGAAAAATTTCTACAAAGAGCGCTAGCATCGTTTTTCTATTGACCCCATAGACCCTATGTTAAAGAAAAATGGTAATTTTTAAAATACAGTCAGTGACGGCAATATGTTGATTTTTCATATTTAAAGTTGTCCAATATTAAGTTTTCAAAGTGCAATGTGCACCTTAAATATATGCTGATCGAGTGATAGAATGACAAAAAATTGGTAAGTGCGGTTCTATTTTTAAAAACTATTTCAAAATCGCGAATTTCTAACTTTTATTGTTAAACTCCATTGAGTTTGTGCTCCTAAGCAAAAATACCTAAAATTTTTAAAAAAACCACAATTAAACCACAGTGAAGCCAACACATTGGCACACGTGCTAATTTTTTTCTGGTTTTTTAAAATTATTTTTACGTATTTTTAGGGCCATTTTTAGGGCCGTTTGTTTCGTGTTTTGGCTTACTCAATGCAATTTAACATAAGAGTTAGAAATTCGCGATTTTGAAATAGTTTTTAAAAATAGAACCGCACTTACCAATTTTTTGTCATTCTATTACTCGATCAGCATATCACTAACTCACTCGTTCCTACAGTAAGATGAGTGCAACAAGTGCTTTTGAGTGTTCTGAATTGAACAGATGAGACATGTTTATTTTTTCTTCAGCACTTTTATTCGAACCACTATGGGTGGGGGGAAGCTGCATGTCAAAATGTCCCAATTGAGGATTTCCATTCTTCCAGTATTTATATCTGCAGTTCAAATAGAGATATGCATGATTTAATTATGGATATTGCCAATTAAATTGTAGATCATCTAAAACTGAATTGTAGATCTATTGACAAAATTTGGGTGAATTTTTCCATATTTCGACCGTAAATGAAGTGGAAGATCGAAAACACGTCTTTGGCTAATATACGTCTTGGGTAGTGGCTACCAGTAATGCATAGGCTTGCCACCTGTGGAGGACAGTCTTTTATTTGGAAGAAATGTCCTCCGGCCAGGACCATCCTTCACGAAGGCAAAGATGGGACTCCACACAATAAATTTTATAAAAACTTAAATACTTTCGTGGAGGACGGAGGACATTTCTTCCAAATGGAGGGACTGTCCTCCACAAAGGTGCTATTACAGGTGGCAAGCCTACTAATGCATCATAATGATTGACACATAAACAAGTTGCACGTGTTGCACAATGCAACAAGCCAAATTATTCTCAAATGCACCTTTATAAAATGGCCGTGTAATTTGACCTCTACTGTTGTCATTAATATTAATTGATATGTGACTGTACTATAACTGCAATAATTATACTGCAAGTATAATTATTATAATTATAATGATCATTATTCGTATTGACTGGCCTGACGTCACTCCATATTATTATAGTGCTCATTTAGGGGTCGGTCGGTCAGAGCCACACAGACCACTACTTGCGTCGCTCTTAGTGGAAGCTTGTGACAGCAGGTGGTTTAACGAAAAATTTATGAGGCGTGTTATTTAGGTCTCCCTAAAACGCAGAAATTGCAGAAACTTATTTAACATGACAGAAATTAATGTGAAATTGCAGAAACTGCAGGAACCTATTTAACATATGACCCATATTATGACCCAAATGCCATCGCTAGATAAAACCCATGTCCACCACTGCCAGCAATTATTTTGAGGTAACTTGGGTGGAGGAGGATGTTAAACAAGGGTGCTCTTTCTACTTTGATGTAATCTCCTATTAACTAGCGTCCACCAAAAATAATCTTTGGCCGACATGAATAGGCGGAGATGCAGTCGGCCAAGATGAATACCCCGTGATACAATGTTTCATGTCAATGGCAATAAACATGTTTCTGAAATCACTTATGTATTATATGTTATCTAGGCAGATGTCGACTTGGCCGTGAAAGCAGCTAAAGCTGCCTTTTCGTTTGGATCGCCATGGCGTACTATGGACGCCTCGGAACGAGGAAATCTACTTAATCGTCTGGCTGATTTGCTTGAACGAGATCAAGTATTACTTGCGGCAAGTATAAAATGAATGTGGTTTCAACTATTGGCTATTTGTAGTGGGTCGTATCCAAATGTAACACCCAGTAACTCATGAACCTGCCAAAACCATAGCCTGGGGGTAAACAACTCATACTTGTTCCTCCCTCCCTCTTTCTGATTCATACTTAAGTGGCGGATTGATACTCTTAGGACCATGGTCACTTGAACCTGGTTACACCTCGTAAGTGTACACAGGTCCAAGGTATAAAAGGACCCTGCTCCTCTTTGTTCTTTGTCCACTCTTGAGTAGTACACACCGGGATTCTTCGTTGCGATACATTGTTGCGGGGCTGAATCGCGGCTGAATCTCGTCTGTTGCATTTCTGTCCCACATATAAAAGGAATGAAATTTAGAAATCTTGCCCATCGTCCAAAAGGCTTAAACCGAATGTGCTCTCAGCTGAGAAGAGCTTGTGTGCCCACCACCGTTTCTGCTTTATTTGCCCCTTTATGATCACCGTGTAGGCCCATATTGCAAGGGCCGCTTCAGCTGGTAATATTTACATTGTGAAAGCCAGAAGGATGAAGAGAAACTGAGTGTAGGTGTGGACACGGAACAATGTTGCAGGTCTGAATCGTGTCAGTTGCGATTTTGCCCTGCAACATTGAATCGGAGCAACAAAGATCTGGTGTGTACTAGGCTTTGCTCAAGTTTTGTACAGCGCTGATTATCATATCCGTATCATGTAACGTCCCGCCGGACCGCTACAATACCCAGTAAGCAAAAACGCCCACGAAACACACAGACGCAAAAAACTTACCGCCAACCGGCTCCTACGGGGACGGGACCGTACCCGTAGCCGCCTCCCCACGGTGTTCCTTGGGATGTGCCAGCTCCACGGAGCCACCCACGACAGACACGACGAAAGACCACGCCGCCACGCCAAGAATATCGCGGTAGAACACCGGTTCTACCGCGAGCAGACACGAGTACCGGCCGACGAAGGTCGGAGAAGGACGGTGGTGTTGCCCCAAACCGGCGACCCACTCTCCCGCGGTAACTCCCCAAAATAACAGACACGACACACAAAGTATAAAAACGATGAACAGTGTTTTATTACACTTTGGTGATAAAGATGACAGTGATGGGTATATTTACAGAACCGGCTGGTTACTTCAACCAGCCAGGCACGATATACAACAAAAGGCCACAAGGCCAAAAGGCAAAACAACGATGATAAAGAGCTGGACAGTGGAGGTCTCCTTCACCTCCACCCACAGGTCTAGTCCATGATGCTGCCACCAACACAATCCCCAGATCCTGTGGTTGACTAGGCCACAGGAAACCTCCAGGCAACTCCACCTGGAGGGGACAGAGGTCACATCTGACCTCTCACCCATAGACTTCATGGTGAGAGGTCTGCTGGCACCAAAATGGCGTCCGTCCCATCAGCCTACTGTAGCTGTCAGGCAGACCACCATAGGGAAATTCGTCTGCTCAATGAAAATTTAAAAATTGAGCAGACCAGGTTGCCACAATCACATCATAGGCCCGTGGACGCACCTTTGATTAATAACTACTTCATTCTTGTAATGTTCATGTTTCTCGACAAGAATGAATAAAACGTTGAAGAAGTGGATGGTTACCACCCTTCTGCTAGATTTACACCCCTACACAAAAGGCTGATCACAATCCAGCACATCTGACTATCTCTGTAGCTCGAATCTTCTCTGTGCGGCTACCGCGCGATTAAGAAAAGCGACGAGTTACAGAAAAGAGAGCAATTTGGATTTGGTCAAAGGACGCCATAAAGCTCACACAAATCTATAACAAAAGATTTACAAAAAGCAAATCCTATTTTTCTCTTACTATATAATACAAAATAATATTGAATTACAACAGATTCTCTTAGTTTGGTGCGGGTACCACCTTATAAAGCTGAGTATGTGTGATTTAGACCCGACCGCGTTCGGTGCCGGGGTCGTTCTCATTGGTAGGTATTTCCTGTTGAACACAATTGTAAGGAAGAAGAATGTTAATGGACAGACGAGACAAATGTAGGTTGACGGCGTTACTTATTTATAGTATACAACCATTGACATACAACAAACAGAGAAGAGTTACAAAGTGTGGCGTTGCTTAGCCACCGGACCATTGAATGAGTTGTTTCATGTTTCGATATCAGAGAATGGACTCCGAATTGATCAAGACACGGACCTTTATACTTTGGGCCTGTGTGCACCTACTCAGGTGCACCCTTGATGGGTATCCATCTGCCGATCCTGGACAAAGGATAGGACTTGTACAATTTCTCTCCTCTGGGAGAGGAATTGAGTGGGAAGTAGGACATTTGGGGTACAGTGAAACCCCAGGTTATGGATTTCAAGGGGAAGGCGAAATGCAGGTTGTCACAATGTGTTGCGCAGCACATCATACAACACATGTTGTACCGGTACAAGTTGTACAATGCATATAACTACGTTTATCTTGCCTAATGTAAACCCCATCAGCATCATTATCATTTCCTGCACCTTTTTGCCACAGTATGCAGGATCGGCATTACGGGTTCTATCTCTGCACTCCTTTCGATTTTGTGTCAAACTCCCAGGAACCCCAACATGCCCCCATAGCCCGTTTTATCACCATATGTTCCAGTATTTTTTTTGGGGCCTTCCTCGATCCCATTTAAATTCACAGGTCCAAATTCATCACCTATTACAATTACAACTAAAATTACAAAAAACTTTGCAAGCAGCCGGTTGGCCTATGGCAGAGGGATCCTAAAGCGGCAGTCACACTAGGCTGGTTTACAAGCCGCTGGTTGCTGCTGGCTATTAGCAGCAATAGCAAGCAGCAGCTGCTTTGGGTTCACACTTGTCCAGTCACTGCTGGTATTAGCAGTGCAAGTCATCCAATCACCGTCTTGCAAAAACACAAACTCTAACAACAACCAACCCAAGCAGTGGAGTTTCAACTACCACTAGTGCCACTACTAGCAACAAAAAGTTCACACTAGATGGCAGCAGCAGGAAGGAAGTCACATGACCAGCTGGCAGCTGCTAAAGTTGGACATGTCCAACTTCACCAGCCGCTGTTAAAATCACTAGCCCGCTGGAGAAAGCAGCTGCTAGTAGCAGTTCAGACTATGCTGCTAGAGCGCTACAACCAGCCAGCAGCAACCAGCAGCTGGGAAACCAGCCTAGTGTGACTGCGGCATAAGATCCAAATGCTGCAAGATGCATTGTCAAATTTATAATTACAGAAATTGCCTATTTAAGTAGCTCATCCTCTCCACTCCTAGTTACATGCCCAAACCAACCCCCACCCCCTTACAGTTTCTAAAACACTTTCAATGGTCTCTTCATTTTGCAACCAGATAATAAACAAAAGTTTACAAATTAAAAAAATCTAAACGTTGAACTTTCAATAGAATTTATGCTGTCAGTTAATATATTTATCCTCGAGTGTCTGTTTTAAGTTATGACAATATGTAAAGTATATTTTTTTTTAAAAAATTTTATCTTTAACTGGTGTTATAAAATGTACGTATGAGGCTTTTGCGATAAATATTATCAATTTATCATGTTCATTTTATCTTTAATCTTTTAGAGTTTGGAAACACTTGATAATGGAAAACCATACACGGCTTCATATTATTCAGATCTGGACTTAACCATCAAGTACTATAGGTTGGTAATATACTTTTCCAGAAGTATACTTTTGACATTGAAATGTTTTTGATTGTATCACACTTACACACGGATAATAATGTACGTGTAGATGTTTACTGCATTGTAACAGACCACGCGACACAGGCAATTAGAAATCTGGACAAACAGAAGTTGGCTCCGCCTTTTTTATGACGACCGACAACTTCTAATTTGTTGTGTGGTTTGACGTTTTAAAGGGCGAAGCATGTGTCGTCAGGCTACATAATCAACCAATTAGAAGTTGCCGGTCGTCATAAAAAGGGCAGACCCAACTTCTGTATGTCCCGATTTCTAATAGCGTGTGCACTGGCTGGTATTCATAATATATTATTTTATGAAATGCGCGCCTCCCTACTTTTGAGTATAGAAAATAGTTCACTGCTCTAATACCTAGTACACACCTGATAATTTAAATGCATTTAAATAATAAACGTGTTCTACAGAGCCCTGTGGAAGGACAAACAAACAATATGTCGTGGAATTCAATTTATTCAGTTTAATAATCTGAAAATATTGCGTTAAACTATTTGACAAAATATTGATTTAGTATTTCAATTTAAAATATTAATAATAAAGTCAATTTTTATTTGGTTCATGTATTTAACTTCATTCTGTATAATTCACCTAAACACGATTAATTTGAATTCATTTAACTTATGTATGTACAAGATGTAAGAATAACTGTTTTATTTGAAGATTGATTTTTTTTTTACTTTTGGGTTTTTTTTTTTCAAAATTCATTTTTTATATTCATTTTACAACTTCTTTAAACCCAAAACTTAAATTTATGATCTAATAAAAGTATAATGAAGTATAATGTATAATTACTCGTGATTTAATGAATAAAATCACGATTTAATGAATAAAATCACGATTTAATGAATAAAATCGCGATTTAATGAATAAAATCGCGATTTAATGAATAAAATCGCGATTTAATGAATAAAATCGCGATTTAATGAATAAAATCGCGATTTAATGAACAAAATCGCGATTTAATGAACAAAATCGCGATTTAATGAACAAAATCGCGATTTAATGAACAAAATCGCGATTTAATGAACAAAATCGCGATTTAATGAACAAAATCGCGATTTAATGAACAAAATCGCGATTTAATGAACAAAATCGCGATTTAATGAACAAAATCGCGATTTATTGAATAAAATCGCGATTTATTGAATAAAATCGCGATTTAATGAATAAAATCGCGATCTAATGAATAAAATCGCGATCTAAGGAATAAAATCGCGATCTAAGGAATAAAATTACGATCTAATGAAAAAAATCCACGGTTTAATCCTAAAAAAGAAATTTCACGGTTTAATCCTAAAAAAGAAATTTCACGGTTTAATCCTAAAAAAAAAATTCACGGTTTAATCCTAAAAAAAAATTTCACGGTTTAATTCTAAAAGAAAATCCACTGTTTAATCCTAAAAAAAATTACGGTTTAAGCATAAAAAAAATCACGGTTTAATCCTAAAAAAAATTACGGTTTATTAAATAAGATGATTCTTTAAGAAAAAAATCATTTTTTTTTCCTACGAAGATTTTTAAAAATATTTTAAATCGGGATTTTATACGATCCAGTTTTAATAAATTGATGAATTATTTCCAGATACTATGCGGGATGGGCAGACAAAATTCAAGGGAAAACGATACCCGTTGATGGTAGTTATTTCACTTACACACGTCACGAGCCTGTCGGTGTCTGTGGACAAATCATTCCGGTGTGAATCTTTTGCATTCGTAATTTGTTTGCAAAAGTTTTTCTTCATCTTCTTAATTTTTTTATTCATTTTTATCGTTTTATATTTCATTCAGTGGAATTTTCCTCTTTTGATGCAAGCATGGAAACTTGGACCTGCTTTGGCAACGGGCAACGTGGTCGTGATGAAGCCAGCCGAACAAACTCCCCTGACAGCTCTCCATGTTGCTGAGCTGATTAAAGAGGCTGGGTTTCCTCCGGGAGTTGTGAATATTGTACCAGGCTATGGCCACACGGCTGGAAATGCGATTGCCTTACATTCGGATGTTGATAAGGTTGCATTTACAGGATCTACTGAGGTAGGTTTCTCGAGATTTTTTTTTATTTTGGCATTTTGTTTCGAAAAATTGCGTTTCCGTTTGTTTGTGTTTTGTCAACTTGATGTGGATTCGGCCTTAGAACACACCCACTCCATTGGCCGGGCCGGGGGGGGGGGGGGGAGCTATTTTGATGAACGGCGCGCGCAACGGTTGGAACAGTCGGAAGAGGCGGACACTACAATAGTCGGAACAACTGTAGGAACAGTAGGAAGGTTACGTTTAGTTAAATTAAGCCCCTCAGTCTTTAAAGTATTATTTCATCAAATTAGTCGATTGTTCCGAGTCTCTGACTATTCCCTAATTTTATCAACTGGTAGAACAGTCGGAATAATGGAATAATTGGATGAAATATCCGCCTGCAACAGGCTTAATTTAACAAAACGTAACCTTCCGACTAGTTACTGTTGTTCCGTCTCTTGTTCCGGCTGTTGTACCGCAGTTCATCAAAATAACACCCTCTACACACACACATTAAGTTTTATAAAAAAAAGCTTATTTCATCAAAAGGGACTAGTTAGAGGCTAAAATCTTGAAGAACTCGTCATTAATACATGGGTGCTTAAAACAGCTTTAGTTTGTAAACTTTTTGACTGAAAAAGTTATTTTTGTCTTAATTATCACTGAATTGGAAAACTTTCTCACAAGTTTTGAATTTTTTTTTTTTTTTTTTTTGCTTAATTGTTCCTCTTAAAAATAAATTTTTATTAAGAGGTTGGACGAATCCTAAATTTTCTCGAATCCGAATCCTAAAAGGTTCTCGAATCCCTCAAATCTCCTATCTCTCGAATCCTTCATATAAGAGAATTCTATATTATTCATTAAGAAGAAATAAATAAATGAAATAATATTAAATATTAAACTATTAATAATAATAAAAAAAACAGTGTGGCGACACTCGGGATCAGGCCACAAGGTGATATTGCATGGTGATCTGTGTTCCGCCGAAATTAAAATAATCACCGTTTTTTGTTAGTGAACGCTTCTATTGGACGTCAATGGAGTTAAAGCTAATTTTACTAAAGTTTTTTTAAGTTTTCTTTAGGTGTTAGAATTCGTAAGACGAAAAAAGCGCTAAGATTCGAGCTGTCGAATCTCGAATATTTTTTTCCAGATTCGCATGATTCAAGGATTCGAATGTCGCACCCCTAATTTTTATTATTTTTTTTTTTTTTGCTCAATTTGAGTTTCATAGTTTAAGGCCCAAATCTAAAAAAAGAAATGCATGCAGCCTTCAACCCTCAATCTTCAGTATTGGGGTTCAACATAAAGAAACTTCTATTTATAATTCAGTGTTATGCAATAAACAAAAGTTACCAATTTTGTTGGTTTACTCAGAGGGTTAAAGTAGAAGTTCATGTTCCAATATCTCTTGCCGAAGACGCGTTATTTTCATGTTTTTTTAGTTAATAAAGACATGATTTTTTTTTTTTAGAAATCACATCAAATTTTTTACTAAAGATAATTTGCAGTAGATGAAGTGGTTCAATCAATGATATATTTAAAAAAAATTTAAATCACAATTCAAGTATCCGAATAATTAGTTCCATCGATTTACGAAATTTACATATTGTTGATAATACAAACAGCATTAAATTTAATAATAAATTGCAAAAAATAGCATTTTGTGAATGGGGGTTTATTTGATTTCAATAAATAAAAAAAAAACATTTATGAAAAACATTCTATAATTCTGCAAATTAAGGGTCACACACTGAAGACACCGATCAATTCAATATGCTAATTAAATTTAAATTTCTTGCTCACCCAACCATGACTTGAAGATTTATATTTAAAAAAACCTTATGCAGTGTTATGTTATCATTTATTTCAACAGATAGGTTTTGCTATTACCAAATATTTCTCTGCAAAAATATTTATAAATCTTTTTTTTTTGGCAAGAATTATATATTTTATATATAAAATAATGTCTGTCTGTGTATAATGCTATACAAACAAGGACAAAAACATTTAAGCTCGTCGGAATTTATATAAATTTGAATAAATGAACTTTTTTTCTCAAGGTCAACTATGTTGAACTCTTCCTTTGGAAAGTGTAGAAGGGAGAAGAGAGAGAAAAGTGGGAGGGGGTGAGGAGAAAAGGTTGGAAAGTGTAGAAGGGGAGAGAGAGAGAAAAGTGGGAGGGGTGAGGGGAAAAGGTTGGAAAGTGTAGAAGGGGAGAGAGAGAGAGAAAAGTGGGAGGGGGTGACTGAAATTGAAATGAAAGGTGTAAAAAAAGGGGAAAAAACGACGCGCATGCGCACAATTGCCTGTGAATTTTGCTCCCGTCATTTATGACGGGTAACCCCACTAGTATATTGTTATTCTATTTTAACCATTTTTGTAACAAAAAGTGTATATATTTTTTCAAATGTAGGCTCTGAAGATGATTGTGAATGCAATCGAAACGTCAGCCACTTCTTTATATAATTTTAAAATTAATAAATTGTTTTAAATAAGAGATGGGTTTTTAGTATTCTTGAAAAAAGATTCTTTAAAGAAACTTTAAAAGTGACTATTTAGAAGAACCAACTATTACACTGTAATTAATGTAAAAAAAATCAAGAACTTTTAAAAAGCATAAAAATGTTTTTAAAAACTCAAATTTTGCAAGCCTGTTTCAAGGTTAGAAATTATTGAAATTGTCTGTAATTAATACGACTTGTTACTGGGCCAGTCTAGTTTAGCAGGTTTATGTCTCGCATTAAGTTATTTCTAGTTTGGCATGACTCCAGTTTAAAAATGTGCCATTAATGTTTCTTAGCTCGGGAGATTTTGACAGAGATAATCTTAATTTATATATTTCTTTTGTTTATTTTTTTTTAAAAAGGTTGGAAAAAAGATTCAGCAGGCTTCTGCGATCAGCAACCTTAAACGCGTGTCCCTGGAACTTGGTGGCAAAAGCCCAAATATAATTTTTAAAGATGCTGATCGTTCGTATTCCGTTTTATTTATTTATTTTTTTTTTACAGTGAGGTTCGATTCACACTATACGGTCAAATATAGTACTATAGAATTTCAATTGAAATGCAATCTATTTAGGAAGTTGGCATTCACACTCGGATCATGGTTTTGCATAAAAAAAATGACCAGCCACCATGACTGCACTTTGTTACGACCTGTGCCCTGTTTCTCAAAAAAATACAAGTCTTGTAATAAAAGTGAATTCTTACGGAGCCCTTATCAGGATATGCATCGAAAATTCACAATTAGTTATTACGAATTAACAATTTGTAATGACAATTGGTGTGAATTTGCGACGTGTTTTCTTTACATGGCTTTGTAGAATTCACTTGTATTACAAGACTTGTATTTTTGAGAAACAGGTCGCTGATAGTGTGTGTGTAGAGAGGAAAAAAAATTAAAAAAATATCAATATAATTTTAAAAATGGTCATTAAGTTGCTTTAAACTTATTAATTAATTATTAATAGTTGGGTTTAAAAGAAAGCATTTAATAAAAATGGTTCATATTAAAATTCTCGTTTTCCAAATT
The DNA here is from genome assembly GCA_036925085.1 of Brachycybe producta. Taxonomy (NCBI): domain Eukaryota; kingdom Metazoa; phylum Arthropoda; class Diplopoda; order Playtdesmida; family Andrognathidae; genus Brachycybe; species Brachycybe producta. The sequence goes on from JAUPFP010000002.1 coordinate 3,465,693, forward strand.
TCAATTTAGGTTTTAATGAACTTCAGGATTTAAATTTTTTTAAAAAAATCCAATTGAAATCGGATTAGAAATTTGGATATATTATTTACTTTTTTATATTTAAGGTGGCTTTATAAATATTTATTTTGTTTTGATCCTCCCAGATGGCGCGCCTGCGTGGCTATTATGTTCTATAGGCGGTCTCTGCCCCCCCCCCCCCCCCCAACGCACTCGCGGTTTTGAGAAAATTTATATTTTTCAAGCAAACGTTTTTCGGAAAACATTACGGAAAAAATTCAAAGTGTTTTCGAAACTAGGATAAAAAATAAACTTTTTTATAACAGCTTGAAAATATTTTTTTTTTCATGAAATGTTAATTGAAAATTCCCAAAAACGGGTCATTTCATTTCAAACTGCTATTAAAAGGTTTTATGTTTTAAGATATTGACCATGAAACAACTTTTAACATAAATCTTCTACGATTCTAGTTTTGAATACAATTTGAATTTTTTCATAATGTTTTTTTTTTAAAAAAAATGTTCGCTTGACGTTTTTGCATCTGCATTTTATAAACACGACTATGGAGCATAGTATTAGGCCATTGCGGTGGCACAGTCCGGTTGGGTGGAGGAGGGCAAAAGCGAAATAATTATCTAGAGAGCCACCTTAATAAAATCATTTTTTTTTTGCAACCCTGATATTTGAGTATTAATTTTTGTATACATTTTAAATGTTTATAGTGGATAATGCTGTCGAGATGAGTCACATGGGCCTCTTCCTCAATCAAGGGCAGTGTTGTTGTGCTGGTTCTCGTATTTTTGTCGAGTCTTCCGTTTACGACGAATTTGTTCAACGAAGTGTCGAAAGAGCAAAGAAACGCACGGTTGGTAACCCTTTCGATGCAAAGAATGAGCAAGGTCCTCAGGTGAGATTCGGAAGATTTCTACGAGACTCGGAAGAAATTAGAATTAATATTATAAACTATTTGTTATTATAGATTGACGAATCGCAAATGACAAAAATCTTGGATCTAATTGAAAGCGGGAAAAAGGATGGAGCCAAGTTGCTCGCCGGAGGCAACCGTGTCGGAAGCAAGGGTTACTTTATTGAACCAACTGTTTTTGCCGATGTCAAAGACAGCATGCGTATTGCGGAGGAAGAGGTAAACATGCTAAACAAAATAATCAGAAAAATCCTGCTATTTTGTACGGAGCCCTGTTGAGGACATTGAAATAAATAAATTAGACTCTGACTCTTTCAAAATCTCGACTTACTATCTCGAGATCTCGACTTACTATGTCGAGATCTCGACTTACTATGTCGAGATCTCGACTTACTATGTCGAGATCTCGACTTACTATGTCGAGATCTCGACTTACTATGTCGAGATCTCGACTTACTATGTCGAGATCTCGACTTACTATGTCGAGATCTCGACTTACTATGTCGAGATCTCGACTTACTATGTCGAGATCTCGACTTACTATGTCGAGATCTCGACTTATATTCTAGACTTACGCTTCAAATCACTGTATACATCTGCAGAAGTTAAGTACCTAACCTAACCTAACCTAACCTAACATAGCCTAACCTAACCTAACAGTACTTAACTTCTGCAGATGTATACAGTGATTTGAAGCGTAAGTCTAGAATATAAGTCGAGATCTCGACTTACTATCTCGAGATCTCGACTTACTATCTCGAGATCTCGACTTACTATCTCGAGATCTCGACTTACTATCTCGAGATCTCGACATACTATCTCGAGATCTCGACATACTATCTCGAGATCTCGACATACTATCTCGAGATCTCGACATACTATCTCGAGATCTCGACATACTATCTCGAGATCTCGACATACTATCTCGAGATCTCGACATACTATCTCGAGATCTCGACATACTATCTCGAGATCTCGACATACTATCTCGAGATCTCGACATACTATCTCGAGATCTCGACATACTATCTCGAGATCTCGACATACTATCTCGAGATCTCGACATAGTAAGTCGAGATTTTGAAAGAGTCCGAGTCTAATTTATTTATTTCAATGTCCTCAACAGGGCTCCGTAATTTTGACATCATTGATTTAAATCACACAATTTTTTGTTTAGTTGTTTATTAAATTTTAAATTTTTACATAAATAATTTTTATTTTTTACATGTCAGTGGCTGAATATAAATTTATTCTGTTTTTGTCCTCTTAGGTGGCGCGCGCCTGCATTGCTATTATCTTCTATGGAAGGTCTTCCTTCCGCTGCGGTTTTGAGAGAATTTATTTTTTCGAGCGAACATTTTTGAGGAGAAACAGTAATACAAGAATTGCATAGACTAAGGCTGGAGATGAGTAGAGTAAAGTAAATAGTAACATACTGCAGTGCTACAAATGAAGTGAATCTTTGTTGATGATTATGATGAGTGATAGCCTTTAGGGACTTCACTTTTTTTCTTAGAGGTTTATAATATATTTTAGCCCGTTTTAACCCATGAAACCTTGGGCTAAACTTGGTTTAAACCAGTGGGCTGTGCTAAATAAGTAAAAACCTGGGTTTTTGCCAACCCTGTTAGCAAACTTTGTATTGTTCGTAGTAATGTTCACTTTGTGCAGTGTGCGTGACTGGTGCACCACGGCTTAATGTTGCTCTTTGAAAAAAAATGTTGAGTAAGTTTCACTAAGATATTTTCTATTTCTTAAACTCAGATCTTTGGCCCAGTTATGCAAATCATGAAGTTCGACTCCATGGATGAATTGCTTGAAAGAGCAAATAATACCGTCTACGGGCTAGCCGCAGCCGTATTTACTAACGATATTGATAAAGCAATGCACGTATCACAAGGACTCAAGTCTGGTACAGTTTGGTAAGTATTTTCCGATGCATTTCTCAATTTGGCGCCAGCGAAAAGTTTTTGTTGTTGTTTAACTGAAGTAATGTTTCGTTAGGGTGAATTGCTATGATGTCCTCGACGCTCAGACTCCTTTTGGAGGCTACAAGATGTCTGGAAACTGTCGAGAAGGTGGCGAATATGGACTTCATGCTTACACCGAAGTCAAAACTGTATGCGTGCTATTACTTCAAATTTCATTTTTAAGGGGCTATATCGCCAAATTACTTCGAAAAATCTCCACGGAAAGCGTTTAGCATCGTTTTTCTATTGAGCCCATAAACCCCCAATGTTAAAGAAAAATGTTATTTTTTAAAATACACATTCGCGACCATGTTTATTTTGAATATTTAAAAGTTGTGTAATATTAATTTTTCAAAGTGCATAGGGCATATATGCTGATCGGGTGGTAGAATGACAAAAAATTGGTAAGTGCGGTTATATTTTTAAAACTTTCAAAATCGCGAAATTTCTAACATTTTTTTCTTTAACATTGGGTCTATGGGCTCAATAGAAAAACGATGCTAGTGCACTTTGTGGATATTTTTTGAATTTCCCGATGTAGCCTCTTAAAAGGTTTTGTTAACCGTGATGTGTTTTTGCAGGTTACAATTAAGGTTCCACAGAAAAACAGCTAAATCTCGTAATCACTTGAGGTCAGAAAAAAAGGTTAAGGTAAAATCGTAAGATTAAAATTAAGACATAATAATGAATAATGAAATAAGACATTATTGTGCAATATATTCAAATGGTTATGTTTTTTTAATGTAATGGAAAGGTGAATGTTTGAAATAAATGTTATTCTAATATTTGTAAACAGTTTTTCATTGCTGTTTCTCACTGAGAATTCGAATACGAGTTCTTATTATTGTTGTCCGAATGGCCTGCTCTGATAATAAAAGCAGAGAAAAGGAGTCCGTATGGCTGAGAGAGCAGCTCTGGGCTCGTTTTAAAAGGAAGAGCCAAAAGAGCTGAACCTGCTGTCAGACAATGTGGCACCCAAAGAGCACTTCAATAGTATGTTAATTTTGTACAAAACATTATAAAAAACCATTAGCGTTCGTCATGTTTGTACAGATCTGATATTTACTGTGTCTGTGTGGTATTTTCGTCCATAAATATCAACTCGTGTCCAAACGGTTGTTTGCTCTTTTGTTGTTGCTCTCAGTTTAAAAACGTCACAGAACAGAGCAGATATATATTAGATCCAGCTGAATAGGCTGTTTGAACAGCACTACATTAAGGTGGGTTTCCCACCTGCTGGCTGGTTGTGGCTCCCTAGCAGCATAGTCTGAATTGCTACCAGCAGCTGCTTTCTCCAGCAGGCTAGTGATTTTAACAGCGGCTGGTGAAGTTGAACATGTCCAACTTTAGCAGCTACCAGCTGGTCATGTGACTCCCTTCCTGCTGCTACCAGTGTGCTACCAGCCAGTGTCGCTGGTATTGGCACTAGTGGGTAGTTGAAACTCCACTGCTTGGGTTGGTTGTTGTTAGTTTGTGTTTTTGCAAGACGGTGATTGGATGACTTGCACTGCTAATACCAGCAGTGACTGGACAAGTGTGAACCCAAAGCAGCTGCTGCTTGCTGTTGCTGCTAATAGCCAGCAGCAACCAGCGGCTTGTAAACCAGCCTAGTGTGAATGCGCCTATGCACAGTCTCTCCGATCTGTCTTTGACAGATACTTTGTGTGCTGTGCACTGTGTTTGTATTTATATGACGTCATATCTTTTCAGCCAATACGAGTGTCACAAAATATCACAGGGTGACCTTTTCCTTACCCTTGTGTAATGGAAGCAAACGCCTCACACCAGCATCGAAAAAGTTAGTGCAAAGTTAAGTAAAACGTGAAAGCGATTTTTATTGGAGTTGTCGGTGGGAACTGTTGGTCACACCGTGAACACCGTGACAGCAAAAAGCAGACACTTAACAGCCCACATCTCATGGTGGGGGGAAAAAACAGTATACGTGAAAACCTTAATGTAACTGGAAGCTTGTGACGTCACATCAAGAGAGGTTGATGAAAAACCTATCACTGTGTTGTTTTTTTCTGATAGAAAAGGTATTCTGTTACAAGTGGCACAACTTAGTAAGCACAACTTGTAAAGTTACATTTTATCTCAATCGATTGTATGGGGAGCCAAATAAATCGATATCATGAATAGTTAAAACGGTTTTTGCACTTTCTCTTAATTTTAAACTAATTTCCCCCCCCCCCCCCCCCCCCAAAAAGTGTTTTTGAGTAGTGCCACTTGCCCTCTTCTAGCCGAGATGCGATGTATCCATCTCCATTGTTTTATGCAAGTGCCGAGTCCGACACGAAGCCCCGAGAGCCCCTTAAGAAATGCATTTAGAAATTAGAAACGTTAATTTCAGAAATATTTTGGAAACGCAATTTAAATGCAGGTTAATTCTGGACAAATGGACAATGGTTAGAACTGGTTATGTTTATTGTTATATAGTGACAATTAAAATTAACGAAGCAACATAGCAATTAGTTTAATATGACGATTATTATTACACGGTTAAAGAAACAAAAAAGCATTATGACAAATCACACGTCAGTCATCGTATTCGCCACGAAAAGACACAATGTTTTTATCAGTTTCGTGGATTTTCACTTCGTAAAGCATATCTTGTCTTGGAAGCATTTTCTTTAATGATTCCCAAATGAAAACAGCTACATTTTCAGTGGTACTGAAATTACAATAATTATTAAAAAAAAAAATTATAATTATAATAAGACAATAGCTATTAGTCATCAACAGGATTGGAGAATTGGGAAACAAAAACCTGCCGAAGTCACAAAATTATTAAGACTAAAAAAAATTGAAAAAATAGAAATCAACTATGATTTTCAGAGTTTTTTTAAAAAACTGAACAACAAAAAATTATCGTCTTAAGCCGGGTATTCACCGCAAGAGCGAGCAAGCGCGAGCGAGCATTCTCACTCAATAATCGATCGTCTGGTGGGTACCGATTAGCGAGCGAGCAAACATTCGCTCGCTTGTATTAAAAAAAAGATCGGATGGATGGCGGTACATCAAAGAAAGACTTGTTCGTGCTTGTTTTGTGTGGGCGCCCTGGGTGGTGATTATTGTATTTTTGACAACTTGACATGCTTGTGCAGATTAGAGTGCGCGCTGTAAACGGATTTATCAACTGCGAACAAGAACATATTTGCTCCGGTATGCGACGGCACGGAGAGCATTTCAAGAAAACACAAGAAACCATCGGCGAGAATGAGCAAATGTTTGCTCTTGCTCGCACCTTTTGGTAAATACCTGGCTTTATTCGAACTGCACTAAATGTCATTAATGCCATGTTTCCACTAGATCAAAACAGGAAGTGAAAGTGAATTTTGATTTGTCTCAATGTCATATAAACCAATGGCATTCTTTAAAAACTGATCGGTTTAAAAAGTTCACTTGGCTTTTTAAAAAAAACGCATCGAAATATGACAAACCTAACTTTATCTTTAAAATATGACACGTCTTTATCCAAGTTTCGATGATCAAGTACATCCATAATCGATAGCTTTTAAATATAAAAAATAACACTTTTTTAAGCTGTTACAACTTACGACAAATTGAACACATTCATTAGTTAGCAAAACTTCGTACGAAATCAAATTATTAACATTATTAACACTTCACCCAGAGGCGTGCTAGCCGTATGGCAGCTGGGGCAAATGCCAGAAGGGCCGGTTGTTCTTATTTCGACAAAATATTGCCAATCCCAGTATAGAACCGTACAACCGTGTGTGTAACCGAGTATTTGTTGCTTGTGGGTTTTTGAACAGGTGCTGCAATTTCAATAAATTGTATACGAATGGTTTCCCGCGCATATGGAGGTCAAAGGTTGTTGTAGACAGCATTATTTAATTCTTAATAGAACTATTACCATTTGGAATAATCTTCCATCAAATATAAATTACCTGTAACTCAAGCAAAAGTTTGTAATACCTAATACACACCTGATAATTTAAATGCATTTAAATAATAAACGTGTTCTACAGAGCCCTCTGTGAAGGGCAAACAATCAATATGTCGAATTCAATTTATTCAGTTAATAATCTCAAAATATTGAGTTAATATTAAATGTAACTAATTAAACTATTGACAAAATATTGATTTAATATTTCAATTTAAAATAATAAATTATTGGTGTAGTGTGATGTAAATTATGAAAAATTCCTCGGGGTTGATGACTCACCAATAAGGGTCCAATTATACAGGAACGTAACATAACGACCATGACACCTACCTCGTCTGTGAAACGGATGGGTCTCGCTCAACTAACTTCTCCAACGGTATTTTTTTCCGGAATCGTTTCGGTTCTCGTTTGTTATATGCACTCGATGTTGTAATATAAATAGAAAGACTTTATTCGGGCTCGAGTCGTGCTCATCCCGTAGTCATCACGTTCCTGTATAAATTGAACCCTAAAGGAGCAGCTATTTGTGTTGGAATCCCAGTTCAAAGGACATAAATTGAAATTGAAATTATTTGGAAAAATTACACGTGGTGATTGTCCTAAAGCACAGTCCAGTGATTCATAAAGTACTACATGGGCTGACCACTTTAGGAAAATTAGGGAGATTTTTGCTAGGACAGATTCATATTATTGGTCTTTTTTTTCCTAGTTATAAGACAATGGAACTCTCTTCCTGAGGAAGTGGTAAATGGAGATAATTTTGTTTTGTGGGATTGACAATTGTTTATTAATTTTGTTTTTTATGTATGTGCTTGACAATGCTTAATACTGCATGGGGACTTTTACGTCCCTCTGCCAAAGGCCTATTGGCTGCTCGTAGAGTACTAATTGTAAGGGGCAGTCACACTAGGCTGGTTTACAAGCCGCTGCATGGTTGCTGCTGGCTATTAGCAGCAACAGCAAGCAGCAGCTGCTTTGGGTTCACACTTGTCCAGTCACTACTGGTATTAGCAGTGCAAGTCATCCATTCACCGTCTTGCAAAAACACAAACTCTAACAACAACCAACCCAAGCAGTGGAGTTTCAACTACCCACTAGTGCCACTACTAGCAACAAAAAGTTCACACTAGATGGCAGCAGCAGGAAGGGAGTCACATAACCAGCTGGTAGCTGCTAAAGTTGGACATGTCCAACTTCACCAGCTGCTGTTAAAATCACTAGCCCGCTGGAGAAAGCAGCTGCTAGTAGCAGTTCAGACTATGCTGCTAGAGCGCTACAACCAGCGAGCAGCAACCAGCGGCTGGGAAACCAGCCTAGTGTGACTGCGCCATAATTGTAATAACATAATACAATCATACATTTTTTTAAAAACCCCTTTGACGTCATCAACTTCATCTTATGGTGAAGCCACCTATACAAAGTTTTTTTTACATTGGCACCTGTTGATTAACTCAGTATGTTATACATACTATTCATATGTCTTAAATTTCGTGCGAAATATTTGCAAATACCCCATAACATTATGATGCGCTCACTTCCATATAATGTTTAAGGTCCGAGATGTTCATCACCATTCCTGTAACTTTGTCGATCTAATAACCAACCATAATTTAAAAAAAAAAAACATGAGTGAAATCTATAACTAATAATAAGAGGCTACGTCACAAAAGTACTTCGAAAAATCTCCGCAAAGTGCGCTAGCATCGTTTTTCTCTTGAACCCATAGACACAATGTTAAAGAAGAAACGTTAATTTTTAAAATACAGTCAGTCGTAGCAATATGTTTATTTTTAATATTTAAAGTTGTCCAATATGAAGTTTTCGAAGTGTAATATGCACCTTAAATTTATGCTGATCGAGTGATAGAATGACAAAAAATTGGTAAGTGCGGTTCTATTTTTTAAAAACTATTTCAAAATGGCGAATTTCTAACTCTTATGTTAAACTCCATTGAATACGCCCAAATAAAAAAAAAACTTCCATTAAAATGTTCGTAAAAAACCAGAAAAAAAAAAACGGTACGTGCGCCAATGTGTTATCTTCACCGTGGTTTAAATGTGGGTTTTTTAAAATTATTTTTATGTATTTTTACGAGCAATTTTAATGGATGTTTTTGCTTACGAGCGCGAACTCAACGGCGCTTAACATAGTTAGAAATTCGCGATTTTGAAATAGTTTTTAAAAATAGAACCGCACTTACCGATTTTTTTTTTGTCATTCTATTACTCGATCAGCATATATTTAAGGTGCACACTGCACTTTGAAAACTTAATATTGGACAACTTTAAGTATGAAAAATAAACATATTGCCGTAACTCAATAGAAAAACGATGCTAGCGCTCTTTGTGGAGATTTTTCAAAGTAATTTTGTGATGTAGCCTCTTAAGCTACATAATTGTACATGTATATAATAAAGTATGCCTACCTTTCCCTTGATAGTAACTTCAACTGAAGAAGAAGAAAAAATACAGTTAGTTAAATGAAATAAAGATGACTTTCACTTCGAATTAGCTAGTAATTTTTGTGATTTTTTTTAAATATAAATAAACACCGAATCTGTTATGGTTCGTGATTTAAATCACGATTGAGAAGCAAATTAAAAATTAAAATGCATGTAACACTTAAAAGCATTTTTTAATGTTTCTATATTTTTTTGACCATTGTAACCAATTATAATCATCAATTTTTTTTAATAATCTGGTCAACTATAATTTCTGGAAGTATTTTCCATCTTTAATTGTGACTTGTTTATTAACTTCATAATTACAAATTATTACCTTCAAATTTAGTTTTGACTGCTCGAGTAACTAATATGAATATAATGAATATCTTATTTTGTAACTGATAACAAGACTGAAAAAAAAAATCATTCGATTTAAATCGCAAATTAAATCATTTGATTAAAATTAGAGATATCGGACATTTGAATCCTCGAATCCCACGAATCTTGAAAAATATTAGAGATTCGAAAACAAGAATCTTAGCGCTTTTTTCGTCTTTCGAATCCTAACCTAAAAAAAAAAAAAACACTGTTAAAAACTTTAGTAAAATTAGTTTCAACTCCATTGATGTCCAATAGAAACGTTCACCAAAAAAACCCGGCGAATGTTGCAATTTCGGTCGTACTCGGATCACCAATATCATCACCTTGTGGCGATCCCCTGAGTGCCACACACTTGTTTTTTTTATTAATAATTTAATATTATTTCATTTATTTGTATCTTCTTAATGAATAAGATAGGATTCTCAAAAAAAGGATTCAAGATTCTTGAGATTCAAGGGATTCGAGAACCTTTTAGGATTCGGATTCGAGAAAACTTAAGGATAAATGAGCCAACAGGAGCCTAACAAAATTGTGACGGTGTCGGGGATATGTTCTTGAAACTGTGAGACATCCAAAATCCTCTCAAAACTGGAAGGCCCATTGGGAGCCTCTCAAAGCTAGGAAGCAGCCTAAGCATATTGAAATTGTGAAGCCCTCGGGAACTTCTCAAAATTGGGGATGGACCTCGAGAGCCTCTTTTGTAACTGAAATGTAATTTTACAAATTTACCGAAATTTAAAAACTACTTTGATTTCATACGCGTTTACATTTACGGTGCTATATTGAAAAAAAATGTTGCTGGTTTTTTTTTTTTGGCTCGCTTCGCTCGCAACTAAAAAAAATACATATTGGAAGGGAGACGAAGTGCCGATGCCGAATATTTCCGACCTAGAATTTTGTAGCCAGTACGTCCCTGCCCAGCGCTCGTTAGCAGTGCATATCGGGTACAATTACAAATGAACAGAGATTCGATTAGGGAATTTCTAGTTTAGTTTGGGATAAATTTTACGAAAAAACTTATATATATAAATATATTGCGGGGCGGGCAGGGACCCCTAAATCTCGGGGGGGCCTCTGTGTATGGCACAGTTAGCACAACTATATAAAGGGTTAGGGTGGGGGTTCGTATACCTTTATAATTATGACCATGTCCATGCAAGTTATTGCATTTACCATACAATTGTCGATTTTCTTCCTCTGACAGATGTACGCTGTCAAAATTAGAAACAAAATTGTTATAACAATAATGTAAACAATAAAAATGCCTTTTAGGGGTCAGAGGTTAGTTATACTGTACCTGTGGAGCCTGTGACACGCGCTGAACGTCTCCACACGAGACAAGTAAGCCACAGGTGCAGACATTCTTCTTATTTAATAAAATAAGGAGCAAATTCAAGAAGGACATTAATAAATTAAACTACTATTGTTTGTTTGCTTTTTTAAAGATGATTTTCTAACATAAGAAAAACCGACGTTTATTGAATATTCTTCAGTGGTGGTTTTTGCAATTTAGAAACCATGCTTAGAGTGTTTTAGTTGAAGTTCCAAGTCCCGACTTTCCTTCTTGTATTTGAACCTTTTAATACGTCCACCCCCCCCCCCCCTTTTCCCTATTTCATTAATTACACAATATTTTCTTTCATTTGTTACAAGCGTTTTTTTAAGCAATACATGCGAGACATAATAACTGTATAAGTGTATTATGCTTGAGAATCCTAGACACACAAAGTGGCGCTAGTATGTTGTAGCAAATTGAACACCATACAATTCGCCATTTGGGTGGATGAAAGTGGCGGGAATTTCAAATATTGTTAATATTATTTTATTTCAAATTAATGCATTTAAGGCCTTGTCACACAGGCGACTTTTCGGCTACAAAATGAAGTCGAAGGTCGCTTAACTGTCGTCGTAGTGTATTTCCTATTTTTTAAACCCCCCCCCTCCCCAACCTTGGCACACAGGCGACTTTTTAAACGCTTTCCAACTTTTTGTCTCTGGAATTTGTTCGTTTTGACAGGCAATTAGAAAACGGGATGAACAGAAGTTGGCTGAACCCTTTTTATGACGAACGCAACTTCTAATTGGTTGGTTATGTAGTCTGACATCACATGTTCCGCCCTTTTCAACGTCGAACCACACTACAAACCAATTACAAGTTGCCGTTCGTCATGAAAAGGGCGCGCGGCGCCAACTTCTGTTCATCCCGTTTTCTAATTGCATGCCTGTTTCGTTTTGATCCCTGAGACCGGCGACATTCCGAAAACACCGCAGTGTTTTGTAATTGGTCTGTTTTGGGGACATAGCTTTGGGGACAAAAGTCGCTTGTCGCTGTCTTTCTAAAGAAAATACATGACGATGCTAGCCCAGCGACCTTCGATTTCATATTGTTGCCAAAAAGTCTTCTAAAAGGCTTCCGATCGAGTCTTCCAAGGCTCTTAGCTAGACTTGACAAAATAAATAACTACAAGTGTTGTTTGTAATTGTGTAGAGCCCCAGTTACACGACTCAAACCAATTCTCTTAGTTTCGGTACGGGGTAGGAGAGCTTAATAGAGCATCTTATGACGTCTGAGTCCAGACTTGGTGCCGAGTACCGTTCGCGTAGAATTCCCTAGATTCGCAATCTTGAAGTTTAAAGAAAGAATAAAACAGGCGAGACAAATGACGGGTCGAACAATATACTGGTTTTAATGTGTAATCCAACCATTAGTACATTAAAACAGAGAAAGAATTAAAGACAATGGCGTTGCTTAGCCACCGGAACCATTTGACTTGAGTTATAGCATGTTTTCGTGAATCAGTAAATGGCCCATGAGTTGAGTGAGACACACGAGCCTTTATACCTTGGGCATGTGTACACCTGCGTGGTGTAGGACGTCACCCTGAGGGTGTTGAGATTTGTTTAGTAGCAAGCATTTCATTGTGGTATAAGGCACCGGCTGTCAGGACCGGCATTAGGGTAAGGCGAGCGAGGCAACCGCCTTGGGCCCTGCGCTTTCAGGAGTCGGCCGCACTGCTGACTAAACATTTTTTTCCCGGCCCCACTCATTGCTTGCTGCCTTTGTCCTCGCGCACACTATAGGGCCGGTTCTGTCAGCTGACGTGACATCACTATTATGTAATGCCGCATGTACTGCATATTAGCGAGAGCTTAATGGGTCGATCGATCAGCTTAGTTGATCAATAGATGGTGATGGTTACCAGAGGTCTGCTTGCATGTTACACATAAATATGTATCAGGAATTCAAAACCAGGAAGTTTATGGAACGGTTAACCGAATACCAATCTGATTATTATAACCAATGGTTATACAGTATGTCAGTTACCGAACGGCTTGCAGTTGCCGAACGGTTACGGTTTGCCGAACCGTTGTGGTTAGGGAACAGTTCTGGTTACCAAACGGTCGTGGTGCATGCCAAATGGTAATGGTTACCGAACGGTTGTAGTTAATAAATCGTTATGCTGCACTGTCAATTAGAAACGGGATGAACAGAAGTTGGCTCCGTCCTTTTTATGACGACCGGCAACTTCTAATTGGTTTGTTGTGTTTCGATGTTGAAAAGGGCAGAGCATTTGAGATCAGACTACATAACCAAACAATGAGCCATATGTCCAATAAGTGCCTCTAGTGGCAGTAGGCCAAAAGATGGCCCCTAAGAAGTTAGAACTCTATGGAAAAATTGCTGTACTGGTAAGTTTTTTTGCCGTTTTCTCGCAAATTACTCGTCCAATTTTCGTGTTAAACCGAAACTTTTAACATGGAAGCCAATGGAGATTTCGATATGTCGGTAAGTTCTTTTGCTTATTTCTTGCAAATTACTTGTACAAATATCGTGAAATTTTAAAGAAAAAAAGAAAAAAGCACGTAATTTCACAATCAAGCATTGGTTTTTTAATGCCCCTCGTTGTTTGGTTGTTTTCAATGTTTTATTCTGAACCCTACACTGATTAATTGGAGTGAATTTTTTGAATAACACAAAAAAAAAAAGAGGAAGAATATTTAAACAATGATTAATTATAAAACTAGCTATTTTTATCTTTATTTCTTTAAAATTTCATGATAATTGTGCAAGTAATTTGCAAGAAAACAACAAAAGAACTTACCAATTTATCGAACTCTCCATTGGCTTCCATGTGAAAACTTTCGATTTAACAGCATCGTTCAGAATAAAACATCAAAAATAAAACAATGTGAAATATTAAAAAATTAATGCATGGATCTGAAACTACGTACACCGGTGCAGCGATTTTTCCATAGAGTAGTTTATGGTGGGTCCATTCGGGATTGCCATGTGTGATGATGCGGCGTATAGTGTGGGTTCCATATGTCTGTGGTGATGAGTGAGTCCTCCATAGTTCTGCTTGGTGCATGCCGCGCCCAGAGTTTAAAAGAGCCCTTCGAGCGGCCCCAGTTAATCATGGGTGGGGCGTCCATTATGTCGTGACTCGTTCAACACGTAGTAGTTGGTAGTATAGTCAGTAGTATCGGTGTGTGTAGGTTCAATCGGATGATTTCGCTGTGAATCGCGATCTTTTCTCGGTAACCGACACCCTCATACTTTTATACACTGAGTAATGGCGTCGTTGTTCAGATCGTTGTATTCGTGGTGGTGTTGTTCCTCAATTGGGTGTGATGGTTCCCAACTGATGTAGAATGTTGTGTTAGACTCAGAGAAAATCTCCCTCAACACGTGGTATATGGTGACCACATGTAGGATATGAGAGTTCTAAAAGTCCTCAATAAATACGAAGAGTGAAGCTAGAAATGCGGTAACCGCATGCTTGTAGGTTCACTTTGAAATAAGAAGTGTGTGTGTGTGTGTGCGAAGAACACACATAGAGATGAAAGCCCAAGATGGTTGGACTTTCTAGGAAAGAAGTGACGAATAAAGCTGAATTGTTCAAAAGTGTAGTAAATTCTGATGTGGTGACCACATGTGAAAGGTAGAACAAATTCAGTGCAGGAAGATGGAAACTGGTGATTGTTTAGGAAGAGTAATTCTTTCTAAACAAGAAGATATGTTCAGATGGATGAATTTCGAGGTCCTCACTGATGGATGGCTCTGGATGAAAAGACAAAGTCAAGAGCAAGTGAGGAACTATGATGAGTGATGAGAAGAAATCCGGTAGGTGGCATGTGATGAGGCCACTCCTAGTTGTCCAAAAAGAAATCTGCCACTTGGCGCTTTGTAGTCACCAGGAGGAAGTACACAAAAAGAAAATCCAACGAGAAAAGAGGAATTTTCTCCAAAAGAGAAACTCCACCAGGGGTGCGCAAGTGCAGACCCTCTGGGAGAGGAGAAGAAAGAAGAGAACAAAAAGAGAAGAGAAAAGAATCAGCAATGTGCTCACATGGAGCGAAAAACTGCTCTGTTGGCACACACTTCAGTGGTGTCCAACAGAGAGAGTTCATGTGAGTGTTCATTGAGGTGATGATGGTGAGTTGATTTGAAGACTGATGACTTGGGATGCAGGTGTCCCAAGAGAAACAAGTTGTAGACAAAAAAACAAAAGAAGGGGGACAAGCGAGTCCCACATGGCAAGATAAGTGTGTTTAAAGTGTGTTTTTCATCAAACAATGATACGTAGTTTGATGAAAAATGTACTTGAAAATTAAAATAAAGAGTGAAGAGTAATAGGAATTTTGAGAGAGACACGTTTCTCAAATGGCCTATTAAAAGGTGTAAAGACAAGTAGATGAGCTTTGTTTATTTATCTCACAATGATACGGTGTTTTGACTAAATAAACGCATCTCAGAGATTGAAAAAAGATGTGTCTGAGGTTTGCCTATTTGCCAACCAATGATATGGAGGAGGGTCAAATAGGGTGCCCCTCAAAATGAAATAAGAGTTAAGACAAAAGGGATGATGATGATAACATAAAACACAAAATACACAAACAAAGACGGAAAATTCCCCGGAGTGCTGAGCGGATGGCAGACAAAAGTTCTTTCTACACGTGCCTCTTAGGACAGGACAATAGAACCATGCGGTCGACCAGTGATGTGTGTTCACTAAGTCTCTTTCAACGCATGATCCAACATTATGTCCGACCATTGATGTGATCACTGGTCTCTTCCAATGGACATTTCTGTAAATCGGCCAGAGAAGGCAAGATGAAGGCATACCCCACACCTCCACCAAATGTGAGCTTTTGATGACGACCTCATGGATAATTACCAACCCATTATGATGTTTTTCTATAAACTGTTTCTTCTCTTGATCGCATGGTGACCGCACGGAGAAGATTCGAGCTATAGAAGTAGTCAGATGGTGAGAGATTGTGATCATCCTTCTGTGTAGGGGTGTAGTCTGCTCAAAAGGATGGTGACCATCTCTTCTGGCCGCAATTGATGTACATCTTCCTTTTTGGTGGTTGGAAGATGTTGTTGCTCGTTCGGGATCCATATGTTTCCTTGCCTTATGGTGTCTCCTGCTTGTCTACAGAAGGATTAGTTTCCAGACAATAGACAACGCAGTTTCATGTTGTAAACACTTTTATTCATTCTTGCATAGAAACTCTAACGTTACAAGAATGAATAGTTTCATTAAAGGTGCATCCACGGGCCCATGATGTGATACGGTTATAAAATTTAACGTAGTACAAAAGTTGAGCAAGAGTGGACGAAGAACAAAGAGGAACATGGTCTTTTTATACCTTGGACCCGTGTAAACCTACGAGGTGTAACCAGGTCCAAGTGATCATGGTCCTGAGAGTATCAATTCGCCACATTGAATATTAATTAAGAGAGGAGGGAGGGACAAGCATGAGTTGTTTACCCCCCAGGCTATGGTGTTGGCGGGATCACAAGTTACTGGGTGTTATAAGCATATGACCAGGCATTCAAATCTTTAACATAGAGAAGATAGGAAGTTGCCAGCCCAGAAAAGTAATAGTCTAAAGCTGCAGTCACACTAGGCTGGTTTCCCAGCCACTGGTTGCTGCTGGCTGGTTGTAGCGCTCTAGCAGCATAGTCTGAACTGCTACCAGCAGCTGCTTTTCCCAGCATGCTAGTGATTTTAACAGCGGCTGGTGAAGTTGGACATGTCCAACTTTAGCAGCTACCAGCTGGTCATGTGACTTCCTTCCTGCTGCTGCCATCTAGTGTGAACTTTTTGTTGCTAGTAGTGGCACTAGTGGTAGTTGAAACTCCACTGCTTCGGTTGGTTGTTGTTAGAGTTTGTGTTTTTGCAAGACGGTGATTGGGTGACTTGCACTGCTAATACCAGCAGTGACTGGACAAGTGTGAACTCAAAGCAGCTGCTGCTTGCTGTTGCTGCTAATAGCCAGCAGCAACCAGCAGCTTGTAAACCAGCCTAGTGTGACTGCCGCTTAAGATATAACAATTATAATTCCATTGAGTTTTTTTTTAAAAAAAGTTTTTAACTAAGGAAGCATAGACAAGTCAGGAAAACTGGAATTTGATATTTGGTCGGTGATTACTACTGATTAATTTAATATACGAGCTCGTAATTAATATGAAATCCTATTAACGTTTTCAATCATTTGGATATGAATAATATCAATATGCCTATTGCAAAACCTCCACCACACTTTTTTTTACCATTACACCACTCAATGTATCAGATTTCTTCTAAAAGGCTTAGTGACAAAAAACATTTCCAAAAGTTATATACATTAAATATGGATCAGCAATTATAATAATATTGCGACCAATTATAGCCATTTAAACAATCTAATAAAAGCAACCCTTCACTTTTTAATAAAAAAAAAAAAGAGAGAGGAGAGAGCAAGGGTTGTGTCAAAGTTCATTTTTATGCATGTTGGATGGCAGGGCGATGGGGTGGTGTGACCAGTTCCTTTAAACAAATGATGTCACTCCTTTTTGTTTCCCAATGTTATTTTTTTGTCTGTATTTGTGGCCCATTATGAGGGTCAGAGACAAACAAGAATATTATTTTTCGTTTTTCTTTTCTAGGGAGATTTTCCGAAAATAACTTCAATGTGTGTGTTTTCAACTTTAGAATCATCATCATCTCAAAAAAAAATTGCCCCAGCTGGTACACACCTGGTGCGGCTTCCCAGTGTAAAATAAAAATTTTGTTGAAGAATTATTGTCCAAAATTGGCGCTACAAGTCCAAAAAAAGCTTGGAAAAGCACAAGGATTCAGGAATTTTTAAAATTCGAAAAAGTGGATCGAAAGCCAAGTCTTTGGCTTTTTTGAAAAAAACGGCCAAAAGTGGAAAAAATATTTAAATGGTTTAAAAGCTCTAAAAATGCCTTAGGAGCGCTCAACTGACCCCAGAAGTCCCAAAACACTTGGAAAAGCAACCAGGATTCAATAATTTTTAAAATTCGAAAAAATGGACCAAAAGCCAAGTGTATGGCTTTTTTTTTTCAAAAACCAGCCAAAAGTAGAAAAAAATATTTAAATGGTTTAAAAGCTCTAAAAATGTCTTAGGAGCGCTCAACTGGCCCCAGAAGTCCCAAAACACTTGGAAAAGCACCCAGGATTCAAGAGTTTATAAAATTCGAAAAAAGAGGGTCGAAAGCCAAGTCTTTGGCTTTTTTTCAAAAAACGGCCAAAAGTGGAAAAAATATTTAAATGGTTTAAACGCTCTAAAAATGCCTCAGGAGCGCTCAAATGACCCAGAAGCCGCCGATTTTTGTATGAAAGTTTGCACAAGGGCCCATTACATCCATGCAGCAGTGCTAGGAATCGCCCCCCCCCAACCCTATGAAATTATTCTGCGGGCGCCACTGAACCCTTGTCATGAACACATTTCTGGCAACTTTTAATATTGGTTACCTTTTTTTTTTTTTTCTTAACAGAAACCGTAAAACCTGAAAGCAAGTTTACGTATTTCGTTCTATGTCTTGTTTTCTGTTGACGTTTTACACGTGTGGAATCCTAGCTTTAAGCGTTTTATTTTCTAATAAAATACAAAACATTTTCTATTAAAATAATAAATTTTTATTTTGAAAAAGAGAGAGGGCAAGCGCCTTTTTTGATTGTATCAGTGGCTTCGCATGCATGTGACTGGCATGTTATTTTCTAAGATATGATATAAAATTATTTGCTAACCTTTGGTCTGTTTTGCAGTATTTAAAGAAACAGATTCACAAGTGCAGCATTTTTAACTTCATGAAATTATCACTAAAAGTTGTATTCATTTCCTATATTCCTATCGAATGCCATGGCTCCAGTTTTAGGATATTGGAAAGTTCATAGCGTAAGTATTTGAATTTGATTAATTACTCTACAAGCAGCTCAGAAGGGACTGGCTCACTACAGCTAACTGGGTCACTACAGCTACCAGGCTCACTACAGTTACTAGGGTCACTACAGCTACCAAAAAGAAAATATAGACCTTTTTTTCATCAAAAGGGTCACTACAGCTACTAAGGGTCACTACAGCTACCAAAAAATATAGGCCTTTTTATTTATCAATACGTTTAATTTAGATTACATTCGGTTCAGTTAGGTTTCATTATGTTCGATTAGGTTTCATTATTTTCGATTAGGTTTCATTAAGCTCGGTAAGGTTTGGTTAGGTTTGGTAAGGTTCGGTTAGGTTTGGTTAGGATCTGTAAGATTCGGTTAGGTTTGGTTAGGATCGGTAAGGTTCGGTTAGGTTTGGTTAGGATCGGTTAGGTTCAGTTAGGATCGGTTAGGTTTGGTTTGGTTAAGATCGTTAAGGTTCGGTAAGGTTTCGTTATGTAAGGTTCGGTTAGGTTAGGGGGAAAGGGTTATTTTTTTAGCTGTAGTGACGAGAAAGTGATAAAAAAAGGTCTATATTTTGTCCCCCCTTTTTTTGGTAGCTGTAGTGACCCTTTTTGATGAACAAAAGGTCTATATATTTTTTTGGTAGCTGTAGTGACCCAAGTAGCGGTTCTCCCCTTAATAGCGCTTGTGAGCCTTGGTAGCTGTAGTGACCCCCAACCAACTGAACCGAATGTAATCTAAATTAAACGTATTGATAAATAAAAAGGCCTATATTTTTTGGTAGCTGTAGTGACCCTTAGTAGCTGTAGTGACCCTTTTGATGAAAAAAAGGTCTATATTTTCTTTTTGGTAGCTGTAGTGACCCTAGTAACTGTAGTGAGCCTGGTAGCTGTAGTGATCCAGTTAGCTGTAGTGAGCCAGTCCCGTTCAGTTAGGTTTCATTATGTTCGATTAGGTTTCATTATTTTCGATTAGGTTTCATTAAGCTCGGTAAGGTTCGGTTAGGTTTGGTAAGGTACGGTTAGGTTTGGTTAGGATCTGTAAGATTCGGTTAGGTTTGGTTAGGATCGGTAAGGTTCGGTTAGGTTTGGTTAGGATCGGTTAGGTTCAGTTAGGATCGGTTAGGTTTGGTTTGGTTAAGATCGTTAAGGTTCGGTAAGGTTTCGTTATGTAAGGTTCGGTTAGGTTAGGGGGAAAGGGTTATTTTTTTAGCTGTAGTGACGAGAAAGTGATAAAAAAAGGTCTATATTTTGTCCCCCCTTTTTTTGGTAGCTGTAGTGACCCTTTTTGATGAACAAAAGGTCTATATATTTTTTTGGTAGCTGTAGTGACCCAAGTAGCGGTTCTCCCCTTAGTAGCGCTTGTGAGCCTTGGTAGCTGTAGTGACCCCCAACCGCTCAGAAGAAGGCCTTTGGGCAGAAGGACCATATGTAGTCCAAATGCAGCTAAAAATGCTTTGTTTAAATAGTACATCTAAAGGTGTGTTTAGACTACACGTGCGCATGCTCGGGTTTGTGTGGCCCTTAACTGTTGGCTTGTCGGATTTGGGCTCGTTGCTCTTAAGATGCCACTTTCCAATTTCGGCACTTCCAGGTCATATTTTAATTTCACAGCCAGTGGTGCCCGCAGGGATAATTTCATAGTGTGTGTGTGTGTGGGGGGAGGGCAATTTGCAAGCTAGTAAAAATTATTAGCCCATACCATTATGGCCCTAACATGTGGCTCACAGAATTAAGTGATTTAAAGTATTCATATTTATTTTACATCATTATTTCAAATTAAAAAAATTAAAATTTTGTACATTTAGAATGGCTTTGGAAAGGGGGGGGGGGCGACCGCCCCTCCTTGTCCCTATGTGCGAGCGCCCATTTTCACAGCCTAGACACTCCTGAGTTGCGCGTGCAACAAGACATGGTCACTTATGCAGTTTCAAAGTTACTTAAATGGCTCTAGTCAGCAAATGGCAATTCAAAGCGTCACGATTAAAATGCCCAAATTCCTGAAGAACATATTAGGGTGCGTTCAGACTACTCGTATTCGTGCTCAGGCTTGTGTCCTTGTTGACTTGTCGGGCTCGTGCTCTTGTCAACTGAGGGTTAAGAGTTCAGTTACTCGAGAGGCTTTGACTCCTGTGGATCCATTGAGTGACGACGACCCACCAGTGCAATTTTATTATCATGCATTCATTGTTGGGAGAGACACCACGAGTACTGCGAGTCAACGAAACTATGCTCGGACCCGTCCGATGATTTTCAAGTCTTGACGAGCACCTGTTTGATGTACTTGCACCAAGCGGAGCCACCAGACGAGCCCCTGGCTCGTGTTACTCGTGCTACTTGTATCGCTGCTCGCGAGTCCGAGCTCATTACTCGGGTTTGATTACGAGCCGCCTCACCGAGTACGAGTGGTCTAAACGTACCCTAAGAATTCTCCAAATCGTAACATTCCCCATTCACGTAAGCACATTTTGTAAGCAAAATCTCTATTCTCGAGAGTAGTAGACTTCGAATAACAAGACTACAACCTGATAAAAATAATTATTGTGTTAATTTGTTTGAAAAAAAAAATGTTTCTAGTTGGCCCAACCTATCAGACTGCTTCATGCATACACCGGTACGGAATACGTTGATAAAGTTTACGAATGTGGACCAGCTCCCGATTTTGACCGTTCGTCTTGGTACAAAGAAAAGGAGAAACTCGGACTCGACTTTCCAAACGTATGAAATATTATATACTAACTTAGAATGATTGTTTCGAATTGACTCTATATTAAGGTTGTTTTTATAGATATTCATATTGCTTCCTCCCCCCCCCATTGTGGCGCTACTGCAGTGGCTAATACTATATGCTCTGTAAAAATATGGATGCAGAAACGTCAAGCGAACGTTTTTTTCAACAACATTATGAAAAATTCAAATTCTTTGCAAAACTAGACTAATAAAAGATTATGTTAAAGGCTTTTCCATGGTAACATCTTACGAAATAAACATGTTAAAGTAGTCCCCGCAAAGAGCGCTAGCATCGATTTTCTATTGACCCTATAGACCCAATATGTTAAAGAAACAATGTTAATTTTTAACATACACAGTAGCGCGGCAATATGTTTATTTTTCATGTTTAAAGTTGTCCAATATTAAGTTTTCAAAGTGCAATGAGCACCTTAAATATATGCTGATCGAGTGATAGAATGACAACAAGTTAGTAAGTGCGGTTATGTTTTTAAAAACTATTTTAAAATCGCGAATTTCTAACTCTTATGTTAGAAAATCATTGAGTACGTGCTCGTAGACAAAAACATCCATTGAAATATGCTCGTAAAAATACGTAAAAATAATTTTAAAAAACCAGAAAAAAGTCAGCAAGTGCGCCAATGTGTTGGTTTATGGGTTTTTTTAAAAATTATTATTGCGTATTTTTACGAGCATTTTAATGGATGTTTGTTACATATTTGGACGTACTCAATGGAGTTTTTAACAAAAGAGTTAGAAATTCACGATTTTGAAATAATTTTTAAAAATAGAACCGCACTTACCAATAATTTTTTATCATTCTATCACTCGATCAGCATATATTTAAGGTGCACATTGCATTTTGAAAACTTTAAATATGAAAAATAAACATATTGCCGCATGATTGTGTATTTAAAAAAAATAACATTTTTTCCTTTAACATCGGATCTACGGGCGCAATAGAAAAACTATGCTAGCACTCTTTGTGGAGATTATTCAAAGTAATTTTGTGATGTAGCTTAGGTGTGAGTACCAGTATGTAGGTTTTTTAAAAGCATTTATTAAATAAAACTTATTCTCTTTTTGAAAGTTGACGAATAAATGAAGCTAGAGAACCCTTTTTCGTGACATTAATTCTGTTCGGTATAATAATCGTTTTATGACAGTTTTAAAACGCCAATATTTGCTTTTGGTGTTTGCTGAAATAGGACCATCAATGAAAAATTCAGGATAATACACTTAAGTTTGTGCATATTGAAAGGACTACATAGTATATATTGTGACGGACCTTTTTCCGTTAGTAGAATCTACTCTTTTTGGTTAATACGAGCGAGTTTGCACTCGTATTGATAGTGATTGGCTAGGTCACTAATTCTACTGGCCCGGGAGGACTAGACCAATATAACGTCTATTTTATGTCCTCACTAGTCTCTAGCAAAAGACTTCACAGTCTTGAGGATCTTTAATCTCTGTATCTCTCGGACTTTCGTCCGTAAATCTGCCCTAAGAATCGTGTAAAATATACTTGTACGTTGCAGGTTTGCACCTGTTGGGACCTTGATGTATCCAAAATAGGTGAAGACCTGCAAATGATGAGTTCACAATCGCGGAATTTAAGTTTCGAAGAATAAACACCACTGGTTTAGTTTAAATATAAAATGGAAGATTTATTCCGGTGCAAAACATAACAATGGCAAACTGGTTTTACACACAACACATAAAAATATACTTTTGAAAATAATGTTAAAAGAAGAGAACCTAGCCCAAATCGGGCATAGGTTCGGTATTTAAAAAGAAGCTCTCGAGCATATAAATTTAGCTCTTTATATACCCTGAAAATCCAGAAGTCGGATTCTCAGGGCACAATTTTACAATTGGTCAAAACAATATTTTGGCCCAAATAGACCAATCAAAAGATTGATCTATTTGTCCAAAATTATGATTCATCCCCTGTTATCACACATAGGTGATAACAGGAGAACCGAAAACAAAATCAAATTAAAAACGAATAACTCCACTCATGTGGAAGTAAAATGGAGGGGGAATTAAAAGGTCAAGATCAAAAGATATGACATCTGGGTCGCTTGGTACCAAAAGTACCGAGTGGCCCAGAAGCTAAACAAAATACAGGGTGACGTTAAACCCCAAAAACGAAAACGCTAAGAAGCGAAAAGAAGCGGCGGGCCCAAACGTCTCACTATAGTTAAAATGACAAAAATTCTGATTTCTCTTTTTTATCTGTTTTAGTTGCCATATTACATAGATGGTGACATGAAGTTCACGCAGAGTGGCGCCATTCTGCGCCACGTTGCTCGTAAACACAACCTAGGTGAATACGTAACCGAACCCATTAGGGCAGTTTTTTTTTTCTATTAAAGAATATTGCTTATTTTTTTTTGTTCGTTTTGTTTTAAGTGGGTTCAACTGAAGAAGAGAGAGTCAAAGTGGACATGATGGAATATCATCTGTATGATTTAAAAAACACTGTTACTCAACTTTGCTACAACCTAGAATTTGTAAGTAGTAATTGGAGATAATTCGACAGTTGGGTATGCCCACAGGGGGTTGTCTGGTGAGCCACTCGCCATTTGCTGTTTTGTAGGGGGAGGTGGCGGCGGCGGTGGCGGTGGCGGTGATTGAAATTTGGTATCAAAATAGTTTATTTTTATAGTAATTACTAGGGCTCGGATTTTTATGCAATATCAAGCAAACGTTTCTCAATCTGTGGCCCACGTGCCAGCTGTAATCATCATCATTAGGGCAACTTTATAATCGAAAACACTTGTTAGAGGCTAGAACTCTTACTTGACAACTGATAGTGACCAGAATTTTAGCCTCTAACGAGCCTTTTTGATTAGGAAAAACAAACAAATTGTAGTTGCTCTAATGATGATGATCACAATTGGTACTTCGGCCACAGATTGAGAAACGTTTGCTAGATATTTGCATCAAAATCCGAGCCCTAGTAATTACTATAAAAATAAACTATTTTGATACCAAATTTAAAGTAGGAATGGGCCATTCAAATCCCGCGCGAATCTTGAATAATATTCGAGATTCGAAAACTTGAATCTTCGCGCTTTTTTCGTCATTTTAGAATGAACTGAAAAGCAGTTACTTGGCAAATCTTCCAACAGAGTTACAACGTTTGTCAAACTATATGGGCGAACAAAAGTTTATGGTTGGCAATAACGTGACTTACGTTGACTTCATAGCTTATGCTTATCTAGTGGTAATTACGGCTCTTCAAGAAGACGTTTTGGAAGGATTTTCTAATCTCAATGACTTCAAAGCTCGTGTCGAGGTAAGTCTGGCAATTATTCAAGTGTCCTAACCATCTTTCATGATTTTTTTTTTTTGGTTGGGGGGGTTTTAGGCACTTCCAGCTATTGCAACCTTCTTAAAGACGTCCGAGGCAGCAAAATATCCATTATACAACAAAAAGGCTAAATTTGGCGGGCAATAATTTCTAATATTTTTGTGGTTCTTGAATCAATAAGACTCCTTTTATGCAAGCGTTTTGTGCCGCGCGACACACGACGGCAAAATGTCGTTCGTTCTGTCACACCAAGGGGACAAATGGATCACGTCCTTACGCACTGTCGTCCGTTCAAGTTGCTATCGCGTTATCAAATAAACATGCCAGCATCTCCTCTCCTAGACTCCTACTGCATATCTTCTATATCTAAGTAAGGCCTTGTTTCCACCGGGACGAAAATTTAAGCTTCGTGAAAATTTCACCTGTTGAAAAATACGAGACAAACGTGGCTTTCGCCTATATAGTGAATGGGCGGGGGGAGGGGGGCACGTTTGTTCTATTTTTCATGAATTGAAATTATCAAACAGTTGAAATCTTTCACCCCAATGGAAACAATGCATATAGTAATTATGATACATTGTCCAACTAATAGGAATGCATTAGAAACATTTCGTCACAGTAAACTGTCAAACCTTTCTGTTAAAATAAAATATTTTCACGTTCTCTTTTATTTTAATTGTGTTTCCTGTAATTTTATATTTATTCTTAACATTGGTCTGACTTGCGCCGGGTGCCGGTGCGCCAAACATTGAAATTTATGCACTGCCAAATGGTGCACCGTGCACGTAACATGCTTTTTTTTAAAGGTACGTATTTTAAAAATCATAACAGCTACATTTCTATATTTTAAGCTAGATATAATATACATGTATTAATATAAGTGTACGAAATTGGAATTATATTAGTTGAAAATTAAAAAAGTTAATGGATAAACAAGCCGGCAAGAGCCTCTCGAAATTGTGATATGGACAGGATGTTTTCAAGAAACTGCATAGCCCTTGTAGTTTCTAGAAACTGCATAGCCCTTTGTAACAGTGTAGAGCCCCTGTTATGTACGGGACTCAAGTCTGGATCCTTTTAGTTTGCGACAGATACCACCTTACAACAAGTATGAGCTAGACCTGATTCCTAATGGTGTCGGGGTCGTTCCCTTTTGTATTTCCAGGACGCAGTTGTAGAGAAGAGAATGAATGAAAACAGGCGAGACGAATGCAGATTGTCCAGTTACGTATTTAATGTACACAATCGTTTAAGTTACATCAAACAGAGAAGAGTTACGGCTGTGGCGTTGCTTAGCCACCAGATCATTGAATGAATTATTTCATAGTTACAATATCAGAGAATGGACCCCGAATCAATCGTGACACGGACCTTTATACATAGGGCCTGGGTGCACCTACACAGGTGCACCCATGCCCTAGGGACCGTGCCTTGACGAGTATCCATTTGCCGATACCAGAACCAGGATGTGATTTATGCTTTGGGGTCTTAGAAGGTATTGAAAGGGGAGGAAATGCGGCACTTGGGGTACGAGGGACCCCAAGGCTATGGTAATAACGTGAAGGGAAAATACAGGGTGTTACACCTTGGGAGTCTCTAGAAACTGTGTGATCCTGTGAGTCTTTATAAACTGTGCCCCTGGAAGCTTCTCAAAACTAAGCACATAGAAACTGTGAAGCCCCGGGAACTTCTCAATATCGGGTGGCCCTTGAAAGCTTTTCGTAACGTTTACAAAAATTAAACAGCTTACACAACAGCTTACACACTGTGTTGAAAAAAAAATTACTAATTTTTGTGTTTCGCATTGCTAGAAAAAAAAAATATTTTTTTTCAATGGCGGTGCACCAAAGCTGGATATTGCCGACTTACGATTTTGTAGTCAGTATGTTCCTGAGCGCAGTGCACATGATAGTGCCAGGCCCAAGGCCCAGTCTGTCAGGTATAATTCTATTTGTAAATTTTGAATTCCCGCCACTTTCTTCCACTTTAATGTCGGATTATGTGATCTAGCTAGCTTCAATTGTTAAATGTGCAACCAATGAGGTACATTTCCTCATTGGACCAAATAGAACTTCTGAAACAGTGGCGGTCGTTGGCGATAGCTTTGGTTAATTTAAATTTCGCCAATAGGAACGCAATATGTTTTCTCACCAATAAAAGTAGCTGTGAACATTAGTAAAAAAAAAGCTGTGAATGCCAGGGTTAATAAAATAATAATAATTAATTAATTAATAATATATCGGTAATTAGGTGGTATTTAGGTTATGTTACGTTAAATAAAACTTGTTGCAGGGGGTCTGGTAAAATATTAAGTTGAAATGTACATCTGGCAACACGGCAAGCGAAAAGCAGCTTCTTAGTATTCTGTTTAGAATATTATTGATTCTGAAGAGCGCGTTTTATATGCTGCAAAAACAAAATACTGCGTTCCCATTGGCCAAGTTCAAATTGACCAAAGATATCGCCAAAAAGGCGGTTTAAACAGTTTCCGCTTCCGGTACCAAAAAAAATGGCAGCTTCTATGTTTTTGTTCTTCTCGTCGTTCACAGTTGGTTCACGAATCCTTTTTATTTTCAATTGAAGTAAGAAAAATAATTTAAGATTGTTAGAAAATTTGGGTAGTCGTTCGATTAGCAGCTACGTATAGTCTTTAATCTAAGGTTGTGGAGGTTTAACCGTGTAATGAGCAATTATCAATATACCCAATAAGCGCCTCTAGTGGCAGTAGGCGAAGTTAGCAGACGAAACTTTTACATAGAACTCAATGGAAATTGGAAAAATCGCTGCACCGGTAAGTTTTTGGGCTATTTTCTCGCAAATTACACTCCGAATTTATGTGAATTTTCGAAAAAATAAAGACTAAAGTACGTAGTTTCACATCCATGCATTATGTTTTTTTTTAATATTTCACACTTTTGTTTTTTATGTTTTGTTCTGAACGTTGCTGTTAAACCGAAACTTTTAACATGGAAGCCAATGAAGATTTCAATAAGTCGGTAAGTTCTTCTGCTTATTTCTTGCAAATTACTTGCACAATTATCTTGAAATTTTAATGAGATAAAGATAAAAATAGTTAGTTTTATAATCAATCATTGTTTAATTAAATATTTTTCCTGTAGTTTGTTTTTAATGTGTTGTTCAAAAAATTCACTTCAAGCTGGGTTCAGAGGTATATTAAAAAAATCAATGCCTGCCTTTGAAACTTTTTACTTTTATCTTTATCTCTTTAAAATTTCACGATAATTGTGCAAGTAATTTGCAAGTAAGAAGCAAAACGAACTTACCGACTTATCGAAATCTCCATTGGCTTCCATGTTAAAAGTTTAGGTTTTACAGCAGCGTTCAGAACAAAATATAGAAATAAAAAAAACGATTGCAATGGAGGTGAAACTATGTACTTTTCTCTTTATTTTTTCGAAAATTCACGAAAATTGGGCGTGTAATTTGCGAGAAAACGGCAAAAAAACTTACCAGTGCAGCGATTTTTCCATAGAGTTCTATGTTAAGGTTTCGTCTGCTAACTTCTTAGGGGGCCATCTTTTCGCCTACTGCCACTAGAGGTGATTATTGGCTATAATTGGTCAATTCCACCTTCAATGTGTCATTAAACCCCAAATTGTCAAATACAATCAGCCTCTCCTTTTGAGTAAAACATATAAATGTTGACAAATGAATGTTGTTTCCAATTTCAGATAAGAAACCAGCAGAACCTGAAGTCTTCATCGATTGAGGCATCGGTGACACAAAGAAAGGTGTTGGTCGTATTGGTCGCTTTTTCAATAATATGATTTCCTCCATTGCAATTGTGACGAAAAATGGGGAATTGCTTGCAACACATGAATGTATCCTTTGGCGTGTTTTTTTTTTTCTATTTTAAAACAATGCGAGGCTTCATTTCGAAAAGCTTTTGTTGTAATGATTTCACTTTGGTAAGAAGTTCGTTACTGATGAAAGCAGGACACAACCTTTCATTTAAAAATTAAAGTAGGCTGTATATGTTAAAAATTAACATCGAGTCTATGGTTTCAATAGAAAAACGATGCTAGCGGTCTTTGTGGAGATTTTTCAAAGTAATTTTGGGACGTAGCCTCTTAAGGTGTGCACCAAACGATTATAACAAATCTACAATGTGCAATCTAATCTACGGTAAAAAAAAATTGTTTGGATATCAGGATTGTATTCCTTAAAAGTTTTGACGTGAAAACGTAAAGAAGGAATACTGGACAGTTTTTGTTGCTAATGAAATGATACTTTTTATGACGGGTTTTTTGGACTTTTTACAATACTTTTCATTTCCATTGAAGTTATCTTTTTTTAAAAAAATGTTTTAATAGCTATAAAAAAACGTTTTTTTCTCCAAAGATATCGTCATAGAAATATTTGAATTATCGTATTTTCATATTTTTAACTATTTTCGAATAAAGTTGTTTTTTCTTCTAAAATGTGGAATGCATTCGTGCACCGAGTTCTTCAAGATTTCACATCTTATAACCCCGTTATATTCTTAATCAAGATGCATCAGACCGAAACGACTTGGTTGCTTTCGATTGGAGTTCAATTTCGAGTACAATTGTTAAGATTTCTGATCGGAACATTTATACATTTAAGGTTAATCACACACGGATTCGTTTATATATCAAGTTAAACATTGCTAATCTTTTTTAAATTATAAATTTTAAAATATGCAATTTTTAATCGGTTGTTTAAATTAAGGGATTTAAATAATGTGAATCTGTCAAATGTAAAAAAGGACTGTTAATGAATTTCTTTTTTTCTATTCACAGAATGGCGTTTACTATTATCACATTGAACGAAATGATTTGTACTTTGTGGCCATTTCGGCCTCCGAATTAAACGCAATGCTCGTAATCGAAGTTTTGTCGGCATTACACGACCTTTGTAAAGATTTTTGTGGATCTGTTACCGAGGAATCGCTACGAAATAACACGGTTCTTATTCAGGAACTTCTTTTGGAATTTATGGTGAATTTAAATTGAAAACACGATGTCTTTCCGAAAGAAAGTCACTACATCAGAATGCTTAATAATTTATAGTTATTTTGTGATTACAGGACCTAGGTCAAGTTCAGTTGTGTTTGGCAGACAAACTGAAGCCGTGCATCTACAGCGAACCAATTACTGTGAAAAGAAAAGTCCATGATGTGGCACAGAATAGTCTCGTAAGTTAGAACTTAGATGATGATTGTCATATTATTGAAAGTGACCTGAAAGCAATGGAAGCTTGTTGTGCTGGAATGCAACTCACACAGTTCACACTAAAGAAAAATGTTGTATGAGAAGTTGATATTGGAGTTGTATTCGGGTTGTGTGATTTTGAACTTCGTGATTGTACTTAAAAATCTGATTTTAAACCAAATAATTATAGATTTTTTTTCAAAATAAATCAGTTTAAAAAGAACATGATTATTGTTTCGATCTCGACATTAAATACTGTATAAAAAAGTATTTTAATTTTTTTTTTCCAGTTAGGTCTTGTAAAAACATCTCAAGCAGCAGAAAGAAGCTATTTTGGTAAATCGTCGTATGGAAAACCGCCCGGAAATGACGTTTTTGTAGACGTCATTGAAAATTTGAGTGTAATCATCAGAGGAGATGTAAATTGTTTTGAAGTTCACATTAAGTCGAATGACAAACGTTTTAAATGAAATATTAATTTTCTTATGATTCTGGAGGGATCTGTGGTGATGTCGGATCTGGATGGCCAGTTAGTGTTGAAATGTTTTGTTTCTGGACATCCTGTCATTAAATTAGGACTCAATGAACATTTAACTATTATGGAAAATTCAAACGAAGATGCAGGTAATTTTAAGTACTCTGAGAATTTTTTGAGAAGGTGGTTTGTTTAGCGGTAACCAAAATATGAACTCACTTAGCTTCCAAATTAATTTTGAAAAAAAATCTTTGGAGTGGCTGAAACACGTAAATATGATAAGCGATTGCTCACAAATATAATTGACACATTTATATTTTCTATTGCGCCCATAGACCCAATGTTAAAGAAAAAATGTTAATTTTTAAAATACACAACAGTCGCAGCGGCAATATGTTTATTTTATCATATTTAAAATTGTCCAATATTAAGTTTTCAAAAGTGCAATATACACCTTAAATATATGCTGATCGAGTGATAGAATAACAAAGAATTGATAAGTGCGGTTATATTTTTAAAAACTATTTCAAAATCGCGAATTTCTAACTCTTATGTTAAACTCCATCGAGTATGCTCAAATAAGAAAAAAAAATCCATTAAAAAATGCTCGTAAAAATACGTAAAAATAATTTTAAAAAACCACAATTAAACCACAGTGAAGCCAACACATTGGCGCATGTGCTGATTTTTTCTGGTTTTTAAAATTATTTTTAGATATTTTTACTAGCTTAATGGAAGTTTTTTCTTAGTTGGGCATACTCAATGGAGTTTAACATAAAAGTTAGAAATTCGCGATTTTGAAATAGTTTTTAAAAATATAACCGCACTTAGCAATGTTTTTGTCATTCTATCACTCGATCAACATATATTTAAGGTGCACATAGCACTTTGAAAACACTTTAAATATGAAAAATAAACATATTGCTGCAACTGTGTTTTTTTAAAAATTAACATTTTTTCTTTAACATCGGGTTTATGGGCTGGTTACATTAAAAAAATGATGCTACCGCTCTTTGTGGAGTAGCCTCTGAGTTACAAACAAACCCACCTCCAACGTGGATTACTGTCGTTCAGGAGCAAAATTAAGTGAAACCTGAAAATGTTTTCGAAACTAAAACGGTAGCCGAGTTTTTCCTCCTCTCTATTTTTGTTCATAGCAAGTTTATTTTGAAACATATGAATATAAAACATACTATTAAGTCATCAGCCAAATTTCTAGTTTCTATGTTTTTATGTTTTTATTAATGTTGCTTTCGAGCGGCAGAGAATTCAAAGGATAAATTAAGGATAACAGAAATCGGATTTTTTCTTTGAAAAATAACACGAGAAGACATTTTACAATGTTAGTTGACTATGTCTGACGTTATAGAAAATTGACATAATTTGTTAACTATATTATTTTGAATTTTAGGAACGAATGTTCGATTAGACAAGTGTAATTTTCACGCAACTGTAAATTTGGAACAGTTTTCTACTAAAAGGATTCTTCTTATTCCCCCTTCCGTTGGAGAAGTTAGTTCCAATCACATGATTTTTTTTACAAATTTGTTTTAAAAAAAGCATCAGATTTTTTTAATTAGAAATTAGAATATTTAGTTAACATTGTATTTAAAATTATATTTCAATTAGTAGCAATTGCAATTACTTTAAATTTATAATTTTAAAATATTTAAATAGTTTTTTTTGCTGTAAATACTTTTTAATTTGGAAATTTAAAATAAGCATTGATTGATTCTTTAGTGAAAATTGCAGAAAAACAGTTGAATTTAATACTAATGTAATTAATTTTTTTTAATTAGCTAACCGTAATGAAGTACAGAATTGACAACAGTCCGTTACCTTTGCTACCATTTCGTTTGAGATATTCAGCGACCGCTAATCCTGATTCAATGTAATTACCACACAAATCTTTTAGATGAAATCAGGGAAATTTTTAACATATTCTTTAAAAAAATCTACGAGGGCTGTATTGAAAGTAATGAGCATCGTTATCGTCAAAGAGAAGGTTGATAATTATGCTCATGTGTGAGAACCAACAAGTGACGGTTAAGAGGCTGCATCAATAAATTACTTCAAAAAACCTTTACAAAGAACGCTAGCATCGTTTTTCTATTGAGCCCATAGACCCGATGTTAAAGAAGAAACGTTAGTTTTTAAAATACACAGTCAGTAGCGGCAATATGTTTATTTTTCATATTTAAAGTTGTCCAATATTAATGCAATGCGCACGTTAAATATATGCTGATTGAATGATAGAATGACAAAAAATTGGTAAGTGCGGTTATATTTTTAAAAAACTATTTCAAAATTGCGAATTTCTAACTCTTATGTTAAACTCCAATAAATACGCACAAAATAAGAAAAAACATCCATTAAAATGCTTGTAAAAATATGTATAAATAATTTTTAAAAACCAGAAAAAAATCAGCACGTTGGCTTCATTGTAGTTTAATTGTGGTTATTTAAAATTATTTTTTTGGTATTTGTACAAACATTTTATTGGATGTTTTTTCTTGTTTGGGCGTACTGAATGGAGTTTAACATAAAAGAGTTAGAAATTTACGATTTTGAAATACTTTTAAAAAAATAGAACCACACTTACCAATTTTTTGTCACTCGATCAGTATATATTTAAGGTGCACGTTGCACTTTGAAAACTTAATATTGGATAACGTTAAATATGAAAAATAAACATATTGCCGCGACTGTTTTTTTTTTAAATTAACATTTTTCCTTTTAACATTGGGTTTATGGGTTCAATAGAAAAACGATGCTAGCGCTCTTTGTGGAGATTTTTTGAAGTAATTTTGCAATGTAGCCTCTTAACTGAACTTTATACACCAAAAATAACTGTTATAATTGTTCAGCCACCTTTTAAATTGGCTAATTGGTCATCAAAATGGTTATTTACGTCTTTTTGAAACTGTCGTAAAAGTTTACTTTCATATAGTTTTAAAGAAACTTTAAATTTCCTTTAAAAGTGGTAAAATTTACTCATGTTGCACCTTAACAAATTGGTTTACGGTATTTCAGATATTTCTTTCATTGACAATTAGTGATCTGGATGTTGATCTAAATTTAAGATGTCACTTTCCAATTTCGGCAAAAGCGGTTCACGTTTTAGGACATCTTCCAGTGCCGAAAACAACAACCAGGTTAAATATATCAATTTGACAGCCTAGACACTTCTGAGTTGCACGTGCAATGAGACATCGTCAATTTTGCGGTTCCAAGGTTACTTAGATGGCTCTAGGCAACAAACTCCAATTCGAAACGTCATGAAAATGCCCAAATTCATGAAGAACATATTAGGGTGCGTAACGTGCGTTCAGACTACTCGTACTCAGGCTTGTGCCTGTGTTGACTTGTCGGTCTCGAGGTTGTGCTTTTGTCAACTGAGAGTTGAGAGTTCAGTTACTCGAAAGGCTTTCACTCGTGCAGATCCATTGAGCGACGACCCACCAGTGCAAGTATCATGCACTCATTGTTGGGAGAAACGCCACGAGTACTGCGAGTCAGCGAAACTGTGTTTGGCCCCGTTCAGTGACTTGCAAGTCTTGACGAGCACCTCTTTAATGTACCGACACCAAGCAGAGCCAAACGAGCCTCTGGCTTGTGTATCTCGTGCTACTTATATCGCTGCTCGCGAGTCCGTCTACATTACACGGTCTCGTCGACGAGTCAACTCACCGAGTCCGAGTATGGACACGAGTAGTCTGAACGCACTGTTAAAGATTATCCACAATTATTTTTAAAACTGAAAGATGTTATTCAAGAACGAAAGGTGTTCAGCAAAATGGATCTTTTTTAGGTCAAGGACTTTAACATGGTTCGAACAAATTAGCATTATTCACTAAGGTGTAAACTCATTTGACCCCCCCCCCCCCCAACAATCAAGAATCGATTTGCGTCTTGAATTATTGTTCGAAACCATTTTCGGCACCATGTTTAGTACGCGTCAAATTTCCCTGAACATTGCGTCTATGTTGTCATGCAGCACGCACACGCTGGAGTGTCTATGCTCTTAATAAAAAATGTAACAAGCGAATTTATAACACTGTGAATTATTTTAGTTTGATGTCGAGGTTAACCGGCAGTTTGACTCAAAGCACGGAGCTAGATACGACAACTTCAGTGGTGAAATGGAAGATACAAGACTTTGGTGGTCTAACGGAAGCCACTGCAAAACTGAAAGTATAAAATCTCAGTTCATTTTTATCGTATTTTGTTTCTGAAATGTTTGTATCGTTATGTTTTAGTTAGTAGGTGGTAACTGCCATAGTGGAAGCAAGCTTCAGTTGGGTCCGCTTGCGATTGAATTCGAATTGTCTGCTTTTGCGTGTTCTGGTTTGCAAGTTAGGTTCTTGCATTTGTGTTTGGGTGGAAACAGTGGACAGAATTCATCTGGTCAGTCGGAACCTGCAAGGTGGGTTCGTTACATTTGTCATAGCAATTCTTATGTATTTCGTTTACATTAAAATGTATCTTGAATTCCAAAACTGTCACATTCCCCTGCCAATATTTCATAATCGTTTAAGATTAACGGCGGGCGGCACTTTTTTGGGGCCAGCACCAATGAAAAGAAAAGTTTTTGTTTTTCCTGTCGTGATAGTAGAAAGGTCTCTCTAAAACGCAGAAACTGCAGGGCAGCAGAAAAATAAAGTTATGAAATTTTTGTAAATTGATTTTTGATAAGTAAATTACATGTACTTTTTTACAATTACATTACAAAAAGTTCTCAGGCTCCTCCCATACCTGAATCCTGGTTGCACCACTGTTGTGTATTGTGTTGTGTTTTTTGTGAGGGAGGGGCGGCAAACTCAAGGACCGCCCAGGGTGGCACAAAATAGCTATGCCACTGATTAATGGTGCATTTGTGCAGAATGTAAGTAAGGGGTACTATAGTGAATATTGTAGTAAGATGATTACACCAATGTCCCTTTAGGGCAAATATTTTTAGAGCCAAGTGTCTATAGGGCAAATGTCACACGCCCACATTTACTGTAGTGTTATGAATTAACATAATGTATTTTGTATACCAAATGTATTCAAATTTTTGCACTTTTTAATACATTTAAAGTATTTTTCCTAACCCTTCACAAGGTACATGATAGTGTGACGGACCTTTTTCCGTTAGTAGAATCTGCTCTTTTGGTTAATACGAGCGTTGTACTCGTATTGATAGTGATTGGCTAGGTCACTAATTCTACTGGCCCGGGAGGACTAGACCAATATAACGTCTATTTTGTGTCCTCACTAGTCTCTGGCAAAAGACTTAACAGTCTTGAGGATCTTTAATCTCTGTATCTCTCGGACTTTCGTCCGTAAATCTGCCCTAAGAATCGTGTAAAATATACTCACTTGTACGTTGCAGGTTTGCACCTGTTGGGACCTTGATGTATCCAAAGTAGGTGAAGACCTGCAAATGATGAATTCACAATTGCGGAATTTTAAGTCTTGAAGAATAAACACCACTGGTTTAGTTAAATATAAAAAATGGTTTATTTCGCAGATAAAATTCTTAACCAAAGACGAAATAAAAACTTGAATTGATGCACAACACATAAAAATATATCTTGAAAATAATATTAAAAAAAAAGAAAAGAACCTAGCCAGAATCGGGCATAGGTTCGGTATTTAAAAAGAAGCTCTTGAACATTTAAAAATGACCCTTTATATACCCTGAGAATCCCAAAATCGGATTCTCAGGGCACAACTTTACAATTGGTTACTTTGAAATTTCGGCCCAAATAGACCAATCAAGAGATTGATCTATTTGTCCAAAATCATGACTCATCCCCTGTTATCACACATAGGTGATAACAGGAGAAACGAAAACAAAATAAAAAAAAAATGAACAACTCCACTCATGTGGAAGTAAAAATGAGGGGGAATTGAAAGGTCAAGATCATAATCTCAACATATGATATCTGGGTCACTCGGTACCAAAAGTACCGAGTGGCCCAGAAGCCAAACAAAGTACAGGGTGACGCAAAAAAACCCCAAAAACGAAAAACGCTACAAAGCGAAAATAGCGGCGGGCCCAAACATCTCAATAGAGTGTCTCTAAAAAAAATTCTTGAATCCTTGTACTTTTCCAAGCTTTTTGGGACTTCTGGGGCCAGTTGAGTGCACTTGAGACAATTTTAGAGCTTTTAGAGCAGACATGTGGATTGTGCAACTTCATAAAGAGCGTGGGCTGGATAGCGAATTTTAAATATATCCGCAGGCCAATACCATATGATGTTTATGTTAAGCTGATGCTACACGTAGCAACAGTCAAGCAACAATACTAGTTGTAGCAACAGTAGTTTCCTATTTGTTGCAAACAACACCTATGATACATGTTGCAACGTTCATGAAACTTAGATGAAAGCAACAACCAATGAAACAAACAGGTTGTGAGCCAAAAACTGTAGACATTTTGCTTCGTCTTTCTCTTCTTCATCATGTGATTATTCAAGCGGTTTTTATTGGCTGTTGGCTGAAATGGTTGCTCGAAAATAGAACCAAGTTCTATTTGAAAATTCTGTTGCTTTCAATCTGCGAGCAACAATTCGGGTTTGTTGCTGTTATGACAGATGTTTTCAACTTTCATGAAACAATAGAGCAACACAGCTATGTTGCTCTAAAGTTGCTGAATTGTTGCTATGTGTAGCATCGGCTTTATATTGGTTATGTAGTCTAACGTCACATGCTCCGCCCTTTTTAACGTCGACTCACACACCAAACCAATTAGAAGTTGCCGGTCGTCATAAAAAGGGCGGAGCCAAGTTCAGCCAACTTCTGTTTGTCCCGATTTCTAATTGCCTGTTTCCGGGCCTGACTGTAAATTCATGGCGGATTTCATGATGTTCAATTTGCAACAGCACACTAGCGCCACTTGTGTGTCTAGTATTTATTATTATTATGATGTGAACGGTTTAAAGGCGGTGATTGGCGATAGCTTTGGTCAATTTGATTTTGTCCAATAGGCACGCAGTACTTTTTCTCTAAAAATAGCTGTGAACAGTATCTTCCCTATTTAGTAAAAATAGCTGTGATTAACATTACTTTGTCGATATTCCTGGAAGCATTAATTTCAAAGGGGCGGACATTAAAGAAAATCATGTCCGAGATTCACTAAGATTTACAAAGATTCACCCAGATTCACAGCAGAACGTACGTATAGGAAGCCATTTTACTCTTTTTCCGCGTTTTACTTGATTACCCGAATAGAATTAAAATCAGAAAATCCAGTAAAACACGGATAAAAACTAAAATGGCTTGCCGTACCGTACGAAATTCACCCCCAATGTCCACCCCCCCCCCTTGATAAAACGTAATTTTTTTAAATGTGTTCTTTTTTATTATTTTTTTTTGCATTTGTACCATTATATTTTAAATACAATAAATTTATAATTGTTTACATCGAAAAGTGAAAAGCAGCTTTAGTATTCTGTTTAGAATTCTACTGATTCAGAAGAGCGGGTTTTATTATGCTGCAAAAATAAAATACGGCGTTCTTATTGGTTAAAATCAGATTGAGCAAAGCTATCGCCAATGGCCGGTATCATGCGGTATGGTTGACATCGAAAATGGCGGCTTCCGTGTTGTTTGTTGCGTGTGTTTTAAACTTTTAATTAGTTTTATTTTATTTTGTTGTGATAAAGGATAGAAAATGTCAGTCCGTGAAATTGTCACGTTACAAGTGGGTCATTACGCCAATTATGTTGGAACTCATTTTTGGAATCTTCAGGTGATTTATTTGAATGACACTAGTTTAATATTTTTCAGACTTTCTTTTTAGATGGTTTATGTCTGGGGACCATGCATAAGAATTGCGGAAATACACGAATAAAGGGTAAATTGTTTGGATTAGGAGGAGCCGTTTAGCCTCGAAGTACGAGCTCGTACAGCTCCTAGGCTTTATTGTTCGCTTTCAGCACGACGGAGGTATACTTTTATGGAGCCCTGTAAAGGCCATACAGTGAAAATAATTTTCATTACTGTTGACACTTTTTTCTGTCAAAGATTAGGTTAGGTTAGGAAAAAAAGTCTCCATGACAGAAAGAATGTGTAATGATAGAAAAAAAAAGTGTTAAATGACAGAAAAAGTGTTAAAATGTTAATTTTTAAAATACACAGTCATGCGGCAATATGTTTATTTTTTCATATTTAAAGTTGTTCAATTTTGATGGTTTAAAATGCAACGTACACTTTAAATATATGTTAATCTAGTGGTAGAATAACAAAAAAATGGTAAGCGTGGTTCTATTTTTAAAAATATTTCAAAATCGCGAATTTTTAACTTTATGTTATGCATACTCCATTGAGTATGCTGTCGTAAGAAAAACACATCTGTAAAATGATTAAAAATAAATTTAAAAAACCAAAAAAAAAAAAAAAAAATTCAGCACGTGCGCCAACGTTTTGGCTTCACTGTGGTTTAATTGTGGTTTTTAAGAATTATTTTTAGGTATTTTACGAGCATTTTAATGGATATTTTTTTTTATTTTGGGCGTACTCAATGGAGTTTAACGTAAGAGGTAAGAATTTACGATTTTGAAATAGTTTATTAAAGATAGAAGCAGACTTAATAATTTTTTGTCATTCTATCACTAGATAAACATATATTTAAAGTGCGCATTGCACTTTGAACCGTGAAAATTGGACAACTTTAATTATGAAAAATGAACATATTGCCGCTGTTGACTGTGTATTTTAAAAATTAACTTTTTTTCTTTCACATTGGGTCTATGGGCTCAATAGAAAAACGATGCTAGCGCTCTTTGTGGAGATTTTTCAAAGTAATTTTGTGTTGTAGGCTCTTAAGTGATTTAGTTACTCCTCGAGTTGCTTCTGAATTAGTGCCTGAGCTCGTTAATTCATAGTTTTCACCACTACTGTGGTTTTTTTGGTCGCCCTTTTGAAATGACAACTATTGCTTAAAATCTTGCAGTGTTGCGTGTCCGTCCACACTAACCGAGCACAAACGAGTATTTTTTGTTATGTACCGCCATCCACCCGATCTTTTTTGAACACGAGCAAGCGAATGTTTGCTTGGTCGCAAACCGGTCGATTACCAGTCGATTATTTAGTGAGAATGCTCGCTCGCACTTGTTTGCTCTTGCTCGCTCTTGTTATCCTTTTACATGTTTGCTTAAAACTTTAGTTGTTACTCGGAAGAATTCAAACGAATTTCAAATTGACTTACAAAACAATTAGGGGTAGTGTTTGATTTTTTTTTCAAATCATGTTTCAAGTTATGACTAAAACAGAAGTGATTCTGACATCGACTTTTTTTTTAGGCTGCTGGTTTCTCTTTTGATTCGTCGAAGCCATCAGAAGTCGACCATGATATTTTATTTCGAGAAGGTTGCACACCGAAAGTACGATGTTTAGTTAATCGTTTAAGATAAAACAATTTACTTAGATCACATTTTATCTTTCCTCTAAGGGTCTGACTACGTATCTTCCAAGGTTGGTCGCCATCGATCTAAATGCCAGCTTGGGTTCACTGAAGAAGGATGGTGACATTTATTCGGCACCTGCTGAAAAACATTCACACGAAGTGCAAACGTGGTAAATTATTTTTAATATAAAGTGTCTTAACAGCGAGGCGTAATTTCGCATATTTCAATGCGAAATTAGGTCTTGCTGTTAAGACACTTTATATTTACCGTTTATGTCAAAATGATGTTTAAAATAAAAAGAATTCACGTGAAATCGTGACTTCTTTTTATTTTCAACATCATTATCGCCTGTTTGTCGTTATATGCAACCCAGCTGACGTCAGAAAATGTCATTTTTTTAATGGGAGTGGCATTGATCAGTGATCACTGATCAGATTTTTGATGTCTTGTGTTTGTAATGATGTAATCGGAATATTTTTTCAGGAATGGCAAATCACAACTGTGTAAAGTTGAACGTACGCAAAATAATGCTTTTCAACAACATCTCAATCGTGATGAGGTAAAATGGTTCACGTTTTAGCAAACACACATACACTTACATATATGCATACTCGCACATACTGGCCGTTGAAGTATTATGTAACATAGTTTAGACCATTTTTCGGCACCCCAGCCCCCACGTAACGGCATGTAAACAAACTGTGAGTAACCCCCCCCCCCCCACCCTCTTACCGTTACGTAACTTTCTTTTATCCAAATTAATATAAAACGTTTTACCGAAAAACAGGTATTGAAAGGTCAATTTATCGGTAATACCGAAGTAACAAAATAGACCGGTAATACCGGTTTACCGGTAACGATAAAACCGGTAATGAAAACCCTAGTCTCCACCACATAAATGCATCATAAACTTACTTTAGTAGTTAATACCTTTATTGACTATCAATTAGTGCATAGGAAAAACATGTGCACATCAACATATAGATATGCGTAGCCAATGAAGTTTGTTTTAAGTAATTTTACAACTAATGATTTTTTAATTTTTTTTAGCAACTGTTGTCTCCAGATCTGATACAAAATGATGAAGATAAAGACATTTGTCTTGGTAACTATTGTGAATTACGCGAATGAAATTTATTAATTATGAATGAATGTGACCTATCGGAGGCACGAAGGGCCTACGGGGGGAAATGTAAACGTAATCACACAAAATCTATAAGTAGACACCGCAGTCATATTTTTTTTACGATTTTCGGCGGTTTTCTGATGAAATTCAGCGAAAGTCAGACTTAGCTGGTATTTTTACGGCGGTGTTTTCCTGGACTATAAAATACGGCGGATATTTGGCTGATTTGCTGCTTCAAGTTCGAAGCAGTCGCAAGAAAATAAATAAAAACTTTAATAAAGGAATTTCGTTTTTAAGGACACTGGACTAAATTCAAATTTTCAAGTTACAATAATTGAAAATTCCTGTTAGTTTCTTAGGTCACAACGAGGAACGACGGCCATTGCATAAAAGTAAAGTTATAGAGAACATACTCTCCAAACTGCAACTTACCCAGAGGCTATTCCCGAATATAATCCTGCAATTTTATTGAATAATGTTAAACTTTTTTTGGATTTTGGCTGCACGAAAAAATATGGCTAAGGCGGCTAACGGCTGCAGCTGAGGGTTCTATCCGTAAGTGTACAATTTTTAGGATTTGAAACCTGCATGACTCAAAGCAGCCATAAAATGTAGTGGTTTTTACATTGCGAGTTGTATAAATCAAAGCGTGAACTGTTATGCAATAACTTACTAAGGTATTCCAAACCATGACCAGAACGTTCAGAACCGACATCATGCATGACAAATTTATTGGAAGTAAATGTAAACTACCTGATAGGTCTTGTTAAAAGGCGGTGATATTATCTATTTTTATTGAGACAGACGCGAGTCTGGGTGCTTGCATTTGTGAGCTTTTGACGTTGACCTCGTAATTTTTACCAACCTATTATGATGTTTTCCATAACTCGTTTCTTCACGAAGAAGATTCAAGTTACAGAAATAGTCGGATGGAGATCGATTGTGATCATCCTTCTGTGCAGGGGTGTAGTCTTCGCAGAAGGATGGTGACCATCTCCCCTGATCGACGCTGATGTTCATCTTCCTGTTACCAGAAGAAGATGTAGCTCCTCCAGGATTTGTATGTCGCCTTGCCTTGTGGTGTCTCTGGCTTGCCTAGAGAAGGATTTGTTTCCAGACAGATAGGCAACGCAGTTTCTCATTGTAACGTTTTATTCATTCTTGCTCAGAAACATCAAGAGTACAAAAATGAATTGTTATATTAAAGGTGCGTCCTCGGGCCGATGATGTGGTACGGATATAGAAATCAATCGTAATACAAAAGTTGAGCAAGTAAGACGATGAACAAAGAGGAACACGGTCCTTTTATACCTTGGACCTGTGTACACCTACGAGGTGTGACCATGGTCCTAAGAGTATCAATCCGCCGCTTCGATATGAGTCAGAAGTATGAGTCAGAGAAGAGGGAGGGACAAGCAGGAGTTGTTTACCCCCCAGGCTATGGTTTTGGCGTGATCGGGAGTTACTGGGTGTTACACATCGCTAAACACTATTATTGTCTTGGATTTTAAAATTTCTTTTAACGTTTTAATTAGGATAGAAACAATTCATTATTAATAAAACAAAATTAACCCATTTCCATATTTTTTTGTATTCCATTCGGCTAAGAAGATGGGGAAAAAGCCACGATAGCAACCACGACTGTACAAATCTGGTAAGTTCATTTCGCACTTTGGCAAGAAGAGTGGCGCAACTAAATAAAACCCACTTTTTGGGGGAGGGAAAATGAGTTAAAAGTTACGAGAAGATTCGTGGCTTACTTTGCTGAGCTTTTCAATTGCAAACACCGTTTTAACTATTCACAATATCGGTTTATTTGGCTTCCATGCAATAGATTGAGATAGAAAATAAAATGCAACTTTAAACTCAATTTCCAAAAAAAGTGTTTTTGTTTTTCAGTTGTACCACTCTTCTTGCTGACGTACCATTTGTCCTTTATGTTGCTCTAGCAACAAATAAATGAAAACCGAAAAATGAAGGAACTAGTTTGCCAGTTGTATGTGCTGTCGTGGCTGTTTCTCTTTTTTCTTCTTCTGAGCATTCAAATGGGAATACAACAAATTATGGCAGTAGATTAAGTTTGTTTTCTTAATAATGAGATATGTTGTTATTGTAAAGGAGGTTAAATCCCCCTTGATATACGCGTCGTGTATCTGGGGTGATGTTTTTTTAAATGTTTCTATTTTTTCCCTCTACTCTTAAGATTCAACCTCAGCAATGCAGACAACAGTTTTTCATCTGGACGAATCCGTTAAGACGTGGACTGACTTTATGGTTATGCGAGTGCACCCAAGAAGTCTCCATCTCGTTAATGATTACGCTCTCGAGTGGTAAAAACTTTTCTAATTTTTTTTTTCGTTTAATATAGACTATAGATTTTGTATTATTTAAAAAAAAAATGCTAATTGTTTATTTTAAAGCTTATTAAGAAACCATGAGTTAATTTAATTTGAATAAGAGGTGGCAAAGAATTAAATCACATGGAATTATTTATACTATTTTATTTAGTCTTTTATACTTACATTTTTAATTTATGAGCTTGTATTTTGCTTTAAAAAATGATAATGCTTTATTCAAATGAATAAAAGGATTTTTGTTCAACTCATTTTGAAAGTGAAACAGATACATTCGGATCATATCAATCTGGCTATCAGATAATGCATACTGGTCAAGAAGTGGAGGAGATTGAAAATAAACTACGGTTCTTTGTCGAAGAATGTGATCAGCTGACTGTTAAGTGTTACTTTTTTGACTTTGTTATGAAATATTTCAGCTTATTTTTTATTTATTTAGGGATTTCATCTATTATTTGATTCATATAATGGATTTTCAGGAGTATCTTCCGAGCTAGCTTCATATTTAAAAGACGAATATGCAAACAAAACCCTTGTTTCTGTGCCGTTGTTTCAACGTGGTAAAAAACCTTTGGTAAGTTGTAACTTGTCGTGAGCAACAAATTTGTGGCCTTCAAAAGCAGGTAGTGCAAAATGTGCAACTGAGTGAGAAGAATGGAATATTTGGTTATTCAGTATTTCAGAAGCAACATTAAAGGTCAGAAGTGTTTTATGACTAGAAGGTTTACTTAAGGAGATTTTCATGTTAATATTTTCAAGAAGTAAACTTTATGGCAATTTTTAATTATTTTTTTAT
Organism: Brachycybe producta; assembly: GCA_036925085.1. Classification (NCBI taxonomy): domain Eukaryota; kingdom Metazoa; phylum Arthropoda; class Diplopoda; order Playtdesmida; family Andrognathidae; genus Brachycybe; species Brachycybe producta. The sequence continues at coordinate 3,509,896 of JAUPFP010000002.1, forward strand.
TTCATATTCTCGTTTGATAACGTCAAAAAAGCAAAAATTCGGTCATTGTTAAACTGTTGTATTTTATTTTTAAAGATATCAATATAAGGTTCGAATCTTTAAAGATGGAACCTTTTGGTGTTAATATAAAAATTTCCATCCTACGTTTTGGATTATTTTGTGCTTGTACATAAAAATGATTTGGTATCAAGAATGTGTATAATCTTCGCTTAATGTTTTACTAGCTTTAGTGCCCGGCTTTGCCGGCCGAAACATTTCCTACAATAAATAATAAAATGCCCATAACTCTTGAAGGGAACGACATAGCGACTTGAAATAAGTATCCATTATAGTATCCTAGAAATTGGCAGCAGAAAGTTTTATTGTGGTTAGTTGTGAGATTTCGATGCTTCGGACATACAAACAGAATGACAAACTTTCAGAAATATATTATAAATTAGCATTAGTATTAAGTAACTGTTTTCAAATCTGCGTTTTATTTTTTATTTTACCATTTAGGATGGGATCTTACAGTCAACACTTTTACTTAATACGTTGCTTTCATATGAGAGGATGTCAACAATATCAGATCTTGTTTTACCCATGTCATGTCAGACGGAACCACATTCAGCACCGAACAAACATAGAACTTTTCCACTTTTAAATTATAAGGTAAATATGCACTACATTTTGTCAACTAAAACAAATTTATTTAAGTACGGAATGGAATGGAATGGAAGTCAGTAGTAGAATGGAAGTATATGGTGTATATGGGAACATTACTGGATTCCTCTCCCTAGCTAACTTCATTATACAACATTTTTCTTTATTAAGTTGAAGTTGCCATTTAGTGCACCATGCTTCTACTGCCATTTAGTGCATCATGCTTCTACTCCTTTCAGGTCACTACCAATAATACGACAATCATCATCAGAAGTTTCATCCCGATAGATTATAGTGTCGTCAGCAAACAACCAGCAGTTACTGCTAACATGGGTGCCGATGGCATTGACGAATAAAAGAAACATTAACGGGCCCAACACACTTCCCTTGGGAACCCCTGATGTAATTTTTATCCAATCACATTCAGATCCAGATATAACAAACCCTTTGTTTTTTATCACTTAAAAAAGGATACTGCTATAGATACTATAGATCTCCTCACCCAGTTAGTTGTCCAGTTCTTTTTTAAAAAATAATATTGTTTGTACAGGGCGATTCATTATATCATACAAGTTCGATCTTGGCAGCCACCTTTGATACGGCCACGCTTGCTTATCGGTTAAAGACAGACCAGGGTCAGTTATCAGAATTAACTGGAGCACTTGGAAACCATGGACGGAAGGTGAGTTATTTTTTCCAGTTTGTCACTTATGTAATTTTTAAAGGAGAAATTCACTCGCTGTGCTCACGGACTAGCAAGTGCTGTCATAGTTTTTAAAGCTTGAACAACTATCGTGCGCTGTGCAATTCCCCTGAATTTCAGTGTGTTCTCGCCCAGAAAAATAAATTGAATTACCCTCGAAAATATAAAAACTTAGAAAAAAGTGAAAATATATTTTGGAACCCCGATGAAAAGGACATAACAATTAAGAGGCTGCACCGCAAAATTATTTCGAAAAATCTCCGCAAAGAGTGCTAGCATCGTTTTTCTGTTGAGCCCACATACTTAATGTTAAAGAAAAAAAGTTAATTTTTAAAATACACACAGTCGCAGCAATATGTTTATTTTTCATATTTAAATTTGTCCAATATTAAGTTTTCAAAATGCAATGTGCACCATAAATATATGGTGATCTAGTGATAGAATGATAAAAAATTGGTAAGTGCGGTTATATTTGTAAAAACTATTTCAAAATCGCGAATTTCTAACAGTAATTTCTACAGTATGCATTATGTTTGTAACTTTGTATAGGTTGCTGCTATTTCTTCAATTTTTCCGGTGCCGCTTGCTGAAAACGCGAGTATCTGTGATGTATTTCGAAATTTAGATCCTAGAATGACACCAGTAACATTGACACCGTATTGCAATATTACCGATGGGCAAGACCTTTTTCAAAGTGTTGTTCTTCGTGGGTTACCGATCAATTTAAAAATCACGTATGTAATTTAAAAGAAGTTTTATGTAAAAGTTTACAGTAATTGTATACGAGAAGAGTGCATTTCAATAGAACAGGTTTCAGACTTGTTCCTATTTCCGGTTTCCATTTTAGAATAACGATTGGGTTGGGTATACCTTAATGCAATTTGAATTAGGTATATTTCCGGAAACGGATGTGTCCAAACAAAAATAAAAAGTTCTGTCGAGTACAAGCCGATGGAAAAGGTCCAGGCTTGTACTATTACCAGTTGCATATTGTATGTGGGGTATGACAATATATACTCTCAATGTTTATGGTTATTTTTCTCAAAAATGGTAAGACAAAAAATATTCAGTTGTTCCAATCAGTCCATTGGCTATGTACATATATATATATGTATACATATATATATATATATATATATATATATATATATATATATCTCTATATATATATATATATCTATATATATATATATATATACAGTGCGTTTCATATATATAGACGCACCTCAAAAATGGGTTATATCTCGAGTTAAACTTAATGGATTCACCTGAAATTTTCACCATAAACAGATCATCTTTTATTACAAACTTTCTGTTAAAGAGAATTTTTTTTCTTAAAAAGGTAAAAATTAAAAAAATTAAAAACTGGAAAATGGCCGTTTCATAATTATAGACGCACTAATGAACTTTTCATCAGAACACAAGAGTACAAGCCGATGGAAAAGGTCCAGGCTTGTACTATTACCAGTTGCATATTGTATGTGGGGTATGACAATATATACTCTCAATGTTTATGGTTATTTTTCTCAAAAATGGTAAGACAAAAAATATTCAGTTGTTCCAATCAGTCCATTGGCTATGTACATATATATATATATATATATAGATATATATATATATATAGATATATATATATATATATCTATATATATATATATATCTATATATATATATATATATCTATATATATATATATATATACAGTGCGTTTCATATATATAGACGCACCTCAAAAATGGGTTATATCTCGAGTTAAACTTAATGGATTCACCTGAAATTTTCACCATAAACAGATCATCTTTTATTACAAACTTTCTGTTAAAGAGAATTTTTTTTCTTAAAAAGGTAAAAATTAAAAAAATTAAAAACTGGAAAATGGCCGTTTCATAATTATAGACGCACTAATGAACTTTTCATCAGAACACAATAGTAACATTAAAATTTATAAGGTATATGACTGTCCTGATGTTTTAGAAGTTAAAACATTGTTTTCTACATACTTTAAACTAGATTTATAAACATATTTACAGAAATTCTATCACGAAGCAGCTAAAATGGCACTTTTCAGCTTTGATATTGTAGTATAATCACGGCAATCTACTTAATAATCACGTACAATGATGTCCTAAAAGTTTTCTACAAGATTTAAGTCCGGGGGACCCGCCGGCCATTCGAGGGTTGCGATATTTTGGTTCCGTAACCATTCCTTCATTAGGTTATTGGAGGAAATTTGGGGCATTTTCTTGCTGGAATACTAAGCTAATGCTATGGAATTGATGTTTCATGGCAGTACATACTCTCGTAACAATGTCTGATAATCGCTGATATTTCTTTTGGTTGAAATAAAGGCTGAGCCTGCTTTTCAAAAACTAAGCTGCTCGTACCAAAGGCACTAAATCTTCCCCATATTATTAGGCTCCCCCACTGCCAAAATTTTGTTTAGAAAAATATTGTGGTTTTCTCCTCACCTCCTTCTAATATGAAGAAAATAATAAAAACCATCAGAATCATCTTGGATGAATTTTTTCCAATGGTGGTGGAAGCCTGACAATATGCGAAGTGTTTAGCACCTTTGGAATGAGGAATTTTGCCTTTATTTCAACCAAAACAAATATCAGCGATTTTCAGACATTGTTACGAGAGTATGTACTGCCATAAAACATCAATTTCATAGCATTAGCTTAGTATTCCAGCAAGAAAATTCCCCAGTTTCCTCCAATAACCTAATGAAGGAATGGTTACGGAACCAAAATATCACCACTCTCAAATGGCCAGCGTGTCCCCCGGACTTAAATCTTGTAGAAAACTTTTGGGACATCATCCTACGTGATTATTAAGCATATTGCCATGAATATGCTGCAATATAAAGGTTGAAAAGTGCCATTTTAGCTGCTTCGGGACAGAATTTCTGTATTTGTGTTTATAAATCTAGTTTAAAGTATGTAGAAAACAATGTTTTAAGTTCTAAAACATCAGGACAGTCATATACCTTATAAATTTTAATGTTACTGTTGGGTTCCGAATGTTATTTTGTCACAATACTTAATTAAAGTGAAAAGTTCATTAGTGCGTCTATAATTATGAAACGGCCATTTTCCAGTTTTTAATTTTTTTAATTTTTACCTTTTTAAGAAAAAAAATTCTATTTAACAGATAGTTTGTACTAAAAGATGATCTATTTATGGTCAAAATTTCAGGCGAATCCATCAAGTTTGACTCGAGATATAACACATTTTTGGGGTGCGTCTATATATATGAAACGCACTGTATATATATATACATATATATATCGAATTAGTAATTATCGTCATTTATCTTATCTTTTCTTGTCATTCTCCCAAGGGACACAAACACTCTTTTTATTCATTCTGTTTGTTTGTCAAATAAACATTTCGTTTATTTGACATTTAGCCTCTTGATTTTACATCATTCTTCAACAGACACCACAGGTATAAACAGGACTTTTCCCGCTCTTTTTGTGGCGTCATCTGAGCGCCATATTGGAACACCCTGATCCGTCACATTTGGTGGAGGTGCGGGGGTACCTGTTTTGAATACCTGCGTTTTTTGAAGAATTTTGTAAAAAAAAGTGTTTTAATAATTCATGTACAATAACACTCAACAACATTCGGGATTGGATTTCATAGGGAACAGGGTGCTACACAATCCCAGGCTGACTAGAAAGCCACTGATTTCTCTAAGCACCAGACAAAATGGATTCAAATTTGAATCTTGACACCAACTCTGACTATGATACACAAGATCGATCTGACACCTACATCACAACTTGATGTCCAAGTGGGGGCACCCACTCGTCAAACACCTCCGACATTATCACCACACAATATCCAGATGGGAGTCTCTTTCTCTTCTGGAAGTGCCGGAGGAGTGGGGATGACCACTGGTCAAACTCACACTTTTGACTATCCAACATCAATACAAAGCAATGTCCAGATGGAATACACTTCCTCTTCTGGAATTGCCGGAGGAGTGGGGTTGACCACTGGTCAAGCATACACTCTTAGTGGTACAACATCAACACAAACTCATGTCCAACCGAATTTTGGGTCACTAGGGTTGTACTCTTCTGGAAACCCAAGTGGGGGAGCTTTTAGTGGGTCATTACAAGGAGACTCATTCACTCATGCACCTATAATGACGGCAGAAATGGGAGGGGTCAATGTCCCTCTTGCGGAAGCCGCATTGACGGTGACTACTGATTCACGGATGTCAGGTCAGGTTAGACAGAGTGTCTCCTGCCCTCCCTTATTCGCTACGTCACAACCAACATATCAAGTACAAGAATTAGGGCGGGAAAATTTGAATTTTAATTCTTTGCCAACACACCCAACACAACAGAATTGGCGGCAAAATTCAAACTTAATGACCACCACACCACATCTTATGACGGCTCAATCAATACGACAACCCACTCATGACTTTTGGCGGGAAAATTCGAATGAATTGATGGCTGCATACCAATGTATGACCTCGCAGCCCACACAGTCATTCCCACAAGAATTTTGGCGGGAAAATCAAAATATAATGGGTTCAATGGCTACACAGCCGATCATGCAGCCAATGTCAGAGGGACAACCAAACTTTGTCCCTTTGCTTACACAATCGACCATACAGACAATGTCAGAGGGACATTCGAACTTTGTCCCTTTACCTACACAGCCAGCCATGCGGTCCATGTCAGAGGGACATTCAAACATTGTCCCTTTATCCACACTACCGACCATGCGGCCAATGTCAGAGGGATGTCTGAACTTTGTCAGTTTACCTATACAGCCAGCCATGCGGCCCATGTCAGAGGGACATTCAAACATTGTTTTTTTATCCACACTACCGACCATGCGGCCAATGTCAGAGGCACGTCCAAACTTTGTCCCTTTACCTACACAGCCAACCATGCGGCCAATGTCAGAGGGACATTCAAACTTTGTCCATTTATCCACACTACCAACCATGCGGCCAATGTCAGAGGGATGTCCGAACTTTGTCCCTTTACCTACACAACTAACCATGCGGCCAATGTCAGAGGGATGTCCGAACTTTGTCCCTTTACCTACACTACCGACCATGTGGCCAATGTCAGAGGGACTTTCAAACTTTGTCCCTTTACCAACTCAACCCGAAATCCGGCAGGAAAACTTGAACCCACTGCAACAGCCTATGATGCCACATCTCCACTCACATTCTCGGCAATACCATCTGGGAATGTGCCCGTGGCCAATGGTGGGATCCATTATCGGTCGTGGGGAGGTAAGTGTCCTAGAACATGGACTACCGACAGGGCCACAGTACCTACACTCACAACCACCAACTCAGCACTTGCAATACCAGTTAGGCACACAGTCTCAGCCCCAGGGGTACACACAGCAGGTACTTCAACAACCGGCCCATGTCAGAGGGACAGTGGAGGATGCTGTTTATCATTGAGCATCTGAGGAGAGGGCTGCAAGGGGTAACTTACCAGCGAGAAGTAATCGGACTGGAGGAGGGTCAACGACACGCAGCACCCATGAGCTCTCGATAGAAGAGCTGAACAAAAGATACGGACATCGACATCCGTTAGACCATTTGAAACCCTTTACTGGACGTGGGCAGATTACGACGTTTCTCAAGATGTTCAAGGCCATTGCTGCCCTACACGAATGGTCGGCCGATCACCGTTATTTCTATATCACTACGTGTGTTAAAGATGATGCTTGGGACTGGTTGTCCCGTACCAGACAACACAATCCTGGCCTGGATTGGTGGGATTTGAAAGCTAAAATGCTGGAGGAGTTTGGAAGGCCCAGCGAGAACTTGCTGCTGAGTAGGGATCTAAAAAAGCTGAAACAGCAGGAAGGGGAGCCGACGCCGAATTTCATTCGCAAGTTTATCAAAGTTTCGGAGAAACTTTACCCTGACATGTCGGATGATCTACGAATTGGACAGCTGAGGGAGGCTCTACATCCCATCATGAGCAGAGCTGTTGAATCTACCTCTGGATCCAACTTGAGAGCTTTTATCGAGTATGCAGTGAACATCGAATGTACTCTACCTGTCTGGAAGGTGGAATCTTAGAAGGGAAGAGGATGAGGAGTTGGAGAGAACCGCAAGTCAACATCGCAGCTCCAATCGAACCACCACAAGTCATGGTACACGACCAGCGATAACAAATCGGTCAAGCAATCCTACACCAACTGCTGTAGCTCCGGTCACACGATCTGACCAGGCGGGACCCGCTCAGCCAGAGCGTGGGGCTAAGGCTGCTCCAGCAAACCGCAGAGGACCCGCACCGAAACGACAGAAGGTCAATGAGACCAGAGCCCACTGTTTTCGTTGTCATCAGCTGGGTCATTTTTCAAGGAATTGCCCGGACCGGAATACTGCCACTGAGTTGATGGAAAAGGGGATGGAGGAATTCCTACTCACTGATGTCGTCTTAGCATCAAATGGGGCGGAGCTTGCTGTGATTTATCTGGAGGATCAAATTAGCTACGTTCCTCTATGCAGTCTCCTCGCGGAGTTAAACTAGACGTGGTGGAGCCAGAGGGGACTCTTCACCCGAACAAACTAGCGAACCCCCAACAACTGACAGTGATGATGGAGTTACCGGTAGTTCTGAGGAAGAAGGCACCACAGGAACAATAACAGCTATCGAAACTGTGAAAGTTTTGGAAAAATGGACAGAGGATGATTTGGTCACTTGGTATGAGATGCTCCAGGCCTACAAAGAACATTGCTACAGCAATGGTTGTCGGGAAACTTACATACAAACACCAAACAGCACTTGTCTTGCTGTACGGAAGTCGGGAAAGGATCCGACTAAGGGCAGAGCTTGTTGCCGCAGGGTGATGAGCGAGATATGGGCCTACGTCGCCAAACAATGCCTGCCAAAGGAAATCAGGGATTTCGATGCAGAGGAGGGCTCACCCAGGATCACAATGGCCATCAACCAGAAAAAAGTTCGGCTGCTGGTGGATTCTGGAGTTTTTACCAGTGTCCTGTCGGAGTCTTTAGTAAAGGAAATGGGCTGGCCGGTGGAACCAATTTCTACCATTCCCACGGTTGGAGTTGTGGGAGGCAGCCGACTTGATGTGATTGGGCAGGTCATTGCCACTGTGGAAATTGGTGGGAAATTTGTACGTGCCTGTTTCATTGTCATTGGAGGCAAAAGAGAAGCTATCCTGGGCCGGGACTTAGGAGCGGCATTACACCTGATGATTGAGATGAAGTCTAACAAAATCTACTTCGGGGAGAATATGCTCAATGAACAGGTTTACAGGCAATGTGTAAACAGTTATCTGCGAAGTGCCAGTGAGGAGGGAAGTCAGGAACCAGCAAAGGTCCCTAAAAAGGGAGGAGAAGCTGCGGAGCGAGGACCTGAGGTCAAGAGCCTCTTTGACGGTGCTGATGAGCAAGCGCTTCGTTCAGTGGGAACGGTAGTACTGGCTCCTGGGCAAATAGGAATGATCAAAGTAGAGGCTTCGAGACCATTGGGGACCGAGGATACTTTCGTTGTGGTCCCTGATGAAAAGTTTAAAACTTGGAAAGGGGCATTCGTCACACCCGGAGTCATGCAAGGAAGTGGCAAAGCACAGTTCCATATTGAGATGTTGAATACTACTACTGGAGAAGTGGGAATCGGAGCTGGGGAAGTGGTTGCCCACATGCAGCAAGAATACTGTTACGATTGGCATGAGGTTCCGGAGGTTAAGTCCATCCCTACACATTACAACCGAGGAGTTTGAAAAATCTTTACAAATTGGACCGACTCTGGGAAAAGAGCAACGACAAATCCTTATGGATTTGCTGTTACGTCACCAAACCTCATTTGCATTCAAGTCCAACGAACTCGGTTGTACAAACAACGAAACATCATATTGATACCGAAGGACATCCACCTGTTCGTGAACCACTCCGACGACATAGCCCTGCACAGAGGGACATCATTAAAGCCAACATTCAGGAGATGCTGGACGCTGGGGTGATACAGCCATCTAAGTCGCCCTATTCCTCCCCGGTAGTGCTTGTCCGGAAGAAAGATGGACAATGGAGGTTTTGCGTCGATTACAGACGCCTGAATTTGCTCACAAAGGTGGACAACTATCCTCTACCTAGAATAGATGATGCACTTGATTCGTTGCATGGAGCCCGCTATTATGCGACATTGGATATGAAAAGCGGTTATTGGCAATTCAAGATGGCCGAGGAAGACAAAGAAAAGACTGCCTTCGTCACACCGGGAGGACTCTTTGAATTCAACCGTATGCCATTCGGGCTTTGTAATGCGCCCGCGTCAATGCAGCGGGCCCTAGATATCTTGCTCGCGGGGAACAAGTGGGAAACGTGTCTTGTATACTTAGATGACAATCGTTTTTGGAAGCACATTCGAGCAATTCATCCAACGACTGAGTCAGATCCTACGTTTGCTACATGATGCAGACCTTAAGCTTAACCCTGGCAAATGCTATTTTGGTTATGAGGAGGTGCTCTATCTCGGTCATGTCATCTCAGCGAAAGGAGTGCAACCTGATCCAAACAAGGTTGCCGCAATAAAGGACCTACCAAGACCAATGAATTTAAAAGAAACTCATAGATTCCTTGGTATGGCCAGGTTCTATAGAAAACACATCGAGAACTACGCACATTTCGCCTAGCCGCTGACTGAACTAACCCGAAAGGATGTGCTCTTCAGTTGGACTATTGAATCTGAAGGGGCATTTCAAGTATTAAAACAGAAGTTGACCGAAGCTCCGGTACTCGCTGTTTACGACCCGGAAGCAGAGTTGAGTATGCACAGCGATGCTTCTGGATACGGTGTAGGGGCAATTCTGTTTCAGAGGTCAAGAGGGAAACCGTTACAAATGCTTGGGGCAGTTTCAAGAACATTAAAACCTGCCGAGAAGAATTACTCAACTACGGACAAGGAATGTCTAGCTGTGATATATGGAGTGACCAAGTTCCGTCCTTATCTTTTCAATAAGCCATTTACGGTGGTGACGGATCACCACTCCTTGTGCTATATGAAGTCTGCCAAGGGATTGGAGGGTCGACGGGCATTGGCAACTGCTTATGCAGGAGTACAATTATACCATTGTGTACAAGGCTGGGATCACACATGTAGATGCAGATTGCATCTCAAGAAAGCCGGTTGACGTGCCACCCAATTGGAAGTTACAACCTACTCCGGAAGATTTCAGCGATGATGTGATCTTTAGTATACATCGATGGGACTGGGCACAGGAACAGCAGAATGACCCCCGATTGTTGGAGATCATCAACAAAATCGAGAGCCAACCCGGAACTGACTTACGGAAGAAGTATGTTCTGATTGACAACATACTCTGTGCGGTGGTAAACAGAGAAGGTGAAAGAATAGTCCTGCTACATGTGGTGCCTAAGCAACTTGTTTCCATCATCCTGGAGATGCTCCACGATAGTTCAGAAGCCGGACACCTGGGCCAGGCAAAGACAATGGAACGAGTTTCTCAACGATTCTATTGGGAAGGATGGAAAAACGATGTTCTTGATTACGTTCGGACATGTCACATCTGTCAGTTGTGTCGTAGACCTCAGGAGAAACTACCTGGATTCTTACACGAAATGAAGATCGGGAAGCCCGGGGAAACTTGCGGTATCGATTACATCGGTCCCCTACCAAAATCTCTGGGTGAAGTGCAGCATATTATACTCGCTGTGGATTATGCGACTCGATATTGTTTTGCTCGTCCGGTATGCAGGCAGAATGCAAGAACAACAAAGAGCTTCATCCAGGATACCATCATTTATATCATTGGGGACCCCTGTTAGAATCCTGACAGACAGAGGAACTCCGTTCACTGCTCAGGAAACAGGAGTTGGTTGAGGAGTTGGGAGTGCAACATTCCACTACTACTGCCTACTTCCCTCAAGGGGATGGGTTGGCAGAGAGGACAAACAAGACGGTTATGCAAATTGTCAAGAAAGCACTAACTCCTGGGAAAAAACAGAAAGATTGGTATTTCCATCTGTTGCCAGCAGTATTCGTGTACAACACCTCGAAGCATGGGTCATCACAGTTCACACCATACCGACTGATGTTTGGAAGAGAGGTGAGACTCTTAGTCGACAACGAGGTGCCAACGATCTCCCTACCATCAGATATCGAGCACAGAACTGGGGCAGTGGAACAGGTGAGGGATGTCCTTTCGGAAGCCGGAAGGAACCTTCATGAGGCTCATCTGCGTCAGAAAAAGTATTATGATGCAAAACGAAAGAAGCCAATCGATTATTGCATCGGACAAAAAGTTATGGTGAAGGATATAAGACCGATTCTGGACGAAGTAAAGAAGTTCAGATATGTTTACAGAGATGGTTATACTGTAGTGGAAAAGATCTCCGATACAGTATATGAATTACAGTATCGTGATAGATGGGGAAAAACTGTGCGAGACTACATAAACATTGTGCACATGCGTCCTTACTATGAAAGACGGAAGGATGCGCTCAATGTAGTTGGGGGAATGATATCTGGGGAAAATGGACTTAAAGCTTTTTGAAACAACAAAAGTTCCATTAGGAATCAATGATTGGACATTCTCCCATGTTTTGGATACTTGCCAGCAAATTTATTTGCTTCATTATGATCAAAATTCCAATTATTATCAAGTTGGAAGTTATACTCTTGTGTTTTGCAGGTCGTGAAAAACAAGGCTTGGAAATGAGTCGAAACGAACAAAATTTTGACCGCAATCATGACCAGCCTGGGCTAGGGCAACGACTTGGGGTTCTAGAGGTCAGTATGGCAACCTGGGTTGGAAGCAGTTGCAGTCAAGAGGTCAGAAATGCAAGAAACGGGAAGTGATCTCATCAATACGGCCGATGAAGCTTCATGAATCAAAGCATGTTCGGGAGGAGCGTGAGGACCATATAGATGTCTCCACTATGGCTCTTGGCATGACCCAGGAGTTTTGGGAGTCTCTACATCTCGACAATCAGTTCATTCCTGGAGGGTGTGAACCTCCCGGATGGGGAAAGGGACGGCAGGTTGAGTTCCTCGAGGATCGGGAAACAGAGGCTGCCATACAGAAACACCACCTGGCGGAGCATGTACAATATCATGACAATCTCCGCTACCTTAGAGAAGCATACAGACAGCAGGAGGAGCGCCTTTTGTCATCTGGGGGGCCCGCCACTTCTACTGTTCCTTTGGGGAAGGCCGAGGTGGAGGAAGGGTTGATAACATCAGAAGAACAATCAGCAGAAAAACACAGTAGCTGAGGAGCCAGCGGCATGGAGACATGGCATTCAGAAGGTTGTGGCTGCTTCTGAGGCTAAGAGAAACAAGAGGAGAAGGAAGAAAAAAAGGGAACCTGTCATTCGTTTCGAGGCTGAACCTCCTTAACAACTAACTGCAACAGAGGCGGAGGAGAGGGAAAGATTCAAAGCCCAAGTTAAGGAGTTTCGACCCATGTGTCGAGCCATCCGTCAAGCTGGGGTCACATTGCCCCAGATCCTATCCACAGCACCAGAACAACCTCGCGAGGTCAGGGTGGTGCTACCAAACGAGGACGTCCAAATGAAAGAAGCCCAAGTGACCTCCACCAGTGGGATGGAGGACATCTCCGGCGAGACCAAGACAATGGATGTGGATTTTTCAGGACAGGATCTCAATAGACCTCCATCACTGACTGACCCGGCAAACCAGCCGGCAAAGAAGAAAAAGAAAAGACATCCTTGCCACCTCGATAGAGACCAGGCCCGTGCTGCCCTCTTCAGAGCTGGGAAGGCTGGCTACAGCATCACCTTTAAGCGGATCGGGGAAGAGGAGCCTATGGCAGTGCCGGCGATAACAGCAACTACCGTTTCACGCAAGGATAGTTCCACAGCAACTGAGGGGAGTGAGGAAGCCCGTCCGGACCCCTTCAAAGCTATCGTCGAACGAGATGCCAGGGCCTGTGGAGAACTGCCACCTATAATTTCCTTTGATCGGGACCGTCCGGAAGAGCATCGGCTCCAACGACATCGGCAGCCCCTTCAAAGAGAGGAGACGGACTTGGGGGCGGAAGCCGTTCTTATGGTTGTCAACTCTCCTCGGAGGCACTGTCTGTTGCGGCGAGCTACTGTGTCAGAGTTATTATTAAATAATTGATGGGTGTGCTGGCAGGAGGCAACAAAGTCAACCGGTACCTTGTATATCGGGTTATTTGATCTAGAGGAGCAAACTCCGAAGCTTCTGCCACCTGGGGAGCCGAAAAGATTCGTGGTAAACGTGACTGTTTGCGGTAAATTGGCTACTGCCGTGGTTTTCCCGGGTTGCCACATCGTAGAAGTTTTCTACTTTCCGGGGGAGGTAACACTCCCTGCATACAAAGTGAGTCTGCGTCAATTTTGTGCGGCAAATTTCCAGCGGGGCCAGTTTGCCAAGTATTGTGTGCAGGGGAATTTTTTGCGAGCTACTGAGGAGGAGTTCCAACCTGCCATTTTATTCGACGCCGTCATCTGCCACCTTCAGCAGACGGGGAATACGCGAAAGCATCTGTCCGATGAAAAAATAAGTGATCTATTCCGTCGGGACTTGCGTGGAAAGGTTGAACGCTGGTTAGAGCCGGAGTACTAAACCGAACGTGACTAAAAAAAACTTTTCATGGTTGTGACAAATCTTCCTGAGTCGAACTTTTCTTGATAGCGACGCATGTTTTCCTCACTCATGGGAACTTTCCAAGAAGGAAATCGTTTCAATTTTTTTTTTTTTTTAAAAAAATAGTTAATCAACGTGTTCTTTGTTAATGCTGATATATATACTTCCTTTTGTTCAAAATTTGGTTGCACAAAATTGTGGGATTAAAAGGAAATTTGTCTGGGGTATGGGAATTTTTGATTAGTTCTGTTTTTTTTTATTATTGTGCATTTGTTAAAAAAAAAACATTTCTGTTCTTTGTTCTAGAGATTTTATCATTTCTTGTAAACATGCTGTTATTTGTGTCCCTTGGAGGGGTATGGGTTGAATTTGCCCTTGTTACCCTTTCTTGTCGTTTTGTTATCATTTTGGGGGGAATTTTCATTTAAATCGAGGTGTTAAAAATTGATATCATTTCATTAGCTTTTTCTCTTCCTTTTCTTTTTGCTTGGATAAAGCTCGGGGACGTGCTTTATGCAAGTTGGGGGAATGTGACGAAACGGTATTTTTGTGTTTTCTATTATTGGGATTTATCATTTTTGGATCACCCTGTATCTCTCGTAGAGATGAACAGCTGTGTTCATCTCCCTCTTTCTTCTCTCTTTTGCGCCTGCACTGCTTGTGAAAGAAATTTGTGAGAATACGCGAGAGAAGAATTACGAGGAGCCTCGGAATTGGACACGTCCCTTTGGGGGCGTGGCAGACGCTCTTGTCATTCTCCCAAGGGACACAAACACTCTTTTTATTCATTCTGTTTGTTTGTCAAATAAACATTTAGTTTATTTGACATTTAGCCTCTTGATTTTACATCATTCTTCAACAGACACCACAGCTATAAACAGGACTTTTCTCGCTCTTTTTGTGACGTCATCTGAGCGCCATATTGAAACACCCTGATCCATCACAATATATATATATATATATATATATGTATATATATATACTGTATATATATATTGTGATGGATCAGGGTAATGTGTGTATATATATATATATATATATATATATATATATATATATATATATATATATATATATATATATATATATATATATATAAAAATTACGTTTTTAAAAAAATCAAATTTTAATATATTGAGACGTTTGGGCCCGCCGCTTATTTTTCTTTTAATTTGCGCTTTCGTTTTGGGTTTTACGTCACCCTGTATTTTGTTTGGCTTCTGGGCCACTCGGTACTTTTGGTACCAAGTGACCCAGATATGTTTCAGATTATGATCTCGACCTTTTCGTTTACCCTCATTTTTACTTCCACATGAGTGGAGTTATCGTTTTTTAATTTGATTTTGTTTTCGTTTCTCCTGTTATTACCTATGTGATAACAGGGGATGAATCATGATTTTGGCCAAATAGATCAATCTTTTGATTGGTCTATTTGGGCCAAAATATTAAAGTAACCAATTGTAAAGTTGTGCCCTGAGAATCCGACTTCTGGATTCTCAGGGTATATAAAGAGCTAATTTTATATGCTCAAGAGAGATTTTAACAGGAGATTTTCTAAACACTGAACCTATGCCCCATTTTTGCTAGGTTCTTTTCTTTTAATTTTATTTTCAAGTTATATTTTTTGTGTTGTGTTCAAAACCAGTTCACTAATTTTTTATTTTTATGTGAAATCTTCGATTCTATTTAACTAAACCAGTGGTGTTTTATTTATCGGAACTTAAATTCCGCGGTTGTGAACTCATCATTTGCAGGTCTTCACCTTTCTTGGATACTTCGAGGTCCCAACAGGTGCAAACCTGCAACGCATGAGTAAGTATATTTTACACGATTCTTAGGGCAGATTTACGGACGAAAGTCCGAGAGATACAGAGATTAAAGATCCTCAAGACTGTGAGGTCTTTTGCCAGAGACTAGTGAGGACATAAAATAGACGATATATTGGTCTAGTCCTCCCGGGCCAGTAGAATTAGTGACCTAGCCACTCACTATCAATACGAGTGCAAACTCGCTTGTATTACCATAAAAGAGCAGATTCTACTAATGGAAAAAGGTCCGTCACAATATCAGTTCACTCTAAAATTTAAATTATTTTCCAGTATCATCGCCAGAACGTTTGCATCATTTTACGTCTGATGACATTTTATTGTAGGTGGTCCCGTTTTCGAGTTGTTCGACCCACAAAAAATTATGACCAAAAACTCAAAATTTGTTTCTAAAAAATTCATAAAAAATAACCTCTGAGTAAAATATTCTGAATGCTTGTCAGGAGCATCAAATTGAACCACAGAATCAAATAAAAAATACTGCATGTCTTTATCTCATTCCGTTCTTGAGTTGTTCGACCCACAAAACTCTGGGTTCCGGACATACAGACTTACAGACATACAGACATCTTTTTTTGTCCCTTTTCTTGCATAATCCTATATACCTCCATTGCTTTAAAGAGCAATGGAGGTCAAAAAAGGATGTCTGTATGTCTGTGGTTTGTCTGTGTGTTTGTGGGTCGAACAACTCAAGAACAGAATGAGATAAAGACATGCAGTATTTTATATTTGATTCAGTGTGTAATATGATGATCCTGACAAAAAATGAAAAAAATTTACCCATGGGTTATTTTTTATGAATTTTCTAGAAACAAATTTTGAGTTTTTGGTCATAAATTTTTGTGGGTCGAAAAGTCAAAAGTTACGCCGTTCAGAGTGGACATCGTTGAGTTGTAACTGGTTCTTAATGAAATTTTAACTTTGAGAATTCATTGCAAGTAGTTTATGGATTTTTACGGTCCTCGGAAGTCTGTTTGGCCCTTTTGAGTTCATTTCAGTGCTTTTGAAGGCATGTGGAAGACTCATTTCCTGCCATTTTTTGAAAATATTCATGGAATATTTATTTATATAACTTAGAATATTCATTGCAAGTGAACCAGAAGACCAGGAATGGAACTGATAAAGAGAAGTCTGAAATGCAGGGATGTTTTCATTGAGAGTGTGCAATGCACGCTTCAAAAGTTACATAAGTTCGGAGCGGGCGTCATTGAAGTGTTTCTATGATTCCTCGTGGATTTGTAACTTCGAAAATTCATTGCATGGGAACCAGAAGAGCGGGAATGGAACTGTTGGAATCTCTAAATTCCCAGAAATTTACATGTGTGTACATGTGCGTACACATGCGCGCACGCGTGTACATATGTGTACACATGCACGCATGCATGCACACATGCGTGCGCGCGTGTACATGTGCGTGCGTATACATGTGCATACACATTGTGCACATGTGTGTACATGTGCATACGCATGTAACAATGAAAGAAAATTGGTTGTTTGATATATGAAAGCGTATGTTAAAGCAATGGAGGTCTATAGGGTTCCTTGAATCTCTTGTTTTAATGAAATACTTTGTTTTGAACGTTTATTAGACTTTTTGTACTTATTTTGTGTACGTATAAAACTAAAAAAGTTTTATACGTCACATATTATACGGTATAATATACGGCATAAAACCACGTACAATACGTGATGTATTATACCTACCCATCCCTGTGTAGGGGCATTACGGTGTATCCTAATTTGTGTATACAATTTTTTTTAGAATTGTTCGAAGTTCATCGTTTCCAGTAGATGTTGTCCCATTTACAGGGAACTTTGTCCCAATCACTTTTGGGGTAGACCTTAATTGTTCTTTAATGATTACTTACATTTTGAACTTTTTAATTGCAGTAATTTTTGTTTCAATTATAATTTTGAATAAATTATATTTCAGTTATATATCTGTTTATTTGGATATAAACAGATTTCTTTATTTTATTGTCAAAAAATCAAAATTGGGATTTTATTTTATTTGTATAAAAATTATTTATTATTTATATTACACAACCTTGTTTACAGGATTTAAACTTATATTTTATCATTAGATGTATAATTAACTGCATACTTTATTTTTTCTATAGTGATCGGAAAGACCACTCTGATAAAACGCTGGATGATCTACTGAAAACTTTTTTATGCAAGATGGTTCCCAGCAGAACAAGGTATTTTTTTACGAGATAACATGTAATTTCTTGTGATGAAATGGAATTGTTTCCTTTTATGTGTTTAGACGAATGTATTGTTGCAAGATTGCTCTTTATACAAGACTTGTGTATATTTAGAATATTGTTTTCTGAAAGTTTACAATTTCTTATTAATAACTTTTTCAAGCTGCATTCGGAAAGTATCTGAGGCATGTTGTGTTCAAGATCCATTTCCAAACATATTTGATCCAAAAGTTCAACACTTGGGACTGTTGTCACAGACATCAACAAGACCATCCACATTAGGTATCGGATTTTATTACATTTCTATTTAAATCTTTTTTTTGAGCATTATAGTTGATTGGTTATGACTAAACTAGTTGTTGACTGTGGTATGTAAATGTAAGAAACACCAAGTTTTTCTGTATGTGTGACTGATATACTTGTAATATACAAAAAAACCTGAAATATGGATTTACGTTATTTCATCATTGTTCTGTGTGTAACTGGAGTAAAACAAAGTTAACACCACTGAAGTTAACAGAACACTGGAATGTTTAAAAGTAAACATTTAAAATACACAGTTGCCGCAATATGTTTAGTTTTCATATTTAAAGTTGTCCAATATTAAGTTTTCAAAGTGCAATGTACACCTTAAATATATGCTGATTGAGTGATAGAATGACAGAAAATTGGTAAGTGCGGTTATATTTTTAAAAACTACTTAAACACTCTTAACTCTTAAACGTCATTGAGTACGCGCTCGTAAGCAAAAAGCATCCATTAAAATGCTCGTAAAAATACCTAAAAATAATTTTATAAAACCACAATTAAACCACAGTGAAGCGAATACATTGGCGCACGTGCTGATTTTTTTCTGTTTTTTTTTTTTAATTATTTTTACGTATTTTTATGAGCATTTTAATAAATGTTTTTTTTTGCTTACGAGCGCGTACTCAATGGAGTGTAACATAAAGCTGGAACTTCATACCTGCTACCTTGAGTGTAGCGTCTGCAACTAGCGACTAGTGACTAGCATAGCGACTTGAAGTAGCAAGTCGCTAGTCGGTGGCACACACTACATATGTGCTGCACCTACAAGCGTTTTGGGCGTGTCTTCATGGTGTGTGTGGTGTCATATAAAATGGCGTTGAAGGCGCCATATGCAACAAAATCTGGTCTCTGATTGGTTGTTGGGTAGCGACTTGAAACGTTTGCGACCTGAAGCTTCTGTTTGAACAGAAGGTTGGCGACTGAGTAGCAAGTCGCGACGCTTTGACAAGTTGCTTGTATATGGTATGAAGACGCGCATATGCGCCGACGCTCGCTCTAGGTAGGTCGTTCGGCGTCGCGTGAATGAAGTTTAAGCTTAAGAGTTAGAAGTTCGCAATTTTGAAATAGTTTTTAAAAATAGAACCGCACTTACCGATTTTTTGTCATTCTATTACTCGATCAGCATATATTTAAGGTGCACATTTGAACTTTGAAAACTTAATATTGGACAACTTTTAATATGAAAAAAAACATTGCTACGACTGACTGCGTATTTTAAAAATAAACATTTTTTCTTTAACATCGGGTTTATGGGCTCAACAGAAAAACGATGCTAGCGCTCTTTGCGGCGATTTTTGGAAGTATTTTTGTGATGTAGCCTCTTAAATTAGTAATTGAACACTCTGTGTTGTTTTTGTGAATGTTTTGATATTATGTTTTTTTTTTATTTTGTATTATTCATTTTTATTTTTCTTAAAGGAGTTGGATCGGTTCCTATGCTTGCTGGCATTCATTCAAACACTAATTTGGGTCAAACAATGCATCACCTTTTAACTGGTGCATCGTCAGCGAAACTTAAAAAAGCACTTCACATGTTTACTGATGCAGGATTAGAATTTGACGAAATCACACATGTTATAGAAGGACTTCAGCAACTGGCTTCATGTTACGGTACTGCTTGTGAGTAGTAATTAAAAATGGTTCTGAAAAAACTAATTGAAAATAAATGTATTTGCCTAATTTTTTTTTATTCTGAAGTTTAGAAATTTGATGGGGAAATTATTTTATAAGATTGCCATTTTAGTATTTTTATGAATTTGAATCTGAATTACTATTATGTAAGCATCCCAAATAACATTATCAGGTATTATAACAATTCTGCTTGCAATTGACACATCATTTTGGAGTGTTGACTCTTATGATGAGGAGTAGGTTATAATCTCATTACATTAGGAAATAATTTAGTTTTGTATAGGGGGTCTTATTATATAGGTTAGGGTGCCCACTGCCCCCCCTCCCCCCCCCCAAAAAAAGTTGAAATTTATGAAGTCTTAACGTTTAAAATGTATTCTTTTCATAACATTATATCACTTGTAAAATCTCAGGTCCTCAAGGCTCTGAAGTTGTCACCCCCCTGCAATTGCCGCGGCGGGGGAGCGCACAGGCATTTAGAAATCGGGGCGAACACAAGTTGGCTCCGCCCTTTTTATGACGACCGGCAACTTCTATTTGGTTGGTTATGTAGTCTGACATCACATGCTCCGTCCTTTTCAACGTCGAACCACACAACAAACCAGACATAACCAAGAGGTTATGATGAGAAGACATACATACATTGAGCTCCTGATTGTTATGTGATATTCAATACTTTGTGATTTAGGTGCACTCTAGGTTTCTCAGGTAATCTCTGAAACTGTAAGGTGCCAAAAATTACACCAGTTTTTACTTGTAAGTGACATTAATTTTTGTGAACTCCTTAAAAACAATCTTGACTCTTGTGAAGTTTTTCTTTGTTACAAAATTCGCCATTGCTTCTCTTCATGAGACTTTGTAAGTGAAGGGGTGCAGCTTGTGGAAGTATCAGATGTCACATTCTTTTCCAACATCCATCTATTTGTTTACATTGTAACTTTCAGTGAAAAGTATCTACAGTGGCCTGAAAAGGTACAACACAACTCTTACATTTTCTACTTCTAATATTCTGGTAACTTCTGCACTTCCCAACTGGGACAAAGACCCCATTATTGGGTCTACCGAGTGGTCATAAAAGTTGGACAACCTTAACCAACATGGCTTCAGACTCACAACCAACCTTCATTGTAGAACCTGGGATGGAGCCAAACATGGAACCACCACCAGTGAACCTAGACAGCATCTTTGACATGCCATCTGAAAACTTGCTACCTTTACTCTTTGGCTACGTGGATCGCCTCCGAGCAGCAACTAACAAGGTCAATGACAAAAATGTCATTGTTTTCCGCACAACAGACAGGGCTCAAGTTCGAGACATTCTTGATGACATAACTAAGACATTTGTGGTTCTGGCCGATCGTAACCGAGTCTTGGAAACTAAGCTGGCTTCGGCTTTGGCTGGGGCTCATGCACACCACCAATGTCAGCAAATTGCAGTTGCTCAGCCCACGAATGGTCGAGCTCCCTCTTCACCCAGCTATGCAGGGGTTCTTCGGGGTGGTTCACCTCCCCCAGCCATGCACAACACTTCTGTGGCTAAATTCACATATGAAGATATGTCACATGCCCGTCGTCATCAACCACCTTCCTTTGCTTTGGTCATCAAGTCCCAGATGGCAAGTCAATCTCCTGAGGTTACCCGAAAAGATCTGCGGAAGAAAATCGAGCCACAGGCCCTTGGCGGCAGCTTCCGTTCTGTCCGAACCACAAAGTCTGGGGCCCTTGTCATTGAATGTACTTCTAAAAAGCAGCACCAAAAACTGGCAGCAACAGTATCTACACTTCGGGGGTACACCTCTACCAATACCTCCTCCACTCGAAAGCCACGAGTCATCATTACTGGCGTCGACTCTGACCTGGACCCTACTGGTATTGTAGATGACATTATTACCAAAAATGAAGTTCTGATTGCAAATGCTGGCGGGACTGAGGAATTCCAGAAAGGATTTAATATCGTGACCCACCGCAAGTGTCGCAATCCTACCTGTATGAACATCATTGCCGAGGTCACACCCAAGGTCTTTTCTGCCTGTATCGGGGTTGGCAAGCTCATTGTTGTATGGATGAGCCACTGTGTTGAGGAGCTCTTGGAAGTGTCACGATGCTATCGATGTAATGGACTTGGACACATTTCCAGAACATGCGAAGTACAACAATCTAAGTGCCTGCGGTGTGGGGGAGATCACTTTGCGAAAGACTGCACCGCAACTCACCCAGACTGTTCTAACTGCCGCCATGCCGGACTCTCCCTACGAGCCCACCTCACAACTGACGTGAAGTGCCCAGTTTACATGTCGCGATTAGACCTGTTGAAGCACCAAACGGACTATGGATCACAATAGCCATCCTCAAGTTATGACGCCTATTCGGATCCTTCAAATCAACCTGGGAAGATCCAAAGTTGCTGGTGCTCTTCTACAATCATTCGGTAAGGACTATGATGTTGTGTGTGTTCAGGAGCCCTCTCCATGGCTACTGGGTTCTGGTGGTGGCACACGTGCTGCTCCTGAGCCCAGGGTGGGGAGGATCCTCACCATGGCCCGTCACCCCACTTGGAGAATGTTGGAACTAAAACAGTTTACCTCTGAATACATGGTTGTGACACTATTCAAGATCAACAACAGCAGCCAGTGGCTGTTGGCCAACATCTACACCCCTCCTGACAATGATAAGCTACTACGAATCACCACAACCATATTGGAGGCTTTGACCACCATCAACCATACCTACACCTGCCCCATAGTGGTTTTAGGAGACTTTAATGCCAAACACCCAGCTTGGGGGTCTGACAAGACCAATCTTTGTGGTATTGCCTGGATGGATTTCGCTGTATCATATGGATTTCACATTCGCAATGATGATCACTTTGGCCCAACCTTCAGTACTGTCAATGGTGAGAGCTTCATAGACCTGACCTTGACAAAAGTTCAGAATTGCTCTTGGGAGATACTTGATGAAGAGTCCCACAGCGACCATCGCTACATTGCCACGCGGTTTACCATATCAACATCAGCCCATAGCAACGAACAGCACTTCATTTGGAAGAAAGCAGACTGGTCAATTTTCCAAGACATTATCTCTAGTGGAGCAGCCTCAGCCATTGGTGATCTGTCTGATGTGCATAGCTCAGCTACTCGTTTCCAGGACTTGTGCATCAAAGCATGCCACGCCTCTATGCCATACATGCCAGCCGCCCCTAAACAATCCTGTGCATGGTGGAATTCTGACCTTCAACATGCCCGCCGTACTGTACGGAAGGCCCGCAAGTCTTTTCAACAAGAGAAAGACCCAGCTAGACGCCTGCATCTTCTAGAATCTTTTCGTCTCGAGCGGAGTAACTTCAAACAACTGGTCCTTGATACAAAACTATCATCTTGGAAGGCCTATTGTGGGCAAGTAAAAGCAACATCTCCCTTTGGAATCCCCTACAAAATATTGGCTGGGAAACGTAAAAGCCTGTCCTCTCCTACTTCAATTAAGCTGGAGGATGGCACATGGACGAAGGATGCTGATGAAACATCTGTGGCTCTGCTCAATGAATACTTTCCACAGGATAACCCCGAGAGTGACACACCAACAAAGGGAAATTCGATCTAGGGCTAAACTATGCACAGGAAATGCTCCTGACATTCCCTTCTCATCAAAAGAACTGCGTGATGCCGTCCTGAGCTTTGCTATTGACAAAGCCCCAGGATGTGATGGCTTTCCACCTGCTGGACTTCGACATGTCCTTTTAGCTGCTGGAGAAGAATGGTTACAGATGTTAAATAAGTGCTACGAAAAAAGTGTGTTCCCTAGTGTGTGGAAACTGTCACAAGTGGTATGGCTACCTAAAAAGAGTGGGAATCGAGTTCGCCCTATTTGCCTCTTACCTGTTCTGGGGAAAGTATTAGACAAACTCGTGGCTCGCCGACTTAACTACTTTTTAGAGAAACATGGCCATCTCTCGCCTGAACAGTTTGGTTTTCGTCAGGGGCACAGTTCAGTGGCTGCTATTGAAAGCTACGTGCGATGGACAAAACAGACATTGGCCAGAGGTGATCATGCCCTTGCTGTTGCATTGGACATCTCCAATGCATTCAACTGTGCCTGGCACCCTGCTATACTTGATGGATTGCATACAGTGCAATGCCCGGAGAACCTCTTCCGCCTTATTTCATCTTTTCTATCTGGCCATTCGGTGCAGTCTGGAACAGTACAGCATCAGGCAACAACTGGTTGCCCTCAGGGTTCTTGCATGGGCCCAGTGTTGTGGCTGGTGCTGATGGAATCATGGCTGACAAGAATCAAGAGTGTCATCTCCTGCCAGGATCGTGTTCAGGCTTTTGCAGATGACTCACTAGGTTTGCTGTGTTGTCGATCAGTACGAAGTCTAGAAGCTAAGTTCCAGGACTTTTGGTCATGTTGTACAGAGTGGGCCACCCTCATGAAGCTGTCTTATGCAGTGGACAAGACTATTGTTCTTTTCCATTCTGCACGTAGACTGGTTAAGCAACCTTACCTTCACATGGGAGAAAAAGTAATGAAACCATCTGCTTCAATGCTGTATCTTGGAGTGATGATCGACCCACGCTTTGACTGGTCTCTTCACATCCGATATCTCCAAGGGAGGGTGGGAAGCATGGCTGCTCGCCTGTTTGCTATCTGTGGCCGTGAATGGGGGATGAGTCCGGCAGTGCTGCGGGAGGTATATCGGCGTGCACTTCTCCCTATGCTGCTTTATGGGGCGGAAGTCTGGGGTAACAGAGCATCTACTGGCACACTCACCCGTCTTCTGGATGCTACCCAGAGGCCCTTTCTTTTGGCAATAACCAAGGCATTTCGTACAGCACCGACAAGGGCGCTTCAGGTGCTTTCTGGCTGCCCACCTGTGTTCATCCTTGCACACGGCCGTCACGTACTTTGGAAACATCGCCAGGCATCTGCTGAGCTGCTGGACACCCCCTTAACCATCAAGAATAGCATGCACCCCGCACTCCAGCAAGAATACCCTGTGGAAAAATGGACTACAGACTTAAGCACACAGGTGGATTTCTGCATCTATACCGATGGATCAAAACGAGACAATAAGGTTGGCTCTGCATTTGTAGTAACCAACCGCAATCACGAGTTTCACTTATGGGGGTGCCGTCTACCGGATGAATGTACTGTGTTTCAGGCTGAGCTCTTAGCAATCCGGATGGCAATTAAAATGGGCGGGGAGCATGCCCCGCGAGGGACAACCATAATGATCTGCTCTGACTCATTATCTGCATTAACTGTTGTGTGATTAGGATCCAGCACACATGCTGATTCATACCATGCAAATGCTGATATACGTCGCTTTGGGAGTTATGGCAGGCAGATACGCTTGGCCTGGATTAAAGCCCATGCTGGCCACACCTGGAACGAGCGTGCTGACCAACTTGCCAAGCTGTGGACTACGTCACTTACAGTGGCAGTTCACAGTCGCGCAATATCAAGCTTCCAGGCAACAGTCCGAGCTAGGGAACACCGGGAGTGGCAGTCACTGTGGAACCTTTCTAATACCGGCCGTCAAGTCCATGAGCTGCTTCCACAACTGGAGCATTCTCATTCTCACCACATCTTCTCAGGGAAAATAGTTTTGTTGATGACCGGGCATGGTCCGTTCAATCGCTACCTCCAACGTTTTCGGCTCTCTACTACAGACGGCTGTTGCCCATGCGAACTTGGTGAGGAGGACACTCTACAGCACATCCTGTTCCATTGTATGCTTCCCATTCGCACTGCAGCACGTGAACGACTCATCTTGTGGTCCACTAGAACTGATCTTAGTTGGCCAATCCATCCAGCTGTCCTCTTTCAAGCTGAACACTTGAAGGCAATGCGTGAGTTCGCTAATGAAGCAGTTTTCCGATACCCTGTTCCTCATGATGATGCCACTACTGACAACAGCTCTGCCAGTGACAGTGATAACTCCTAGTGAGATAAGTGGCCACCACACCCTTTCAGCTTCTCCCTTACAATGACGACTAAATCATCCAAACTGAACATTGGAACTATGATAACAGACCTGCTAATCACAACCTAGTGCATAAACCCTAGCTGCTTCCCTTACAATGATGTCTAAATCACCCGAACTGAACATTGGAACTATGATAACACAGACCTGTTAATCACAACCCTGTGCACAAACCCTAGCTGCTAACCTAGAGATACTATGTTTTGGTGGTACCGGGGAGGGGTAGGAACCTATAGGCTCTTGTCTACCTTCACGGCAAAGACCCTTCTTGTTAAGACTGTCGTACACTAAATGGTATAAGTGGCCTTAAGCCTATCGGCGGGTGGGCCGTAGTTATATTTGCAACACAACAAACCATAAAAAGGGTGGAGCCAACTTGTGTTCGTCCCGATTTGTAAAATCCTATGGGGGCGTAGGAGGCTTCGAGGGCGCTATTTTGGGGGTGCAAAGGGGCGTAATGTTTTAAGCTGCAAGGGGGACGCAACCAAACCTAGCCATGCCACTGAGTGAATAATTTTCAATGTCGTCCCCTTTGATAGACACAGAATAAATAAACATGTACAATTGTACATTACACATTAGCATCACAGGATTAGTCTTAAGAGGCTACATCACAAAATTACTTCGAAATATCTCCGCAAAGAGCGCTAGCATCGTTTTTCTGTTGAGCCCATAGACATGTGAATTTTTAAAATACACAGTGGCGGAAATGTTTATTTTTCATATTTAAAGTTGTTCAATATTAAGTTTTCAAAGTGCAATGTGCACCTTAAATATATGCTGATCGAGTAATAGAATGACAAAAAATCGGTAAGTGCGGTTCTATTTTTAAAAACTATTTAAAAATCGCGAATATCCAACTCTTACATT
This sequence comes from Brachycybe producta, assembly GCA_036925085.1. Lineage (NCBI taxonomy): Eukaryota > Metazoa > Arthropoda > Diplopoda > Playtdesmida > Andrognathidae > Brachycybe > Brachycybe producta. The sequence continues at coordinate 3,536,684 of JAUPFP010000002.1, forward strand.
AAACTCCATTGAATATGCACACATAAGCAAAAAAATCCATTAAAATGCTCGTTTTCTGTTTTTTTTTTAAATTATTTTTTACGTATTTTTATGAGCATTTTAATGGATGTTTTTTCTTATTTGGGCGTACTCAATGGAGTTTAACATAAGAGTTACAAATTCGCGATTTTGAAATACTTTTTAAAAATATAACCGCACATACCAATTTTTTGTCATTCTATCACTAGATTAGCATATATTTAAGGTGCACATTGCACTTTGAAAGCTTAATATTGGACAACTTTAAATATGAAAAATAAACATATTGCCGCGCATGACTGTGTATTTTAAAATTAACATTTTTTCTTTAACGTTGGGTCCATGGGCTCAATAGAAAAACGATGCTAGCGCTCCTTGCTGAGATTTTTCGAAGTAAGTTTGTGATGTAGCCTCTAATTCACAGGCATCTGTACTACTGTAGGCAGCTTCAGAATTTCTTTGGCTCCACCCTTTTATGAGCGTCATCAATTTCTAATTGGTTTGTTATTGGGTCTGATGTCACTTACCCCGCCCTTTTTATTTCTAATTGGTTGATATTTGGTCTGACGCTCATAAAAGGGCGGAGCCAAAGATATTCTGAAGCTGTCTACAGATGCCTGTTTGAGGCTGTTTCTAATTCTAGTCATTACACAGATTAATATAATATGGTATCTATTTTCTGGTTTAGATTTACGTGGTCCATTCTGTTTGATGCAAGGGGGCCGATATTGAAGAAAATCACGTGCGAGATTCAATAAGATTTCACAGTAGATCGTGTATTATGGAAAGATATTTTATATTTAAATATCCAGAATAGAATTGAACCTTGAAAATTCAGTAAAACTTGAGTAAAAAGTAAAAATGGCTTGTAATACGGTACGAGATTCACCCCCCCAATGTCCGGTCCCCTTTGGTTTGATGACGTCATTCAGAGCTAGTATCTGGTAACGTTGTTTTAATTTGTTTATTGCGATTGTAATGGCGGCAGCAATGAATTGTTTATATGTAACTAGTGTGAATGTGTTCTGCAGTTGCAAATACTTTATAAACTCTGCATTATTTCGTTTATGTGTAGATTTTCTAGGATTTCTCGTTGTTAATAGCGGCGTCACCATTCATTTATAATGACTATAGACATATATCGACTTTGGTAACTTGTTCAAAAAGTGTTTTGTGTAGGCCTAATTAATTCAAGACTTTAAACGACCTTTGATAGTGAGTTTCGAATTCATTTAATTGGATGGGTAAGTGATAGTAATTTCTGCTTTTTTGTTGTTGTTTTGCTTGTCTTTAGACACGAAAATCAAGAGATTAAAAGAGGGGGTTTGTTATAATCATGGACGAATAAGGCCCCCCCCCCCGCACACTATACAGAGTTACAGTGAAATACGTATGAGGCCCAGAGGTGAAGCAGTGCTAGTGATGTTCCGATAGCGATATGAATATAATTACTATCGCGATAGTCAACTACTCGATAGTCAAACTATCGAGTGGTTTAGAAATCGATAGTTCTATCGATAGTTTTACGAACTATCGATAGTTTTAAAAAAAAAATCAACACACTGTCTCACATAAACAATAATGTATCTGAAATAGTGGATGCTCGATGTCGCCATAATTATTTCAATTTGTCGTTTGTACATATGCACTGTGTGCACCTTGTGAACCATGTACGCCGTGAGCAATGTGCTCAATGTGCATCTTGTTTACTTCAACGTGTACCTTGTGCACTTTGTGCAATGTAACGTGCGTACCTTGTGCACCGTGTGCACTCTTAAACTGCATTGTATAATTTTGTATTGTAACATTAGTGAGTAATGGTGTAATGGCTTGTAATATAAATGGAGTTAAAAACGTAAGATTTTAAATGTTATTGAAAAATAGAAAGCCCTTTTAAAATTTAGAAAAAGGAATAATCCTGAAGGCAATAAACACGTGTAAGTACGTGCTAATTTTTCTGATTGCTCTAAATCATTTTTAATGAGTTTTCTTAACTTTTGTTGGACGGTATTTTAGTCCTATGGGACTTAACATGGAGTTAAAAAACGTACTATTTTAAACGTTATTAAAAAATAGAAGGACCTTTTCAAAATTTATAAAAAGGAAACATCGTGAAGCCAATACATGAATATATGTGCTAATTATTTTGTTATTGTTCTAAATCGTTTTTAAAGAGAGTTTTTCAAATGTTTGTGGGACGGTTTTGGGTCAATGGGATTTAACATGGGGTTAAAAAACGAACGACTTTGAACCTTGTTTAAAAATAGAAGTACCTTTTCAAAAATTATATAAAACGAGCACGTGAAGAATACATTTTATTGCATTATGCACTTTACTGTATTTTAATTGAGCGATTGTGAGGCGATTTCTTGCAGTTTTAGTAACACTATATAAGAACACTCATTTGTCTCGTTGTCGTCTGCTCAAAACTACAAGATGGACATGGATCTCGGCTCTTAATTTGCAACCTTGAAAAAAGTTGAAAACTATCGATAGTACTATCGATAGTGAAGTGACTATCGATATTATCTATCGGTCCTGTAAAATACTATCGATAGTTTATTTTTGACTATCGCACATCACTAAGCAGTGCCGGTCACAGGCACAGGCATATGTCCAATAAGCGCCTCTAGTGGCAGTAGGCCAAAAGATGGCCCGTAAGAAGTTAGCAGACGAAACTTTACATAGAACTGTATGGAATAGATTGCTGCACCATTGACCCACGGAATCAAATAAAAAAACTGCATGTTTTTATCTCATTCCGTTCTTGAGTTGTTCGACCCACAAAGTCGGGGTTCCGGACACCTTTTCTTGAATGATCCTATATACCTCCGTTGCTCTATAGAGCAATGGAGGTCAAAAAGGGTCTAAAAGTAAAACAAAACAATATGTAATCGTCTCTTGTGTTGCGGTTGTTTGGCATGAGTTCGATCCCTGTGCAGTGGGAATTAATTTTCAAATATTTCAGAAGGTTAGGTTAACAAACAAATTATGAAGTTAAATAAAAGCGAGTAAAAAACAAAATATAATCTGTTCTTGTCTCAGTCCATTCGTAAAAGGTTTGGCCCTTTGCAGTGGGAATTTTCAAATATTTCAGAAAGTGGTGGATAACAAATTACGAAGTTAAATAAAAGCGAGTAATAATAATAAAGTAAAGGAGTACAGGTGTGTAAACGAAGATAGAGAAAAAATTGGTCGAAAAGCGATCAGAACGAAGACGTTCTCAAAGGCAGCAGAGGCAATCGAGATGCGTCTGATGTGCGTGGCCCCGATTCAAAACCATTGTTTCCAATTTCCTACGCCACTGCGGCTTTCTCCTATTTCCGCCCAAGAGAGTTTCTCTGGATAAGATCTTATTAGACTATCTATCTGCATGGGGAAGTTGAAGAAAATAACCAGTAGATGGCGCCCGTATCTCCATTAATATATTTTTCTTATAGGAGTCTATATAAAACAGATTTCGATGATGCAATATCTGGTATTGCCATTTAACATGGTGTTTGTTTGGTTGACTTTTACGTTCGTTCCACGCACATATCCCGATTTCTAATTGCCTGTGTGTATTGCACTTTAATTTACGTTTGTAAATTAAAGTGCAATACACACAGGCAATTAGAAATCGGGATATACAGAAGTTGGCTCCGCCCTTTTTATGACGACCGGGAACTTCTAATTGGTTGGTCATGTAGTCTGACGTCACATGCTCTGCCCTTTTTCAAACGTCGAACCACACAACAAACCAATTAGAAGTTGCCGGTCGTTATAAAAAGGGCGGAGCCAACTTCTGTATGTTCCGATTTCTAATTGCTTGTGCAATAGACACTCAAATATTTTGTGAATCCACTGATACTTTTGCAAAAATTAGTTATGGGTCCATTTATTTTTAAAATAATTCTGAAAGTTACCTACCTGCAAATTTCCGATAGAAATTTTGAACCGAACTGTTTGTCTATGGAATTTTTGCATGTAACCCGCTGCTATTTTCAAATTTTCTTTTAAAATGCGCACCATACTTTTAATAATTAACTGCCAATAAATAACCGCCAAATTTTTGGCTTTTATTCAGTTTGGCGTTTCTTCCATTTAGCGCTTATTCAGTTTGGCGTTTGTTCCATTTGGCGTTTATTCAGTTTGGCGGTTATTCAGGTTTTTTGTAAATTCTGCTGGTCCAAATATTGTGAGCTTTTATAGACGTCAGACTGTGCAGATTTACAAACAGAACATGCTAACCTAACCTAACCTAACCAATCCTATCCTAACCTAACCAAACCTAACCAAACCTAACCTAACCTAACCAAACCTAACCTAACCTAACCTAACCTAACCGAACCGAACCGAACCTAACCTAACAATGTGTTTATCACATTTTGGCGGTTATTCAGTTTGGCGCTTGTTCAGTTTGGCGTTTGTGCCATTTGGCACTTATTCAGTTTGGCATTTGTTCAATTTGGCGCTTGTTCAATTTGGCGCTTGATCAGCGCCACCACTATAAGAGACTCCGGGCGCTTGCAATAATTGAATTATTAGAGTATGGTGCGCGCAACATGGCATAATTAACATGGCCGAATAAAAGAGAATAAAATCGACATGTCGAGATTAAAAATTTCTTTTCCGTAAAAGTCACTCTGCACATGCACAAGGCTCTCCATCCATACTTTCTTCTGAAAACTAGAAAAGCGAACAGAATTTTTTCAGATCATTTATATCAGTTCCACGTAGATCATCATTACACTGTATTGTATGTTGTTTTTTTTGTTCCTTTTAACTTTCACAAGGTACACACACGTCTAATATAAGATAGAATACAAGAAAGAAGAACCAACAAAACAAAAAAAAAAATTGCTAAAAGTATTTACTGTGCTTGCTTTATACAGGTATGTCCGAATTAGGGGTTAAAGAACCAAGCTGTGAGAGCAGGTTTTTTATTTTTTCCAATGAAGATAGCCTAATGTACTGACTGACTGGCATGACTGCCTGCCTCCGCCCCCCCCCCTTTTACCTCCCCCATTTCTCTCTCTCTCTCTCTCTCTTCCCCACCCAATCTTCTCCTCGATCCTCCTCCTCCTCCTCTCACTCTATGCACTTAATTTCAGATAGATCTCTTTAACTGACCGCACCGCTTCAACGCCTTAATGATGCAGTGGCGGCTTAGTGGCCTTATAATTTCCGTAGGTAAAGGCGAGAAAATCACTAGGTTAGATTTTTAACTTGACAATAGTGGATCTTCCTGGAGGTGATGGGAGGGAAGATAAAGAAGAAGAAGAAGAAGAAAAAAAAACACTAAAGGAGCCGCGTTACCACCTTGTGGGTAAAGAAAAACAGGCATTTGTTTAAAAAAAAAACTAAAAAGTAGAGGGGTTATTTTTTTTTTGTTATTGTTGTTACTTGTGTCCAAGTGTTGTTTAAGTTTCAAACGGTGACAACATAAGAAGAAGAAGAAGAAAAAAAGCTTACATAATAATATTTAATGTGTTTACAAATTATTGACAACATTACAGAAGAAGAAGTTTAAATTGTTAAAGTGTAGGCCTGTATTTTTCTTTTAAAAGCATGTTTTTATTAGTCTGCAAATATAAAACTTGTTATTTTCTATTATTTATTATTTTTTTTTCTCGAAAAGAGGAAGAAAACAAAATTATTTTTAATTTAATTTAGCTGAAAGATAGTGCCATCATCATCATCATCATCATCTATAAGAATGGGTGGAGCCTAGATACACGTCGTCCATCTTGTTGTTTTGAGCAGACGACAACGAGACAAATGAGTGTTCTTATATGGTGTTACTAAAACTACAAGAAATCGCCTCACAATCGCTCAATGAAATTACAGTAAAGCACAAAATGCAATAAAAAGTATTGTTCTTTACGTGCTCGATTTATATAAATTATGAAAAGGTCCTTCTATTTTTAAACAAGGTTCAAAATCGTTCGTTTTTTAACTCCATGTTAAATCAAATAGGATCAAAAAACCGTCCCACAAACATTTGAAGAACTTTCGTTAAAAACGACTTAGAACAATAACAAACGAATCAGCACGTGCCATTAATCTATTGTCTTCACGATGTTTCCTTTTTATGAATTTTGAAAAGGTCCTTCTATTTTTTTTTAAATATCGTTTATAAATGTACGTTTTTTAACTCCATGTTAAGTCCCATACGACCAAAAAACCGTCCAACAAACATTTGAAGAACTCTCCTTAAAAACGACTTAGAACTATGACAAACGAATCAGCACGTGCATTAATCTATTGGCTTCACGTTGTTTTCTTTTTACAAGGTTAGCACGTGAAATGATTTTTCCATTAATTATTTTGTCAACCTGGAGAAAAAAATGTTTAGAAAACCATTTTTAAATCAAAAGCGATTGCAGTGCCTACATCCGGAGAAATTTTTAATTTTTAACGAGAGTTCTTCAAATATTTGTGGGACGGTTTTTTGGTTCAGTGAGATTTAAGATGGAGTTTAAAAAAACGAACGATTTTTAACCTTGTTTACAAATAGAAGGACCTTTTCATAATTTATATAAAGCGAGCACGTAAAGAGCAATACTTTTTATTGCATTTTGCGCTTTGCTGTATTTTAATTGAACGATTGCGAGACTATTTCTTGCAAGTTTATTAACACCATGTAGTAACACTCATTTGTTTCGTTGTCGTCTGCTCAAAACAACAAGATGGACGACGTGTATCTAGGCTCGTAATTTTATTAAAACTGAATAAATCTAAATAAAACTAACCTAGCCTTAGTAAAAACTAACTAAACTAGCTAACCTTAACTTAGCATTAGCAACTCCCATTACGCCATCCAGGGGGGGGGACTAGCATTAGCCCACTAGTATTTTCATTGAGCATGCGCATTGCCGTCCATCATTTCATATAGGAAAGTGATGGCAGATTTGCGTTAGCAACGCCATCTATTAATCACCAATGGAAACTGCCAATGAGACGTTCACTACAGGAGCCCAAGGAAGTCGCCGAAAATTAACAAAATTAAATTAAAATTAATAAAATAAAATTTGGCTCGATACACTGTTAAAACAGAAGGTGCCAAATGAATGTTGCATGGGCGCCATTTGGCACATGAAGGTGCCTACATTCACCCACTTGGTAAATAGCAAGCAAAAAGGTGCCATTTGGCACATGAAGGTCCCAAACTTCACCCTCATGAAAAATTAAAGAATTTTCAGCTACAACAAAAAGGACAGGGTGCCATTTGGCACTCTTGATTGGAGTGTGAAATATATATACATTCACATTAGAATAAGTCTTGGTATCTTTGGACAGAGGGCTCTATCCAAAATACACTTGTCATGACACTCCTTAAAATTCCATTGTGAATCATTTTCACAGGCCCTTTGTTTTAAAATCTAGGCCATTTTATATCCATTGTCCAATTCTCTTCACTCACTCACTTTTTACAGTATCCACAGTTGTGTTCATTAATAGTTCTAATCAACAGTGTGTCCACATTCCTGATTTTCATTTGTAAGTTGTACATTCAAACAGCTTTTTAGAAACATACAATTTAGCTTTTTTTCAAAGCTATTTGCATTTTTTTATTTCGTTTTTTTCTAAGTTGTTAGCAACTTTATTTTAAAACATTTTACATTCTTTTTAGTTCGTTTTTTTAAAGCTGTGAGCAGCTCTTTTACAAATACAATTTAGCTTTTTTTCAAAGCTATTTGCTTTTTTTTATTTCGTTTTTTTTTTCTAAGTTGTTAGCAACTTTATTTTAAAATACAATTTAGCATTTTTCAAAACATTTTACATTCTTTTTAGTTCGTTTTTTTAAAGCTGTGAGCAGCTCTTTTACAAATACAATTTAGCTTTTTTTCAAAGCTATTTGCTTTTTTTATTTCGTTTTTTTTCTAAGTTGTTAGCAACTTTATTTTAAAATACAATTTAGCATTTTTCAAAACATTTTACATTCTTTTTAGTTCGTTTTTTTAAAGCTGTGAGCAGCTCTTTTACGAATACAATTTAGCTTTTTTTAAAGCTATTTTGCTTTTTTTTATTTCTTTTTTTTCTAAGTTTGTTAGCAACTTTATTTTAAAATACAATTTAGCATTTTTCAAAGTATTTTACATTCTTTTTAGTTCGTTTTTTAAAGCTGAGAGCAGCTCTTTTACAAATACAATTTAGCTTTTTTTCAAAGCTATTTGCTTTTTTTTATTTCGTTTTTTTTCTAAGTTGTTAGCAACTTTATTTTAAAATACAATTTAGCATTTTTCAAAGTATTTTACATTCTTTTTAGTTCGTTTTTTAAAGCTGAGAGCAGCTCTTTTACAAATACAATTTAGCTTTTTTTCAAAGCTATTTGCTTTTTTTTTATTTCGTTTTTTTTTCTAAGTTGTTAGCAACTTTATTTTAAAATACAATTTAGCTTTTTTCAAAGCATTTTACATTCTTTTTAGTTCGTTTTTTTAAAGCTGTGAGTGAGCAGCTCTTTTACAAATACAATTTAGCTTTTTTCAAAACCATTTGCAGTTCTTATTTGTTTTTTATGTTGTGTAAAACATTATGGCTAACTCATTTGTGTGTACCATGCCATTTTGCAACAACAGACATTTTGTAACATTTCTTAGATATTTTCAGCATTTGAAAATTAGGCATTCTGAGGATCCTGTATTTAGAGTTGTATGTGGAATTGATGGTTGCTTAAGTCAGTTTCGGTTATTCGATAGTTTTAGAAAACACTGTCAGCGTAAACATAAATGTATTAATTTTCATGATGTACCGTTGTCCCAAGGTTCTGAGCTTAATGGCGAATTATTACCTGAAAGTGTAGAATGCAATGCATTTTATAATTCAAATGAACTAAATAATCCTGTAGATAATTCTGAAGATTTTTTGAAGTATATGCAGACAGCTACTGCAATGTTTACTTTAAGGCTCAGGGAAGAACACTTGCTACCAATTTCTGTTTATGCTGACATTGTTGGTAGTTTTAGAACTACAGTGCAGGCTATAATTGAACACACACTGGGAATGGTTGAACAAAATTTCAAACAAACTGGAGTAAACATGGATGCAGTTTCAAAAGAGTTTTTAGATGCCAAAAAAAAAGTTGATGTTATATTCAAGCATTGTGAAACTGACTTTACACTTTCAAAATACTGTCAAAATAATTTGAATTTTGTGTCCCCAACAGAGTACATATTTAATAATGAAAAATCATACTATGTTTCGATAAGAAAAATGTTTACAAGCTTATTAAAAAATACAGATGCATTTGATATGTTTGAAACAAAAGATTGTCAAAGTGATAAGTTATTGTCTTATACAGATGGAACTCTATTCAAAAAACATCCAATTCATCAAAAAAAATCAAAAATCATAATTCTTCACTTGTATAATGATGAGTTTGAAGTTTGCAATCCTCTTGGTGCCAGGCGAAAAAAACAAAAATTAAATGCAGTTTATTATACTATTGGGAATATGCAGCCAAAGTTTAGATCAAAATTAAAGCATATTTTTTTGGCATTATTGGTAAAACATAAAGCAGTTGTACAAAATGGCTATCAATCAATGTTTCAACCAATGTTGAATGAACTTTGTACACTGGAAACTGATGGAATGGATGTTGCAATAAATGGTGAAGTTCATCATTTTCTTGTTTTTGTTGCAACTGTCTCTGCAGACAATTTGTCTAGCCATGGCATTGGGGGTTTTCGTCAAAGTTTTTCATCAGGCAGAATATGTAGATTTTGCATGATACACCATGATGAACTTTCTAATAAATTTGCAGAAGAAGAAATTACTCTACGCACAACTACAACACACAAATACCACGTAGAAGCCAGTGCATTTGAAGAAAATATTGCATCTTATGGTGTGAAAGGTCAATCTGTTTTTTCTTGTCTTCAGTACTTTAACCCAATCACATGCCTTCCTCCTGATCCCATGCATGACTGCTTAGAAGGAGTCTTGCCAATTTTAATGACTTTGATAGTTAAAAATTTGTGTGCAAATGGGCATTGCAACTTAAGTAGCATTAATTTGAATTTAAAACAATTCAGTTATCATGGGGCAGATAAAATAAACAAACCTGAACCCTTTTCAAAAAAGTATGATGTAGTCGGGTCAGCATCTCAAAAGTGGTGTCTTTTTCGGCTTTTCCCTTTTCTTGTGCCCATACAAAAAGATAAAAATCTTTTAAAACTATCGTTATGCAAGGGAAATTATGAATTATGTATTTTCTCCATCTATTAAGTCGGACTCTTTATCAACACTTCAAGAACTAATTTCTGAATTCTTAAAACATGTTAGGCACTGCTTTCCCGACTTTAAACTTACGCCAAAATTTCATTATTTACTGCACTATCCAAGACTAATAAGCATGTTTGGTCCTTTGAAACATTTGTGGTGTATGCGATTCGAAGCAAAACACCAATATTTCAAGTCATTAACAAAGCATTTAAACAATTTTATAAATTTACCCAAAACACTGAGTAAACGTCACCAAATGTATATGTGTTACAATTACAACTCCAGTTCATTTTTTAAGACAGAAATTCAACTTCCTGTTAGTGGAAAAAAAGATTTCTCTTTACCTCCCTTTGTAAAAGAACTATTGTGTTTTAATGATGATTTTGGTATATGGTCTGTAAAAACAGCTCAATCAGATGGAATATGCTACACTGTTGGAGACATTATAGTTTTAGATAGAATGCATGAAGAATCTATTCCTGTGTTTTTCAAGATCTGCTATGTGCTTTTACACTCAAAATGGCACATGGATCTTGTTGGCAAATGTTACACTGCTTTTGCATTTAATAATCAGTACTGTGGATACAATGTTGCTCTTTTGAAGTGGTTGTCTATACATCCTGGCGATGAAAAAGATCCAACACCATTAAATATGTACACAGTAAATAATGAACGAATTATTGTCCCAAAACACAATTAGTTTTTTCCATTTTTTATCTATGCTAAGCCATCATTCTCCAGCCAGCTATATATACCAAATATATCTACCAGTGCATTAAAAGTATAAATGTTATTAACTTCTTAAATACATTAAGGTACAAACAAAAATGCCAAATTTTCATGTTACTGTTGGGAAAATGAAACAAGTTATTACAACAAGCAACTGTTGGGTTAGCAGCATCAGGGCTGATATCAAAAAGTGCTTTGTTGACTGTAATTCTGAGAATCAGTTCTGTCTACAAATTTGGAACAACGAATTTGGTGACTGGGTCGATGTTTTGGCTGAAGAGGAGCTGCCACCTAGCAGCAAGTTAAATGTGTATTTCAGGTAAGAGTAGTGAGCTAATAAGTTATAATTATGTAGATGTTTTTTCAAAAAATGTTTCTTTTTAAGTGAATCGAGTTTTACTGAAATTCAAGAGTCTTCTGAATTAAATTTAGAATCTTATGATAGTGACGAAACACAAATTCCTCAAGAGAAGTAAGCAAATTTCAATTTACATTATTTTATGATTTCCTAATTATGCTTTTTATTTAATCAGCAACAAACAATTCCCGACTATTTATAAACTTCCCAAATTTGCTTTTTGGGTAGAAGACTTACTCACAAAAAAGGATCAACAAACAAAATTAAAAAACTGCAGGAAGGCCATTGTGAACTCTCTGTTTGATGATTTGTTACAATATGGCATGTGAGTGATGTTTTATTTTCTAACCATTGATACAAACATTATCTAATATACTGTACACATAGTTATCCAACAGAACGAATGTATGGGGACGCATGCAAATTATTAGTGGAAAGACATCCACAGTTAAAGGATAGAGCATTTGCTAATTCTTCACCATATGTGAGTTACACTTTCAATAATTCATGAATCACAAAAAATACTGAACGAAATCTTCATTTTTATAAACAGGCTACATGGGTGTACTCACTGAAAAACAAATTCAAAAAGTATCGCTCTCGTCAAGCCTGTCTTACTAATCACAAAGAAGCAATACTGAATATGCAAATAAAATTTGGAAGAAAAAGACAAATAGAAGAGCCAGGACAGGGCTTATTAAGGAAGAAGCGAAATAAGGTTTACATTGTTAAAAGTTGTAACTATTGGTAGAAATGAAAATATATTTATAAACAAACATGTAGAATTCACATGAAGATGAACATGAGTTGGAAGATACTCATTCTATCAATAGCCATTTAAAAGTTATTGAAGTGGAGTCAAAAAAAAGATCCCCAAATGTCAGCCTTATTCAAGACAAGATGTCAAGAACATTCGCTTATCGCTGTGATTTCATCACAAACCACACCATTTGTGAAGTATTGTCTATGTTTCCCCCTTTGAAGGATGTTGAGCAGGTAAGTTGTGACATAATGTACTGTTTATTGATTTGATATGAAATATATTGTATATCATTTTATTTTAGCTTTTTATTGAAGCAATTAATATGGGAATTGATGCCGCTGCAGTAAGAACTTTCTTCAACCAAAGTGGCAACAAGCTTGTTGAAATATTCAAACAAAAAAAACAAAAAAATTCTGAAATACAATCAGCGATGCAAAATGTGGTTGAAACTCAAGGTAAGCTGTTTTAGTTTTGGGACGTAATCTATACTGTAAAAATGTCATTATGTTTTTCTTTATAACAGAAACAATGCTGTTGTATCACTTTATGGTACTTCAAGCAAATTTGAACGAATCCACGGTGTTTTGTAAAAAAACGGAAAACCAGCAATATGGATTGCATCCTGTTATTTTGTACAATCAAGAAAGCATGTTTGCTTCTGATTGTTTTGAAATTTATGTAGATAACACTTTAGTGTGTACTTGTTTTGATGCTTGTGCATCAATCACACTCTGGTTTGTGATGTACTGGATTTTTGATATTCAGTACAGCAAAACACACAATAGGACCCTTGTTTTTTTGGATACTTATGTTTTTAAAAAGATGTCTATAAAACCCATTTTACAAAGTGTCATTTCATTGTATAATAAACTGTAATTCACTTCTTCATCTGTAGTTTGTGTAAACTTCTTTTTTTCAAAAATATACATTATATATTGTACTCAGTGTATTTTAAAGAGTATGTATGTAATTATTATATATATATATTAAGCCAGGTCTGTGTGTGTTTGTGTGTGTGTGGAGTAACACTGTACAAAACCCTTGAAGCACATCGGAATTTATATAAATTTAAATAAATGAAGAAATGAACAGCTTTTTTTTTCTCAAGGTCAACTATATGTTGCATCCTTCCCATCCAAGAACCCCATGATATTAAATTGGAGAGGGGAAAAGTTTGGAAAGTGTAGAAGGGGAGAGAGAGAAATGTGGAGAGTTGAAAAAAGTAGGAGGGGTGGCTGAAATTGAAATGAAAGGAGTAAAAAAAGGAACAAATGACGTGAATGAGCACACCAGAAAAAATGAAAAGCTCATTTTCTCTTTTAAATATAAAAAAGGGGAGGGGATAATAGTAGCAAAATTTATTCAAATTAGTTTTTGGTTATTTTACCAGTCCATACTCAATGGACATAAGAGTTAAAAATTCGCGATTTAAAATATTTTTTAAAAAATAGAAGCACACATTTACCAATTTTTTGACATTGTATCACTAGAAGAACATATATTTAAAGTGCACATTACACTTTGAACCATCAAAATTGGACAACTTTAAATATAAAAAATAAACATTGCCACCATGCACTGTGTGTTTTAAAAATTAACGTTTTTTTAACATTGGGTCTATGGGCTCAATATAAACACGATGCTAGCACTCTTTTTGGAGATTTCTCGAAGTAATTTTGTAATTTAGCCTGTTAAATGTTGCTAAATGGCATCTTCTAGAAGAAAAATGGCCCCATCTAGGAAATGTGGCTAAATGGCACCTTCTGAGTGAAAAAGGGTTCCATCTCAAAGGTGTGGCCAAATGGCACCTTCTGAGTGAAAAAGGGCTCCATCTCGAAGGTGTAGCCAAATGGCACCTTCTAGGTGAAAAATGTCCCCATCTAGTAAATGTGGCTATATGGCACCTTCTAGGTGAAAAAGGGCTCCATCTATGAGGTGTGGCCAAATGGCACCTTCTAGGTGAAAAATGTCCCCATCTAGGAAATGTGGCTATATGGCACCCTGATGGAGCTGTTAGTCACCTAGAAGAACAGGGTGCCAAAAGGCACCCACTGAAAAAGGTGCCAAACTGCACCCTCAAAAGGCGCCATATACGGGACAGGGTTTTGCACCCCAAAAAGTGCCATTTGGCACCTTCTGTTTTAACAGTGTAGTAGATAGTATCTCAATAGGTTTGGTTAGGTTAGGTTAGGCAGGGCCGTCTTTAAGCCTTTGTGGCCCCTGGCACAAGATTTATTTGAGGCCCCCCCCCATGCCTTACAAATAAACTCATTTTTTTCCCAAGGAGCCAGTGTTCTATATATAAAAAGTATTGATGATTCCATAATGATTTCCATTGTATATATTGGAACAGGACTTTTATGAAGTAAATAAATCACATAAGTGAATAGGCCTATTTTTTAAAATAGTGAAATGTTTTTGATGTCAGATTAATTGAAATTAAAGATTTAAAAATACAGAAAATAGTGACAATTAACTGACTGAGGCCCTAGTTTAGACGGAGGCCCTGGACCAGGGCCTAGTTGGCCACCCCATTAAGATGGCACTGAGGTTAGGTATAGTTACCTAACCAAACCTAACCTAACCTAAGTCAATATATTGAGATACTAAGTCAATATATTTAGATAGTAATTCAAAATATTGAGATACTATGCCAACATATTGGAGCAGCATTCTTTCAATTTATTTTTTTCCCATGTCCTATAATTAGCACCATAGTTTTCACTTGCCATCACTTTCCTATATAAAACGATGGAAGGCAATGCGCATGCTCAATGAAAATACTAGTGGGCTAATGCTAGTATTTGGGAGGACAAAAACAAATTAAATGTCTGTTCAGCCACCTTAATACCCAAAAACGATATCTATAGTTAGAAGTACCTTCTTAATTAAAAAAAAACTTCAAAATGAATCGTTATTTGGTAGAAATTTGCAATTTCAGATATATGCGCCACCAAACAACATCAATCGGAACTAAAACACTAAAAAATTATACTCTTAAGCCTCGTTTTCACAGCGATAGTTCTATCGTGAGAGTAGCTATCATGAAAGTTGTGATAGTTCACTCTCACGATAGCAACTGTCTACACGTCTTGAAGTAACGTGATAGTTCTGTCACATGAGTGTGACGTCTACTTCATAGATATATATATATATATATATATATATATATATATATATATATATATATATATATATATATATATATATATCGATATATATATATATATATATATATATATATATATATATATATATATATATCGATATATATATCGATATATATATATATATATATATATATATATATATCGATATATATATATATATATATATATATATATATATATATATCGATATATCGATATTTAAGCCTTTTGCCTGTATTGTCTTGTAATTGTCACCTCGCGTTACTTTTAAATTCACTATTCAAATACACGTATTTCCTATTCATTTCAAAGTACTATGGATTTAATATTGGAATTATCACCACCTGCCACGTGGCTCTCGAGTTGATGTGAAAGTTGTATTGAGTTGTATATAAATAGAGAATACATGTATTTGATTAAGGAATTATAGAAATGTAATGTGGTAACATTTGCCACTAAATTGAGGGGGAGACTTTCGTTTTTAGAAATTTAAAATATCGTCGTTTGGTGAATCTTGAAAAGTCACTTCATTTTTAAGTTTTGTTTTTATAATTTTAATGTCGTATTTTTAATTTTAAAAATTATTTTGGCAATCCTTTGACAAGTCTAGACGATATTTCAACAAAAAAAATCTGGTGGTAATAGTCTCTTTAAAGCTATAGAAGATGTTATCAAAGAATGAAAGATAGAGCTTATAATAAGCATTAAAATGGACTCTTTTTCATGCCAATGACGTTTATTATGCGCGGAGCGAATTTAGCATAATTCAAAATTATAAAATATAAAAAACACTTTTCGAGTTTTGCAACCAAAAGACGTTAATACGGGGCAGAATAAAAGAAATTAAAAGTCGACATGTCCTTTACAATTACAATTAGTACTCTGCTAGCAGCCAAATAGGCCTATGGCAGAGGGACATAAGAGTCCACATGCAGCATTAAGCATTGTCAAGCACATATATAAAAACAAAATGAATATACAAATGTCAATCCCACAAAACAAAATTATCTCCATTCACCACTGCCTCAGGAAGGGTACATTGTCTTATAACTCTAGGAAAAAAGACCATTAATATGAATCTGTCCTTTACAGGGCTGAGGGCTCTAATCAAGGGCCTGATTTGAGCTATATATATATATATATATATATATATATATATATATATATATATATATATATATATATATATATATATATATATATATATATATATATATATATATATATATATATATATATATATATATATATATATATATATAACGTGGAGGGAGAAAAAAGGTGGGAGGGGGAAACTAAAATTGAAATGAAAGGAGTAAAAAAAAAGAAAAAAACGACGCGCATGCGCACAATTGCCTGTGAATTTTGCTCCCATCATTTATGACGGGTTACCCCACTAGTAATATTATATATTAAGCCAGGTCTGTGTATGTGTGTGTGTTTCACGCTGTACAAACCTTGAATCACGACGTTGGAATTTATATAAATTTAAATGAATAAATGAACCGCTTTTTTCTCAAGGTCAACTATATGTTGCACACTCCCCATTCAAGAAACCCATTGATATTAAATTGGAGAGGGGAAAAGGTTGGAAAGTGTAGAGAGGGGGAGAGAGAGAAACGGGGAGGGGGTGACTGAAATTGAAATGAAAGGAGTAAAAAAAAAAACGACGCGCATGCACGCACACCAGAAAAAATGAAAATCTGATTTTCTCTTTCAAATATAAAAAAGGGGAGGGAATAATAGTAGCAAAATTAAACTAGAATTTATCACGGGCAATTGTGCCCAACATTAGAATTTCTTTTACTCCGCCCTTTTATTAACGTCATCAATTTCTAATTGGTTTGTTACTTGGTCTGACGTCATAAAAGGGCGGAGAAAAAGAAATTCTAATACTGGGCACAATTGCTTGTGAATTTTGCTCTCGTCATTTATGACGGGTTATGACGGTTTCAGATCTGTGTGTGTGGTGGTGGGTGTGTGTGTGTGTAACAAAATGTATATAAACGAAATTTATATAAATTTAAATAAATGAAGAAATGAACAGCTTTTTTCTTTTCTCAAGGTCAACTATATGTTGCACCCTTCCCATCCAAGAACCCCATGATATTAAATTGGAAAGGGGAAAAGGTTGGAAAGTGTAGCGGGGGTGAAGAGAGAAACGTGGAAATGGAAAAGGTTGGAAAGTGTAGAGGGGAGGGGGAGAGAGAAACGTGGAGGGAGGAAAAAAGGGGGAGGGGTGACTGAAATTGAAATGAAAGGAGTAAAAAAGGAACAAACGACGCGCATGCGCACAATTGCCTGTGAATTTTGCTCCCGTCATTTATGACTGGTTACCCCACTAGTTCTTCATAATAAGTTAATAACTGTTCCATCGTTGTTGTAAATTGTAATTGTCTTCAATGGATTTAATATAATGTTGCTAATGCAGTCACAGTGGTCAAGCAGTAATGAGGGAGTAAAGTTAGAATTTGGCTCGCGTGAAACCGCACACTCAGCAGATTGTATCCCTACATATAAAGCCCCCCTCTCAGACGAATATATATATATATATATATATATATAATATATATTATGGTCTGTTGTCATCAAGATGCATTCATTGTTTGGACTTTGAAAGAGTGGGATGGAGGGGAGGAGGAGGGAGGGTGGGTGGATGGATGGAGGCAATATATATGGTTTTGTATTGATGCTTTCCCACATTGTTACAATTCAATGAATGGCTGGCTATACACAACACAAATGAAAAATGAGTGTTATTACTATTGTTAAAATATACTCGAGTAGGAGGAGAGAACAACACTATATTGGAATATATATTTTGTATGAATTGTGAAAACGATTTTGGACAAACACTTGCCTCCTTGTTTTTTTAGGGTCAAAATAAATAAATACATAAATAAATAAATGGAAAAAAAGGTCACAGGTTTCGAATGCAGTAAATGTATATTTAAAAGAAAATCAATTTTAAATATAGTATATAAATGTTTTATAAATATGAGTAAAATGGATCGAAGTGAAATTGGTGTGTTTTCATTGTGTTTGTGTTATCTGTGTGTCTTTTATTTTGTGTACCTTTATGTAGTTTTTTTTGTGAATATTTTTTTAATGTGGTTGTGTGTTACTTTCTTATATTCGTGTACTTCTGTATGATTGGTGTATGCACTGTGTGCGCGAATTTATTCATGTTTTTTTTAATCTTAAATAAGGGTAGGTTTCTACTCCAAACTTTGCTAAGATATATGCATTGCAAGCTTTGAAGCTCCTATAAATTAGCTCTCCAAATCTTAGCTTGTTCATAGAAACATGTGGCCTTGCAAGGTTTACTATATTTTCTAACCTATAAAACAGATACATAAAACAATAGAACCCTTCCCCTTCTGGAAGAAAAAAGGTGTGACTTGTTCGCCCCATTTGCATATCCATTTTCTGATTGGTGCTTTGAATTGCCAAGCTTTAAAAAGTTGAACAATTTCAAAGCTAGCTTCATGCTCTGGTGAAGGCAAAAACCTGGAGCTCTGACGTCATTTTTGAAGCTTCTCAGGCAACTTTGCTGCTTAGCAATGGAGTATAAACCAACCCAAAGAGCATGGCCATTTAAAACCAATCAAAGAATTGCAAGCAAGAACTGATGCATATTTTTGGTCCTTTTTTTTCCAAATGTGTTTAGACTATGGATAGGTTTTTTAATATTTCACATTGTTTTGTTGTTTTTGATGTTTTGTTCTGAACGTTGCTGTTAAACCTAAACTTTTAACATGGAAGCCAATGGAGATTTCAATAAGTCGGTAAGTTCTTTTGCTTATTTCTTGCAAATTACTCGGAAAATTATCATGAAATTTTAAATAAATAAAGAAAAAAGTACTTATTTCACAATTAGGCATTGGTTTTTGTAATGTCCCTCGTTGTTTGTTTGTTTTCAATGTTTTATCATGAACACACTACACTGAATAGTTGAAGTGATTTTTTTGAATTACACATGAAAAAACAAACAAACAGGAAGAACATTTAATTAAACATTGATTAATTATAAAACTACCTATTTATCTTTATTTCTTTAAAATTTCACGATAATTGTGCAAGTAATTTACAAGAAATAAGCAAAAGAACTTACCGACTTATTGAAATCTCCATTTGGCTTCCATGTTAAAAGTTTCGGTTTAATAGCAACGTTCAGAACAAACATAGAAAACGACAAAACAATGTGAAATATTAAAAAACTAATGCAAGGATGTGAAACTAGGTACTTTTGTCTTTATTTTTTCAAGAATTCACGAAAATTGGGCAAGTAATTTGCGGGAAAACGTTAAAAAAAATTTACCGGTGCAGCGATTTTTCCATGTTAAGGTTTCGTCTGCTAACTTCTTAGGGGGCCATCTTTTAGTCTACTGCCACTAGAGGCTCTTATTGGACATATGGATCATTTGATGATGCTGTCTATGCCTCGTCTAAATGACAATCATTTGTGATCGGGAATTATCCTCCCCCCTATCCACATGGCTCTCGAGGTGATTGCAGGTGTACTGAGTTGAATTGAATTACATACATGTTGTTTAATTTAAACTTGCCTTTTAGTCTATACATTGCCCATGAGGACTATTTACTGAAAAATTCAATGAGGAGAGGTGAGGTAACAGCACAGGCATGTAAAGACAGGGACACGCAGACGTTTGCTCCGCCCTTTTATGAGCATCAGACCAAATATCAACCAATTAGAAATTGTAAAATCTACCTACCTTTTGAGTTAAATAGAAAATCTTTGGTTGGCAAACAAGTGTCAGTAACAAGTTTGTCCACTACACTTGTCAGCTACAAGTGATCTTTTATGGTTTACAAGTAATTAATTCACTTGTAAACTTCTAAAACAAATTCACTAGTAATTACAAGTGTACTTTTGTACTTTTGTGAAATGCTTGTTAGCGCATATTTTAAATTCTGAATTTATTAACACAAAATACAATTTATTAGTTAAATAATGAAACACACATGTTGGCATTAAATAGGATAAAATTAATACAGAAGGTTTATTTATGCCTCACAATGCTGCAAATGCATCCTTTTTAAACATTTAATAGAAATACAGAAGAAAACAATAGCCATTTAAACAAGTTAGCTAACATTGCAAACATGGTTTAATTCATAGTAAAATATAATAGTCTTATATAGAAAACAGCTAATATATTGTTTATAACAATGTATAGTAGAGAAATACACAAAAAACCTTTTGACAAATGAAAAAGAAATCCATGCGAACGACGCTTTATCAATAATTCCATGTCAATAAAAGCATGTGCTTTCTGCATGCAAACAATAGACACAATGGCACAAAAGAATAAAAAATAAAGAGAGAGAGAGAGAGAGAGAGAGAGAGAAAGAGAAAATACTCTTATAAGAATTGTTTGCAAGCAAATGATAAATGAGAAGGAGCACGATGAAAACACCCGAAATTTATGGTCCACAGCAACCAACTCTCTCTCCATCCAGTGGCCTTTTTTTCTCTACACACACATAAACATAAAAACACACATCAGACTTTGAGACACACACATATCTAAGCCAAAGGCCAGTTCCACACGATGTGTGCACTTGTAACATATTTTCACGTTTATACGTATATGCATAGCTTCGGTTAACAAATGACACAAACATGACACAGAACACTTTGTGTCGTCATATGAAGTAAGCCGTAACCATTACATGGTGTTACTTTGTGGCAACACAATGGTGTTTCGTGTGAAGGGGCTCTAGGAGCTCTGGAGCCTGTGCACTTTAGCCTGCTCTTCTGTGTATGGGCTAGTGGGTCCATTTTGACAACTTGTGCACCTTCTTGAGCGAGTTGTCTAAAGCTCCTATCACACTAGCAACTTTTGATGCAATTCAATTTGCAAATGCAACTCGTAATGTGACTTGCAACTAGAACTTTGTAATAAACTTCTATATAGAAGTTTATTACCAAGTTTTACAAAGTTTTGCAACCTATAGTTCCAAGGAAGTTTTCAAATTCTGGAAACCATTATGATCAGAGCTAACAGGAAGTTCATAAACTGGTAGTCGTCATGAAACCTGGAATTCATTCAAAGTTTTTATGTAATTTCCGACATACAGCTCTGATTGGTTGTTTGTCAGAAAGTTTCATTCAAAAGATCCTCAAATTGAAAATATAGTTGAAAAAAAATGTTTTATCCATTTGCAGTGTCATATCCACACTATAAACAAAGAAGTTGCATGTCACATTGCAAGTTTTATTGCATCAAAAGTTGGTAGTGTGATAGAGGCTTAAAGAGACCATTACCTCCAGAAATTTCTTGTTAAAATATTGTCAAGAATTATTCAATGATTACCAAAACTGATTTTTAAAATTTAAAAAAAATTAATAAGAAATCAGTTGACTTCATGTAAATGAACTTTATCAGATAGAAGTGCCACCAAACAACAGACATTAGCAACAAAACCCCCATACAGGCAATTAGAAATCAAGACAAACAGAAGTTGACTCTGCCATTTTTATGATGACCAGCAACTTCTAATTGGTTTGTTGTATTGTTTGATGTTGAAAAGGGTGGAGCATGTGACCTCAGACTACATAACCAACCAATTAGAAGTTGCCAGTCGTAATGTTTATTTTTTAAGATTATTTTTCGAATTTTGTATTGTTCAGATGAATTTTTATCATGCATACAATTTTTACCTTTAAGTACACGGAGCCATAATATGAGTTATTTTGAGACCTCAAAAGGTCAATAGAAGAAAATTGTATTTTCTGAACCATGTTATTTCCTTGCGGGGAATGCTCTTCCATTTAACATTGTTAATTCAGAATCTTTTTGTATTTTTAAGAAAAAAAAATTATTGTTTAAAACTGCTTGACTTATCCTCAGAGTGATTGTTTTTTATTGATTGATGTTTTATTTTCAACTAATATTGTATAGAAATGATGTGTTTGTCCCATGTAAGTTGTGATATTTTATTTTTCACCTTTGTGACAATAAAAATTATTATTATTATTATTATAAAAAGGGCGGAGCCAACTTCTGTTTGTCCCGATTTCTAATTCTGTCCTCACATTACTTTCATTTCAAAGTACTATGGTTTTAATATTTGAATTATTCCACATGGAAGGTTGTATTGAGTTGAATATGAATAAGGAATAAGGAATTCTGGAAATGTGAGGTGACAACCTTTGCGACAAAAATGAGGCATGGGGGGAAGACTTTCGTTTTTGGAAATTTAAAGTGGTGTTGCTTGGTGACTCAGACAATGTCACTTCATTCTTAAGTTTTTTATGGTTTTATTGACTTATATTAAATTTTAAAAACCGTTTTTGGCAATCTTTTGGTAAGCCTTGACAATATTTTGAAAATATATTTCTGGAGGTAATGACGGTCTCTTTAAAGCCTATTGGTGGGTGAGCCATAGTTATATTTTGCATCACACACAAACACGAGCATAGCGTGACGTAACGTCACTTAAGTGCTTATTTGAACAAAAGGTTTTTTTTTCTTCATTTGTATGAATTGCATAAACAAAAGATAAAGACAAAAATCTGCAGTCGCGAATAATGCAGCGTATAACGCTTGAATTTTCAAGGGGGAGAATCCATTATAACGTTTCCTATTAAAATGAAACCAACAACAACAACAACAAAACAAGAAAACAATAGCCAATTCCCTCTGCATAATTACACTGTGATTATCTGGTAATAAATATGAAAAGGGAACCCATTGTGACACTGTCATTGTGATATGTAACAACAAGAAATAACATTGAAATGTATTAAAGTAAGTGCAAGTATAGTGAGTGTGAGTGGAGTTTCAATGATTAAGATGAGATTCCTCCCCCTCCCCCTCCCAATGTAAATGTATGTGTATAATTGTGGGAGGGCTGCCTCTCTCTCTTTCTCTCTATGGAGCATAGAAAATACACCCATAACAAAAAGAGCTACTCTTTGAACAAAACGGTTTTTTTTGTTTTCTCTTTTCTTTTATTGAGGGACATCACGTAAAAAAAAACATGCAACAATAAATAAAATTGTTCTATTTCCATATAAAAGAATAGGGGTTGCCTTATATCTTGTATAATTTAATGTATTTGCAAGGTGTTGTAATGCTTTTTACCCAAGCTTCTCCTTATGTTTCTCTTTTCTCTGGAGAATATAATGAGTAAGAGCTCTAAACAACTTATTCGGGCAGTTAAACTGGACAAAAAAAAAATGGCAACAGCTAATTTAAAAGAATAACTCGGCTAAAAACAGAACAAACTACGGAGCCCTGTAAAGGCCATACAGTGAAAATAATTTTCATTACAGTTGACACTTTTTCTGTCAGTTGACACGTTTTTCTGTCAGTTGACGCTTTTTCTGTCAATTGATACTTTTTTTAGTTAGTTAACAAATTATTTCTGTCAAGTGACACTTTTTTTGTCAGTTGGCACTTTTTTTCTGTCAATCTACACTTTTTTTCTGTCAATCTACACTTTTTTTCTGTCAATTGACACTTTTTTTCTGTCAATTTACACTTTTTTTCCTAACCTAACCTAACGTAACCTTTGAAAGAAAAATGTGCTAATTAACAGAAAAAAGTGTCAATAACAGAAGAAAAAAAAGTGTCAATTGTAATGAAAATTATTTTCACTGAATGGCCTTTACGAGGCTCTGTAACAAACTAAGCTTGATGAGAGCATTAAAGCAGAAAATTTTAGCTTGATAATAAATCAATGAAAAATGCTATACTGAACAAAAGCTTAAGAGGCTACATCGCAAAATTACTTCGAAAAATCTCTGCAAAGAGCGCTAGCATCGTTTTTCTATGGAGCCCATAGACCCAATGTTAAAGAAAAAATGTTAATTTTTAAAATACAAAAATTACTTATTTAAATTTAAATTTTTATATATATATATATATATATATATATATATATATATATATATATACAGTATGCTGCATATCATCATGATATAATATCACTTGATATACAATATAGCTAACAACACTGTTGACTAGAGCTAAGCTACATGTATACTGTACATAAAATCAATAATAGCTAAACTAAGACTATTTAGCACTCATTCATTTAAGCCTGTGTTAAAGTTTAGCTCTTATTCAATGTTACCCATAGTCTCATTTATATATATATATATGTTTATATATGTATATATGTATATGTATATATATATATATATGTATATGTTTATATATGTATATGTATATGTATATATATATATATATGTATATACATGTGTACATATGTGTATATACATGTGTATATATGTGTATATATATATGTGTATATATATATGTGAATATATATATATATATATATATATATATATATATATATATACATATATACATATATACATATATACATATACATAGTATTATTAATTTTTATACAACCACGCCCCCTCCTTTTTTCTTATTTTCAATTCAGCTGGTTGAACTAAAATCTCATTTTTGTGTTATGACATTGTTGTCTACACTGTATTTAGTTTATGATAATCGCCCATTGCCTTAACAATAGTCTTACACCAGTATTCTTTTTTTTTTCCCTATAATATTAACAAATCATTTTGTCAATAATCTTATAGCCAAGAACTACTGTGCAAAAAAATGTCAACAATAGAACAAATGGAGAAAGAAAAAAAATAAATTGTAGGATTAATATATAGCCTTCTAGATATGAACAAATGATGTTGTGGACAATAGTTGTTTGTTTGCAGGTTGAACTTCCTGACATGTTGCATGTTTTGTCAATAATAATGAACCCACTAATTATAGAGAGGGAGGAGCGGAGGGGGGGCTTCCTTGGAAACGTAGAAGTCCCTATATAGTATAAATGGTTCACAAACCGTGGCTCGCGAGTCGCATGTGGCTCTAAAAGTAGCTATGCTAAAATATATATGCAAATAAAAAGAGAACACAACAGAATCTTGAGGTTATTTTTGATTTTAGAAGCAACATTAATGTGATCAGTCACATATATAAATAAAAAATAATCCACAACAGATTCATTCCATGTGATTCCTTTTATTAGTATGGCGAATGCAGTCCAATCAATTATTACAGGCACTGTTCACTTACAACTTTGAAAACTTTATAATTAGGTCTATGCCTTCAAATTATGGAAATACTCATAGGTTCAAACCTTCATTTAAAACAAAACAAATAGGCTTAATACCTTGTACACACACGAGTTAAATGAATTAAAATTAAATGTGTTTAGGTGAATTGTATGTGGAATCCAGTTAAGGACGTGAACCAAATAAAAATTGATTTTATTTTAATATTTTAAATTGAAATACGAAATCAATATTTTGTCAATAGTTTATATAATTATATTTAATTATTAACTCAATATTTTCAGATTATTAACCTGAATAAATTGAATTCGACATATTGTTTGTTTGTCCTTCACAGGACTCTGTAGAACACGTTTATCATTTAAATGCATTTAAATTATCAGGTGTGTACTAGGTATAAGCAGTACCGTCTTTACTATAAGGGCACACGGGGCCCGTGCCCAGGGCCCTCGACCTCACGGGGGCCCCGAAAGGCCGATATATTCGCTTACACGAAAAAAAGGAGCTCAATTTTTATTCTATTTTTAGGTAGATACCTACTAAGAATTACCGTCAACATTTCTAAATTGAAATGTTAATAGGACACCAGATCAGATTTTTAATTTTTTTCTAAGTTTTACTATCCAACAGGGCCCCCAATTCTTGTGTGCCCAAGGGCCCCGACATGCCCTAAGACGGCCCTGGGTATAAGCCTTCACTTAACAGAACATATAGGTCTAAAGCCAGGGACACACATGCAGAAAATGTAAAAGAAAACATGTAAGAAAACAGAAAACAGACAATTCTTCTGTTTTTAAGTGCAAGAAACAGAACAGAACCTGAGATAGAGCTTTGCTCTATCTTTTCTGTTCTTTTCTGTTCTCTTCTGTCTCTTTTGTAGCTTGCATGACATCATCAAAACATTTTTGTAGACTCAAAGCAAACAAAACTGCGGAACACATGTTTATGTTTCACAATAGATGGCGTGTCGCGTTTTTGTGCACATGCAAATAGAAAAAGAAAACAGAATTTCTTTTGTTGCAATGGTTTTCTTGTGTTTCTGTTGTATGTTTCTGCATTGAAGACAGTTCCAAAAGGGAACTTTCACTAATGTTACATTTCTGTGATACAACTCTTTCTCTCAATAATCTCTAACATTTATTCTTTTATATAGGCCCTATTTCATATCCAAAAACTAACTGCCATTCTGTAAAACCAATCAGCTTGCTAATTTTGAATGTGACCATTACAACCATCATCTGAAAGTATATGAATTCCAGCAAATGTCATAACTGTCCACAACAATGAACAACTAAAGAAAACGAAGACAGAAGGAGTTGGTGACTTCAGGTTACCAACTACCAAAAATGAATTAAGACTGATGTTTATAAAGCTGTCATCATGTAATGGGTTTTTAAAAACAATAAAGTACCAGCATTGCATTACAGTTAAAAGAGAAAATTTAAACATTTTAAGATGATATTTTTAATGACCACCTGGTCACATTAAGAAGAAATTGAAAGTTTAAAGAAATACTTAAGGTGACTATATATATTTGTTTTGCTTTCATTGTGCTCCATAGACGTTTTGTGTATATTTGGCTGCAAAAACGTCAAGATAGATTGTCAGAAAAAAAAAATGTACGCAACCCATAAAACAATGCGTTTTTTCATACGCAAAATTTTTTGAAAGTAAATTCTATTGTTGATTAACCTTAGGGAAAAAATGACAAGAAATAAGGAGACCATGACGTTTTCCTCTCCGTGTCGTTTCCTCAACTTTCTTGAAATTTTGTACAGCAACCAACTCTGCCTGCCGTTCCAGCCCAGCCGAACGCACACTCCCACAAACAAATTGACTAAAGAAGCTTGGAACAAATTGTTTGAGACTGATTGTTAGTACTCTAATTCACACAGGGCCAAACAAAACAAAACATTCTGCAAACTTTCTGCTGCCACATACCTCCAACCCACCAACCTCTCACACACCTTCTTGTATAGAAGTGTCCCCTTGTGACTGAACAGGCAAGCTAGAGCCAAACAACTTCAAACACAATTTGTGGTAAACAAAACGTTTCGTCTCATCAGTGTGCGATATCTGCCGCCCACTTTATGGTTTGCTGGGCTTTTTCCACCCAGAGCGAAACAGCCTCAGGCAGTTCCAAACTGACCGATCGAGGCTGTTTTGTTTGTGGCAGTGTGCGTTCGGTCTAAGCGTCTTTCTCGTGTATAGGTGTGGAGCCAGTTCTCCGCATATAATATTGATCATGTTGAGGGTTAGAACACACAGGCGACTTTTGAAAGACTTTTCAGTGGGGAAATGATTGTAATCGCAATGCATTTTTAAAGGAAAAACGACACCTTTGCCACACATTCGACTTTAAATATAAAGTCGTCTGTGTGTTGGTGTTAAAAAGTCTTTCAGAGGTCGCTTGTGGGCAGGGTGGCAGTGATTTAAATCACATTGATTTAAATCATGATTTAAATCAAATGATTTTTTTAAAAAATACCAAATGATTTTTTTTAAAAAAACCAAATGATTTTTTTAAAAAAAATTAATCCCGACATTTTTCTCTATGTTTATAAAATAATAGTCCGGTGGTACAGTAGTCCTTTCATTAATGCATTATTTTTTCGGAAGATATACTTGAGGAAGTATCCCCAATTGACTGGTGGAAAAATCAGAGATACATATAAATAGTTATAGCAATAGTAATCTATTTAAGAGCCTCAGAGGTAACTGTATTAAGTCACCAAACCTAAAGTCGTAGTCGTTTGAAAGTTTTTCTCTTCATTGATGGAATAGGACTTAACATGGTATACCACCATCTAGCGGCCCATGTGTAAAACCGTGGACTTAACATTGTTACTACTGATAGAACTTGACAAGCTGTTTAAAAAAAACAGTGACTTAACCAAGTTTACCTCTTGAGGCACTGATTTGCTTTGGGAACTGAAAATGCTGCAATGCAAAGCTCGTGTTTATATTATGTTCAGAATGTTAAATTAAAAGTGCTTGAACTTATTATTTTTAAATTTAAATGTTTCTTAACATTTTTTTTTCTTATTTTGCAGTTATTTTACTAACAACTTAACAATTAACAATGTTATTATTACTCATTATTTGCAAACATCTTCATAAAAAAAATTAATATTTCGTATAAATGAAAAAAAAATCGATTTATTTGATTTAAAAAAAAAAAAAAAATCAGCCACCCTGCTTTTGGGTAAAGGACCTAAGACATAATTAAGAGTTATAAACAAGGTTTTCTGTTTGCACAGTTTTCATTTCTTTCCTATAAAATATAAATAATTAAATATAAAAAAAAACAAATAATTTCCTATAATAATATTACAATGTAAACCTTTGCTTATTGATAAATGGTGTGATTAATATCATTGTTGGGCGAAATTTGAGACCTCATTACAGAAAAAAAATCATAAAATTGTGACAGTCATGCCGTATGATGTCACTCTTTGTGCGCAATTATTTCATGATTTTAATTTTATGCTGTATGCTAGTCAATAGCAGTTTAATGAGTAATAATGACAATAATTGTCATAATAATATTTTGTAATTTGGCTTTGTGACTGTTACAAGGTTATGAGTTAGATATGACAAATGTTTCTGTAATAAGTTAGTCCAGAAATACATTGTCAAAATAATCTATTAACACATGATATAAAAATTTTCCGATGCAAATGTTACAGTTATATTGGAAATCGGCATAAAGTATATTAATACTAGTGGGGTAACCCGTCTTAAATGACGGGAGCAAAATTCACAGGCAATTGTGCGCATGCACGTCGTTTTTTCCTTTTTTTACTCTTTTCATTTCAATTTCAGTCACCCCTCCCACTTTTCTCTCTCTCTCCCCTTTCTACACTTTTCAAACTTTTCCCCTCACCCCCTCCCACTTTTCTCTTTCTCCCCCCCCCCTTCTACACTTTCCAAAGGAAGAGTTCAACATATAGTTGACCTTGAGAAAAAAAGCGGTTCATTTATTCAAATTTATATAAATTCCGACATGCTTCAATGGTTTTTGTTACTCCACACACACACAGACCTGGGATTTTATATACATATATAACTAGTGGGGTAACCCGTCATAAATGACGGGAGCAAAATTGACAGGCAATTGTGCCCAGCATTATAATTTGTTTTCCTCCGCCCTTTTATGCCGTCAGACCAAGTAACAAACAAATTAGAAATTGATGACGTTCATAAAAGGGCGGAGCAAAAGAAATTCTAATGCTGGGCACAATTGCCCGTGATAAACTGTAATTTAATTTTGCTACTATTATCCCTTCCCCTTTTTATATTTGAAAGAGAAAATGAGATTTTCATTTTTTCTGGTGTGCGCATGCACGTCGTTTATTCCTTTTTTTTACTCCTTTCATTTCAATTTCAGTTTACCCCTCCCCCTTTTTTCCCCTCCACGTTTCTCTCTCTCCCCCCCCCCCCTATTCTAATATAGACTAAGGTAAAATAACAGACCTCTTTTACATTTTCTTTACAATGTTTAAGGGTGCACTGGAGAAAACGCAACCTGTGGTTAGCTTCACTGACTGCATTGGTTATGTGTTCTTTCCAAAGCATGCCGTTTGATAAGGTTAAGCCAAGATATTTGAATTTATCAACATGGGTTAGCTGAACATCTCCTATTGTGTAAATGGCTCTTATAAACACACCCTGAGCCCTGTATTGCGTACTAATACTGTATTTCCCAGAGGCATCCTTGCTGTTATGCATTGTACCATTATTAATATAAGCATCCACATTCTATGTTTCTCTCTTTCTCTGTAACGCTCTGATGTGAAACCCTATGACATTGTGTCAATAGTAGCCGTTACACCTTTACGCCATTAGATGGCATTTGGAATGGCACTAATGCTCTGACATCCAACCCTCTGAAATTTTGTCAGTCGTAGACATGTGTGTTATATAATATCTAAACATATATTTATTTAAAAGGTTAACATCCTAGGACAGGCAACATTCCTTATTTGTATAGGTTATCTCCATTCGAAAATTCCTCATCTTATTGCGTCGGCATGTTTCTAGTTTCAATAGAATGAAGTAAATCAGCCTTGTGGGAACTCGACCTTAACCATGAATAAGGGTAGATGGAGCACCTGCAATAACCTTGGGACCAACATAACGCCGGGATACTTGTCACGTGGCGGTTGTTGGCGATAGCTTTGGTCAATTTGAATTGACCAATAGGAATCTAGTATTAGAATGACGGGTTATACGCTTCAAAAAAAAAAAAAAAAGTACAGTGTTCCTATTGGAAAATTCGAATTGAGCAAAGCTATCGACAACGAGGCGGTCTTGTCACGTGGCTATTCGCAACACTCATTGTGAAGCATGACATTCTTTGGCTCCTATGGCTATCCTCCGTCTACCCATGTATAAGGGTAGACGGAGGATAGCCATAGGAGCCAAAGAATGTCATGCATGGTTCTGATGTACTCGAGATGTAGAGAGATCTATGCAAAGTTTACATGAAATTGGTTTTCGACATGAACTTTCTAGCATCAGTTTTAAAAAAAAAATCCTAACTTAATTTCTGATAATATCTTTTGTTTTGTTTTGTTTCGTGCAGGTTGCACGACGGTGTGAGCTTTTGACATCAACCAATATTTTATTACCAACCTTTAGATGACATTTTCTACTTTTCGTTTCTTCTCTGAGCAGTATGACACCTGCACAGAGAAGATCCGAGCTGTAGAGAGAGCTGGATGGAGATAGATTGTAGTCACTCTTCTGCATGGGGGTGTAATCGATGCAGGAGAGTGGCGGCCATCTCTCTCTCTTCCGGTTGATGCTGATATACATCTTCTCCATCGGTATTCCGACCAGAGAAGATGTTGTAGCTGCTGAGAATCGTATAGCTCCTGCCCTATGAAACCTCCGGCCTCTGAAGAGAAGTTATTAGCATAAAGACATAGAGACAACGCTACTTCTTATTACAACACTTTTATTCATTCCTTGTAAGAAGTACAGATACAAGGGTGAATAGTAAAATACTAACTGGAAATCCTCAGGCCCATGATTTGGAATGTATCGCAAAAACAGGCAAAGGAAAGAACTGAGGAACAAAGAGGAACATGGTCCTTTTATACCTTGGACCTGTGTACACCTGCGAGGTGTAACCAGGTCCAAGTGACCATGGTCCTTTATGTATCAATCCGCCACTGGGGCATGAGTCAGAAAGGTGAGTCAGAGAGGAGGGAGGGACGGTTGAGAGTTGTTTACCCCCCAGGCTATGGTTTTGGCGGGATCACGATTTACAGGGTGTTACATACCCTCCAACTTTGCTTGGAGTACGTCCTCGTACTCCAGCCAAGGGTGGAAGGTTTTCAAGTTACGCAGCGGGGAGACATGGGTGGCTGAGGACTTACCGTGTACAGAGGTGGTTATGGAAAGGCACTGGCACCGAAGTGTCAGCGCCCTTAAAAATTGGAAAAGGCTGAAAACATAAAACAAAGATAATTAATGCTCGCTGAGTGGCGAGCCGCTATTGAAATCTAAAAAGAAAAGAACAGTTGCAACGTATTTTATTTTTTTATAAATTTTTCGATAATGCCACCCGGATGGGTGGCAACCACATGAGTACATGTGGCGCGCAGCTATCCCTGCTGCGGAGGGTGGGGAGGATCCTGGGTCCATGAACCGTACGGGGGGGTAATCCCGCCGGACCTGGCCTCATCGGTAGCTGGATGCGGCAGACAGCCATTGTCCCTGGTCGTCAGGTAGATCCCGGTGGAAGATATTGAAGATGTCCCGGTCCCCGATAATCTTACGGGAGGACCGCTTGTTGTACAGTGTAGCCCAAGCGGCGTCCCATAAGACGGCGATTCGGTAGCGAGGATCCGGTTCCGGAATGTAGTGGCGACTGGTACGGAACGTCTGTCCAGCTGGCAGTCTAAAGACGGAGTTGACGAAAGCTCCCAAAAGGGCTTCCGTGGCTTCATCGATGGCATCTCCGGCGAAACTGGTGGTTTCAACAATCCGTCTTCTTGGGAAGACGATGGTGATGAGGACACTTGTTAGGCGGGAGAGTCCCACGACATATCGCTCCCGGGGAGGGAGGTCCAGACGGGGAAACCCTTCCTCCAAAGAGAAGTGTCCTACGTAAAGGGTGTTGGCAGAGCGCACTTCGCGCTGCCAAGTGACCCACCGATTGTTGAGCAACCTCTCGCCGGAGGTGGCTGCACGGAACGGATGATCCAGCGGTAACCGCCCCAGAGTAGCCCCGGCATGGGGTACAGTGGGCGGTGCGGCTGGTCGGGCTGGTGTTGGAGCCGCAGGTTCCAAAGAAACTGATGCGCCCGTGATAGGCCTGGCATGGCGCAAGGCGGACCGGGCCATATCGCGGGCCCGCTGACGTAGTCGCTTCGATGCCGACTTCCTGCTCAGCGCCTCCAGTGGCTTGGCACTTCCTGGTGCACGGCCCAGTGCTTCCATGGGGTCACCTCCCTGTCGCATGACGTCTTGCAGAAGGTTTGTGATGGCCTTCTGTTTTTTCAAGAACGCGGCACGCTCTGCGGAAGGTGGCGGCATCAAAGGTGTAGGCGTAGGTTGTCCAGAAGGGCGGCCCGGAGGTGGCGGAGGAGGAGAGCGACGCGGGACCCAAGTAGGAGGGCCCCGAGTTTCATAGCGATGGTCGCGGTCCAGTTGGACTCGGTGATCCTGTAGGTCTTGCCTGACCCTTGGGTCGAAGTTATTACGCGGCGGAGGGCCGCGTCCAGAGGAACCACGTTGTTCCTGCTGACTTCTTCCGTCGGGTCGGCGTCGGGGCGAAAGATGGGAACCACGTGGCGAAGAGCGACGTGGTTGTGGCCGTTGAAGAGAGTCTCGAGGAGAGTGGTGGCCCCTGTAGGACTGTTGAGGCTCCTTGGGGCGAGCCCCAGTGGGAACCTGAACACGAACAGGTTTTGGAACCACCACTATGGAAGGTAGCTTTGGAGTCGGAGTTGGTGTGGCGGCCTCGCTGCGTGGAGGCGTGGCACATCGGGAGGTTGGTGGTGACGATAATGGTGTATGAGGAGGAGGCGGCGGAGTGATTGACGGCACCGGTGAGCAGTGTTGGAAAGGCTCTGGTGGCGTTATGGGTGGAGAAGGAGATGTGGAGAGGCCAGTTGTCAGGGTTGCTGGCGAGTCGGAGGATGGAGATGATGACGTAGCTGACGACGTAACTCGGGCGGCTTCTTGGAGTCGGGCCTCGATTCGCAGGAGCTCCTCCTTCGGGAGTTGCGCCGTACACGGTAAGCCCAGCTCGACAAGGCGGGCGCAAACCGCACGGAGGTACGCCAGATTGTCCTCCCCTTCCTTCTTATCTCTGGCTGCCCGACGAAGAGCAGCCTCCCTCTGCAGCTCCAAGTGGAGGTCTTCGAGGGGGGAGGGCACAGATCCACCTCCCCCACGCTTCCCTCTTGCTTCAGCTCCACCCGGAATGGGTTGACCAGGCGCGATGCTATCGCGGAACGCCTGGTTAACCCCCCATGCCATTGTATTAATATCGATGCGGTCTTCCCGCTCCTCCCAGTAGTGTTTTGATGTCGTGACGTCGAAGGGGACGATGCTGCTTGGAGCAGCAGGCTTCCCTTCGCGCCCGACATTGGCAGGTCGCTTGAAGCTTGCTTTTAGGCGCTTCTCCCCACGCCGGTGAAAATTCTCCGGTTCGGAGGAGGTGCGGCGCCTATCTATTGTGTTTGGCGACTCTCTTCTTGTTATTGGCGCACTGGCGGCGCCCGCCCTTTGTAGCTGGCAGGTAGATTGAGAGAGGGGTTCAGCGGTCCCCGCCGTTCCACTCTCCGTCTCATCTTCACTAGAAGAGGCAGACATCATTCTGCCTCCTCTCCATGAGCCTCTACCTGGCATATTTCTTAAGAGTTAGAAAGTTCTTACTTTTTCAAAAGTCCCGCTGCTGGTGGTTACTTCCAAATAATAACAGAAATCGGTCCCCGATCACTCTGTTATTATTTCAAGAGGTCCAAAGAGTTCTGAAGGCCTGATGCACTGCACGTGAGTTCAAAGGCTTGAAGGTGGTACTCAAGCTTTGGATTGACAACAAAACTGAAGAAGTTCGAAATTAAAATTTGGAACTTGGCACAGAAGTAGATTGAAGATTTGATGATTGAAGAAGATCGAGCATAAAGAGATGAACAAAAACGAGTGCTTCTTTGAAGAGAGCAAATCGAGTGGTAATTGACCAAGTTTGGTCACTTTCTTATTTAATTTTAAAAGTTAGAAGGGCCGGCCCCTTTTAGAATAAGACACCTTACTCTAATTGGTTTCTTCACGACTTTATTTATTGGGGGTGGGGGTTGTCCCACCGATATTAGATGTGAGAGGTGTTGATCTAATTCTTATCAGAGTCGGTCCTGTTTATTATTTTTAGATAAACAAAAGGACTAAGGAATCTCGAGGGGGAAGGGCCGTTATTTTATTTCACACCGAGGTGTGAAGTTGCCCATTAACTTTCTCCCCTTCTTTTCCTTAATGCCTTTTTTGGAAAGAATAGGTCAGCAAGGTTACTAATGTACCTTGCTGTTTGTTATTATTTTTAGGGGGGAGTGGGGCAGGAGTTGGTGTCCCACAATTCGATCTTAATTGAGAGGGTGACAGGTTCTTCAATTTTATTTTTTAATTGAAGGTGTCCGCTCTCACAAAATCTTCAAAACTGATTTTCTTCCTTTTTTATTTGTTTATGGCCAGCAGTTTTTGTTGTTCGTTTTTTTTCTTTGAAGTTCCAGTGCATTGGTCTGGCCCCCAGAGCAATTGTCTCTTTGAAGTTTCTATCCTTCTACTGTCAACAGCATGGTCAATGACGTTCGTCCATAATAAAGGGGAGCACGGTGTTTTTCTTTTGCTGACCCTTTTATGGCTCTTGATTTTTCTTCTGAACGTCCTTGACTAGCCTTCGGCGTTTTTCCCAGGTGTACCACGTGGTTGACAGTTGTTTGTGAAGGCCACGTGGTTCCGGTGTAGTTTATTGCATGTTTGAAATGGTTGCCAATATGTAAATATTGGCGGCCATGTTGAAAAGTTTAGAAGTGTTTCAAAAATTAAAGTTGTGTGAATTTTGTAGAGTTTTGGGAGTTATTTGAGAGTGTTTAGAGGGGTTGTTGATGCTGTGGGGTTGTTTATTCGTTGGGGGGTTCCTTTTATCCCCTCCCCCACCTCTTGACAACTGTCCTCAGTTGTTTCTTAACACAACAATTCTCAAATTCCTCCCGCTCTTCTATTGTTGATATTTGATGGTTGCTGGTGTTTATTTCCATGGTCATGAAATAAACACTGGTGAATTATTGTTTTATTTTCGTCGCGTTTGGTTTCTTGACAGCGTGGGTGGCCGTTGCTTTCGTCGTCACTTACGGGGTGGAGTTTCGAGGTTTTCCTTAGAGGTGCTGGCAGATTTGCCAGGGGCCTCTACGGAAGTTTCTCCCAGAGCCCATCCGATGTGTGCTTCAATGCATTTTTGTCGGAGTGTGGATTCGAAGAGATCGTCCTCCACGTATACTTTGTTTGTTGTCATGGACACAGCTAAGTGCAGAGCCCGGCCTAGATCTCGGCCTAAGATGGCTTCGTGCCGGCCGGTAATCACTAGTAAGTGCCCTCGCACAGCGTGGGGGCCTAGCTGGACCGTCGCGGCGAGTCGCCCCACCACGGTGATCCTTTGGCCTCCCACACCCTGAATGTTGGGTGGGATTAACACAGGCTCGATTTCGAACTTGTGTTCCTGCGCGAGTTCAATGGTGATAACGCTGCCCGTAGCTCCGGTGTCCGCGAGCATCCGTATACTCTTTCCGTTGATCGTGACGGCGATGCGCGGGTTCTTGTCGCTGGCATCATAGTCTCCGACTTCTTGAGGTGAACAGCTGCTTACCAGCTGCTCATACACCGTTGTCATTAGTCTTCGGCAGCAGGAGTGGCCCTTCGTCGGCGATTGGGTTCCGGGAGCCATGATGGCTATTGTTTTATTTTCACGGCACCCAATCTCCTTGACGGATTGTTTAAGGACGTCGAGCGTGTCCTGCCAAACGATTAGATCGTCCGGGGTCCATTTATGTGCAGGAGCCCGGTCGAGCACCTTGACTGGTATATCCTCAGAGTCGTCAGAACTGTCGTTGTCGGGTTTATCAGGAGTAGGCGCTCCGGCGGCTGAGTCTGCTGCTGGAAGAGGAATCCGGCGGATTTGTCCCGCCACTCTTATTAGAGCAAACTCAACGCCGTCTTCGGTGATGATATCCGTTTCAGGCACCTCTCCTTTGATGTCATAGTCGGTAACCGGCTCTCCAAACTGCTTGATTGCAACCTTCTTCTTTGGTTGCCGACACTCACGGACGAAATGCCCCAATTTGCCACAATTATAACACGTCGACTTACTCTTGTCGAACGTGCGAGTGGTCTCTGGTTGGGTGTCCGCTGCAGAGTGTCGGTTTGAATTGGTGGCAGCAGTCTGACTAGGCTTTTTATCATGCCTAGACCGGTGTGTTTTGTCTTTAGGGCTGGCGGCTGCCGCCGGCTCCTGGTCGGTCTTCGATGCTCCTTTACCCGACTGTGAATCAGCTGCGGGTTTTGGTTCCGTCGGCCATTTATCCAAGGACAGCAAGACCACCTCCATATTGAGGACGGCGTTTGCGAAGTCCTTGAACGACGTCGTAGATGCGTGGTGCGCGGCATTCTGTATGGTGGGATGTAGAGCGCGGCGCAACTGGCTTATACGCAGCTGATCGTCAAGTTGCGGGTAAACTCGGTCGCCGAGTATCATAAACTCCCAGATGAAAGCTTGTGTACTCTCACCTTCCTTCTGGAGCATCTCTGTATACTTTTTCTCCAAGATGGCCAGTTCGTTCGGCTTTCCGAACGTATCTACCATCTGTACTCTCAGTGCTGGCCAAGGAATGTCCTGAAGCTCATACCTCAGTTTACTCAGCCACGTACGGGCGGCCCCAGTGAAACACCCCGTGATGTATTCCTCCTTGTGGTGGTCTTTCCAACCGTACAGGTGTGCCACTTCCTCGAATTCTTCCAGGAAGGGACGAAAACCTGTCAATCCGTTGAATTTTTGGATTGAGTCGGCTGGGTGGCGACCGCTGTATTTCTTATTGAATTCTTCCACGGAGGGTTCTCTGGGGGTTGGTCGATAGATGCCATCCTGGACGTTTGACATTCCAGCCGGCATCAGACCTACCCCTTGAGGTGGAAAACGTGGCGCGTAAACTGAAGTGCCTTGTGTCGCTCCTTGGCTAGGCTGTTGTTCCGGGGGTGTCGAGCGGCGACCGCTACGTGCAACCCGGACAAGCGAGTGAGGAGAATCAGCACGTGTCGTGATCGGTATTTCCGCACGCTCATCTCTGTGACGCGGATCATCTGACTGCCCTTGTTGTTGCCAGTCAGGGTTACGCGGTAGATGACGTGTGTGCGGTGTGTAATGTCTTTCGTAACGATCGTGACGCTCTCTGTAGCCAACATAGGGGGCTGAAGAGGCGTCCGAGTCATCGTCGCGAAGTCGGTGTGTGCGTGTTGTCCGCCGTGGTGTAGTCGGTCGATTCGGCGTGAATCGGTCGTCTATGAACTGAGACATACGAGTCGAGAGTGCAGCCACTTGTTGTGACAGGTGGTCAAACTCGGCCCCAGTCGGCCGCGGCGGTGGTGTCACATCAGTAGTCACGGGTACTTCCAACAGATCTTCGTGCGAACCCTGGTGATCAGACAGGGACCCCGTATTGTCGTGTGAGGTAGCCATGATTAATGAAGTGGCTTGTGTAATGTGAATGTGCGGTGATGAACGAGTCCGGCGAAGTCCAAGTCGTTGTGTGCAGCTCCGAGGGTTCTCGAGTACACTCTGAGCTATACTTTTCGGTTCCAGTATGATGGGACTCGTTCAGTTTGTAGGTCGGTGTCGTCACTGTGCGTCGGTAACTTAGTGCTTGTCGGCAACCGACACTATCGTACTCTTATACACTGAGTAACGATAGATTACCTAAGCTTGTGACGTGTATAACGAAGTGGCCGTTCACTCCGTTAGTGTGGTGATGGTTGTATCGTGTTGATCGTGTTCTCAGTTGGGCGTGTGATGAGTTTTGGTTCCCAACTGGTGTGGCGTCGTGAGTTCTTTATTGAGCGTCAGATTTTGGAAGGATCTCTCTCGACACGTGGTATTTGGCGACCACGTGGAGGTTACGAGAATTCCAAAAACCTCAATAAAGAAACAGCAGATGTACAATACAACCTCGAGCGTGGTACACCACCCAATCAAGATTGCACTGCGGAAAGTGAATTAGAAATGGAAGTGTATTGCAGTTGCCTGAAGAAGAGGAAAGCAATACGAAGAGTAAAGCTAGAGCGCGGTGCCCGCACTTTTAGTTTTACTTAGAAACAAGAATGAAGAGTGTGTGTGTGAAGAACACACAAAGAACAAAAAGTTCAAGATGGCTGAACTTTTTAAATGCACAAACAAAGGAGAAGTTCAAGATGGCTGAACTCTCCAAAGAAGCAAGAAAAGAAAGCTGTTTTACTTTGAAAGTTTAAAACTTAGGTGCGGTGCCCGCACATCAAAAGTTTCAATTTAGTTTTATTAAAACAGTAAAACAGTGTAGAAATTGAAGTGTGTTCAACAAGATAAATACTTGGTGAACCAGAAGAAATGTTCAGACTGGAGAAATTTTGAGTCCTCACTGCTGGATGGCTCTGGATGAAAAGACAGAGTCAGTGCCCAGTGAGGGACTATGTTGAGTAGAAGGAAGAAGTCCGTAGGTGGCGCTGAGGTGGCCACTTCCGGTTCAGTTTATTGCAATGTCCAAAAATTGATGATTGAAAAGTTCCTCCGGGGCACGTTTTTATGGTGGCCAGGAGAAAGACACAAACAGAGAGAAAATTCAAAGAAAAAGAGAAGTTTTCTCTAACAAGAGGAACTCCGCCAGGGGGCGCGTGAGTGCAACCCTCTGGAAGAGAAGAGAAGAGAAGAGAACACAAAAAGATGAGAGAAGGTACAACAATGAGTCACATGGAGCGAAAAACCGCTCCGTTGGCGCTTTTTGAAGAGTGTCCGGTCGATCCAAGATGGCGGCCGGGCTTCAGTGCTGTCCAATGGAGAAAGTTCATGTGATGATGCATTGAGGTGATGATGATGAAGAAACTGAAGAACATGACTTGGGACATAGTGGTCCGAAGGGAAACACAAGTGTAAAAACAAAGAACAAAGAAAAGGGGGGACAAGAAAGTCCCACGTGGCTAGGCAAAGTGTGTTTTAAGCTTGTAAGCCCCCTAACAATGAGATAGAGTTAGGGAGAATCTTGCTTGAAAATTAAAGATGAAGAGTGAAGATAATAGGACATTTTAAAAGACACACACGTCCTTTAAAAGCCTATTAATAGGTGAATAGATTAGTAGATGAGATTTGTTTGCTCATCTCATAGTGAGACTGCAAACTCCTCTCGGAGAGTAAGAAGAATTTGTTTAAAGTGTTGCCCACGTGGTGTGGGTTTCACTTTGAAAATTAAAGAAGAGTGAAGGTGACAGTGGGTGATTGTAATGGAAACATGAAATACAAAAACACGGACGGAAACACGTGTGTCCAAACGGTTGTCCACTTTCCGAGTGCTAAGCGGTCAGCAGACAAAAGTTCGTTCCCACGTGTCTCTAAGGACAGGACACAGAATCGCGCGGTCGACACGTGGTGTGTGTAGCCACAAGTCTCTTTCGCGATTCCACAAAAACGGTACCATGCGGTTGGCTTTGACGTGATCGAGGGCCTCCATACATGGTCCCAACATAAAAAGGCGCCACGCGGTTGGCTTTGACGCTATCGAGGGCCTCCATACGTGGTTCCAACACAAAGGACGCCGCGCGGTTGGCTTTGACGTGATCGAGGGCCTCCATACGCGGTTTTACAAAGGCGCCACGTGGTCGACTTTGACGCTATCGAGGGTCTCCACACGTGGTTCCAACACAAAGGACGCCGCGCGGTTGACTTTGACGTGATCGAGGGTCTCCATACGCGGTTTTACAGACAGGCGCCACGCGGTTGACTTTGACGCTATCGAGGGTCTCCATACGTGGCTCCAACATAGAAAGGACGGACGAAGCCTCGTGAGGCACAATCACGAGACTTAGGACAAAGGACGGCTTCTGTTTACAGGTCGGAGAAGGCAGATGGAGCTATACCCCGCACCTCCACCAAATGTGAGCTTTTGACATCAACCAATATTTTATTACCAACCTTTAGATGACATTTTCTACTTTTCGTTTCTTCTCTGAGCAGTATGACACCTGCACAGAGAAGATCCGAGCTGTAGAGAGAGCTGGATGGAGATAGATTGTAGTCACTCTTCTGCATGGGGGTGTAATCGATGCAGGAGAGTGGCGGCCATCTCTCTCTCTTCCGGTTGATGCTGATATACATCTTCTCCATCGGTATTCCGACCAGAGAAGATGTTGTAGCTGCTGAGAATCGTATAGCTCCTGCCCTATGAAACCTCCGGCCTCTGAAGAGAAGTTATTAGCATAAAGACATAGAGACAACGCTACTTCTTATTACAACACTTTTATTCATTCCTTGTAAGAAGTACAGATACAAGGGTGAATAGTAAAATACTAACTGGAAATCCTCAGGCCCATGATTTGGAATGTATCGCAAAAACAGGCAAAGGAAAGAACTGAGGAACAAAGAGGAACATGGTCCTTTTATACCTTGGACCTGTGTACACCTGCGAGGTGTAACCAGGTCCAAGTGACCATGGTCCTTTATGTATCAATCCGCCACTGGGGCATGAGTCAGAAAGGTGAGTCAGAGAGGAGGGAGGGACGGTTGAGAGTTGTTTACCCCCCAGGCTATGGTTTTGGCGGGATCACGATTTACAGGGTGTTACAACGGGTTTATTAATTGTAGTTTAATACACGAGGCTCAGTAACAAATTAAGGTTGATCAACTTGTTAAAATACACCAACACACAAACAGATAAGTTACAGTAAGGTGTCTTAAGACTAGATAGAACATATATATATATATATATATATATATATATATATATATATATATATATATATATATATATATATATATATATATATATATATATATATATATATATAAACACAATATGACATGAAGTCATTCTGCCAAGCAACAAACAAAAATATAAACACAACAACCGACCCCACAGGTGTCTACCACATATCTTTCTCTATTCTTCTAGGAGAAACCTCATTCATTATTTATTTATTGGTTTAGAAAATAGAAAACGTATGGATCACTTTCTATGCTTATAGCCTATAGTCATCTATGCTTGTACAACATGCACGAACACAATAGACAACCCAGTAGAATAGGCTTATTTGAGGTTGGGTGGACCCGTGAGGGAGGGGGGGGGGGAATTTTCAGGATGGAGAAGAGAATGAATTTATTTATTTCAAAGATTGTCACGCTGAAAATAAGTGGTATATTAACAAGATTATTACAAATGTAGGCATTAAAAATTGCAATGACAGTCAATTAGGTAGATAATTGAGGTCCAATCAAAACGTTCTGTGACTGTCACTGTATAAATTAATTGGCTTATACCTTGTACACACATGAGCTAAATGAATTCAAGTTAAATGTGTTTAGGTGAATTATACGGAATTCAGTTAAGGACATGAACCAAATAAAAACTGACTTTTATTAATATTTTAAATTGAAATACTAAATCAATGTTTTGTCAATAGTTTATATTATTATATTTAAGTATTAACTCAATATTTTCAGATTATTAACTGTATAAATTGAATTAGACCTATTGTTTGTTTGTCCTTCACAGAGGGCTCTGTAGAACACGTTTATTATTTAAATGCATTTAAATTATCAGGTGTGTGTACTACGTATTAGGAACGAATATTTTCAATGACATCCTCCTCAAAGTAGTGCCAGTGCCAGCCTTCATGCGCCAGTGTTGAGGAGTATTTTAAATATATGTATTTAAAACAGGGTGGCAGTGATTTAAATCAAGTAATTTTTTTAAAAAAATATTCACATTTATTTGAACATTTAAATTCTACAATAAAAATAAAACAGTTCCCAGCATTTTTCTCTATGTTTATAAAATAAAGTCCGGTGGTAGTCCTTTCATTTAATGCATTATTTTTTTGAAAGATACACTTGAGGAACTACCCCCAATTGACTGGTGGAAAAATCATTAAAGAGAGATACATACTGTACATATAAATAGTAGTAGTAATTTATTTAAGAGCCTCAGAGGTAAACTGTTTTAAGTCACCAAACCTAAATTTTACAGTGGAGTTCTTTGAAAGTTTTTCTCTTCATTGATGAAATAGGACTTAACATGCAGATAGAACTTGACAAGCTGTTTAAAAAAACACGAATTTTACATCTTAAGAAGATGTAAAAATCGTGTTTTTTTTTTAAAAAAAGTGACTTAACCCAGTTTACCTCTTGAGGCACTGATTTGCTTTGGGAACTGAAAAGACGGCAAAGCTGGTGTTTATATGTTCAGAATCTTAAATTAAAAGTACTTGAAACTTATTATTTTCAAATTTGAATGTTTATTAACATTTTTTTTCTTATTTTGCAATTATTTTACTAACAACTTAACGATTAACAATGTTGTTATTATTCATTTTTGCAAACATCATCATAAAAAAATTTAATATTTCACATAAATGAAAAAAAAAAAAAAATCTGATTTAAATTAAAAAAATGGATTTATTTGATTTTTCACCCCTGATTTAAAATATTATTTTAAATATTTCTTTTGTATTTGAAATACTTCCATTAAATAATGTATTTGTATTTTGAAATTACTTTTTATTTATATTATTTTAGTTATTTTAATTACTAGAAAATATTATTTAAAAAAACAGTTACTTTCAAAAGGTTAATTTTTTAACTTTGACAAAGTTAAGTTGGCATGCCTTCAGTTACATTGAAGAAAAAACGAATGTTAGACATCCAAGCATATTGCACCAGTTTCAAATCATCAAAGGCTGCCTTCAAGAAGGAATAGATTAAGTGACGAATGCTTCCAACAGTTATTACTCCTCAAGACTGTGAGCTTTTGATGTCGACTCTATATTTTTACCAACTTGATGATGATGTTTTCTATAGCTCGTTTCTTCTCTGTATCGCGTGGTGACCGCACGGAGAAGATTCGAACTACAGAAAGAGTCGGATGGAGATCGATTGCAATCATCCTTCTGCGCATGGGTGTAATCTGTGTAGAAGGATAGTGGCCATCTTTCTTGGTCGATGCTGATATGCATCTTCCTTTGTTGTTATACCAATTGTAGAAGCTGTAGCTGCTCCAGGATCCGTATGTCTCCTTGCCTTATGGTGTCTCCGGCCTCTGTAGAGAAGTGTTAGTTTCCAGACATAAAGACAATGCAGTTTCTCATTGTAATGCTTTTATTCATCTTTGCTCAGAAACATCAAGAGTACAAAAATGAATATTGTTGATTAAAGATGCGTCCTCGAGCCCTAACCTAACCTTGGACCTGTGTACACCTACGAGGTGTAACCAGGTCCAAGTGACCATGGTCCTAAGAGTATCAATCCACCACTTCGATATGAGTCAGAGAGTCAGAGAGACGGGGGGCCAAGCGGGAGTTGTTTACCCTCAGGCTATGGATTTGGCTGGATCGGGAGTTACTGGGTGTTACATACCCCCAACTTTGCTTGGAGTATGTCCTCGTACTCCAGCTACGTACTCCAGCCAAAGGTGGAAGGGTCAAGTTACGCAAGCAGGAGGACATGGGTGGATGAGCACACACCTTGTACAGAGGTAGATTTGAAGAGGGCACTGACACAAAAGCATCAGTGTCCCCTAACGTATAAAGAGACTGAAAATAATATGATTAAAATTAAAACTCGCCAAGGTGGCAAGTACCTATTGAAAATTGGGATACATACGATAAGTGGAGAGAATGTCTCCTTCATGCATTTACAATTTTTTTTATCATTTTTTCGAATCCACCACCCTGATGGGTGGTGACCACACAAGTACATGTGGATTTTTAACTTACACCCACGTT
This sequence comes from Brachycybe producta, assembly GCA_036925085.1. Taxonomy (NCBI): domain Eukaryota; kingdom Metazoa; phylum Arthropoda; class Diplopoda; order Playtdesmida; family Andrognathidae; genus Brachycybe; species Brachycybe producta. The sequence continues at coordinate 3,581,002 of JAUPFP010000002.1, forward strand.
GGGGGAAGTGCTTGTAGGGGGTCTGACGGTGGTTGAAGGAGTTGGGTCTGCAGCCAAGGGTGGTATGCTTCCCAGGCAGAGACGATCCATCCATTTTCGAAACCCCGGAGACTTTCCAGAAAACTTCGGTGAACGGTGGCATCGGCAGTAACCATCCGGGCCAGTGGTTGTCCTGTGAGGACATTGTAGATTAGGGTGTATCAAAAATAATTTTTTTTAAATGAAATTTCCAATAGTGCGGAAAAGTTGCCTTATGGGCCACATATTTTGTGTAAAAAATATCATTGATCTAGGTCAATGTCTTCAGTTGCCGCTAGGGGGCTGAAGTTTTGGGAAAATTCAGTCGATTTAGCTTTTTTAGTCCATTATTCAATAATGCTTAAAAATGTTAATTTTCCAAATTTCAAACTACGAATAGTTCAGAAAAGTGACCTCATACCATACCCTGTGTGTATTAAAAAATTCATTGGGTTAGGTCAATGTCTTCAGTTGCCTCTTTGTACCTTAATTCCAATGAAATTTGTCCTTTTTCGTCATAGAAACGTCAATAGAAACAGCAAATATTTTAAATAACATTATTTGTTTAATTACTTCTCACAGATAGTCTAAATTATAAACAAAGTACACACTTCACAAATAATGTAAAATACATAACATTAAGTAAGCAAAAGAAAAGATGACATCTATCAACATTTCTGTGTTGTTTAAAGTTATTCATCTGAAGATAGTGAAGTATTCTGATCTACAGCTTCCTTGGAAGTGTTATATTCGCTATTAATGTTGAAAGCCGGCATTATATTTTGAGATGAAAGTTTTGAGAAAATATAACCATCTCTATTTTCAACACCACACACTGCAGAAGATGCCTCTGTTACCAGTTTCACACACCTTTCTACTGCCTGTGTGTGGCAAGGAAATTTCTTCACTTGTGGAACTTCTCCTTCAGTCACCATAAGTTTCAAATCTTCATCAGAAATTCTGGACGTGATTGGTGGTTCAGTTAATTTACATGTTTGCCATTCAATCATGTCTATGTAGTCTTCTGCACCAAAGTTCATTACAGGTATCTTGAAATGTCGTATTCCTGCAATTGGCTTCCTCTCTCTTGCCTTCATTATGCGACGCAATCCAAGTTTTCTCACATGTGGTCGTGGATCAGAAATCATTGACAGGAGGATATTTTCTGGGTGTCCAAAATAACCATTCCTAGTGATAACTGGATCAATAATTGCCTTTAATTTGTTGCTGAGATATCTAGACAAATTTATTGTCTTCCATAAGTTCTGAGCACCTTCTGTGCAATATGGTTTGCATCATATAGTAAACCACATTTTACTGTAGACCTTCATAATATATTCAACAATGATTCGCAAGTTATCTGAAGGCTCATGACATCCAATGTAGTATCGCAATATTCTATTTGCAGTAGTTAACCACCTGGCATGAGATAATTTTCCTGGATTCATTTTGGCCAATTTTGAAGGGCAGTTACCACTTGATAAAGCATTACAAATATCCAGTAAATACGTTTGGTCTGCACTTAAGGATATTGACTCATCAATTGCAGGCAATTCTACTACCACTGGAACAAACTCTACAACTTCAAAATGTTCTGCAGATTTAATTTGTTTACCAATAGGACCATTAAAACCACGAGGTAATGAAGTAGGTCCATGCTATTTCTGTATGAAATGTCGTAGCGAGAGTTCATTTGCGTGTAACTGGTATACCATCCATTGAACTGGCCTTCCTATGGTCTGTTAGAGAAGAGCAATCACACCATTATTGACTATTGTGTTAACATTGGTTCCATCGCACCCAATAGCTACTAGTTCTGAAGTTGATGTCGTTCTGGTTCAAGAAATCAATCACACTGATACTGGACAGACGTGCCCCAAGTACTTTGATCCTGGTTCACTTAACAAAACCACATGTTCTTCTATCACAGTACTTCTCATATTTTTTCCCTTCTTATTATCTATAACCATTGTTGTGGCCTTCCGATCATCAAAATACAACCCTTGAAACACTGGCACTTCTTCCCTTTCTTTCTGCCTTAAACTAGACTGAGCTTTCTTTCTTTCTCTATGTATTTTATTTTTATTGATTAAAATTGACTTATTGTCCTTTGTAATTAATTTGAAATCTTCCAAAACTGCACTTTTAAATGTTTTTTGAAGAAGGGTCGAAAATGGCTAACTAAATCAATCGAATATCCCCCAAACTCAGGCCCTTAGCTGCAACTGAAGACATTAACTTAGACTAATGTTTTTTATATAAACACACGGTATGATATGAGGTCACTTTTCTGAGGTATTGCTAGTTTGAATTTTGAAAATTAATATTTTTAAGCATTATTGAATAACAGTCTAAAACGGCTAAATCAACTGAATTTCCTTAATTTTCAGACCCCTAGCGGCAACTGAAGACATTGACCTAGACCAACGAAATTTTATATACAAGCTATGTAGCCCATAAGGCAACTTTTCCGCTCTATTGGAAAATCAAATTCAAAAAAAGAAAAAATTCAATTTTTTTCAATACACCCTACTGTAGATGGCGTCCCAGAGGATGGTGGCCTGGTAGGTAGCACAGGTTCTCCATACGATCATTTGAGTGATGTATGCTCCGTTAAGCGGGACCCCCAGGAGATTGTGGATTAAGGCTTGTTGAAGGGCCCCAAGGGCCGGGGTGATGGGTTGCTCTACAAACTGGTAGATTTCGACATACCTGCCGGAGGGCATTAGGATGGCCATAGAGAGTTGTAGATGGCATGACATCCCCACGACATAGCGTCCTTCCTCCAGTATGAAGAGGCATGGAAACCCCTCCATCAAGTCGTAGTGGCCCAGGTAGTAGGTGTTCACTGGCCTCGTATGTTGCTGCCAGAGTGCCCAGCAGTTATTCAGCAATCGTTCACACCTTGCTTCTTGACGAAGTGGTCAGTATACCGGCAATCTCCTGGTAGTTACTGTTGTGATGCAATAAAGCTGTCACTTGTGGCAGGACTATCGGTGCCGGTGGTGGCTCCAGAAATGTTGGAGCCGTGGTACCACGGTTGGGTGAGGTGGTGAGGTCGATGTTGTCAGGTCGACAGCACGTGCTGTGTCGTCCATGACTTCTTTGGCAATTTGATGCCTCGTGGTGACATCTGGGTCTATACACGTAGATGGGCCGGGGATGCATCGTCCTGGTTTTCCGTTGTCTCACTGCACTGCGACATCTTAATTTTCTCGTGATGGTTTTTGAAGTGCTGGTTACCAGCCCGGCATTGTCTATATACTCGTGTTTTCCGACCCTCCATTAAGGTGTGAAATTCCAGAGTCCCATGGAATTCTTATAGTTTCACGGAACTAACTGGAACTCCAATAAGCCACCCAAATTGTTTACTATTGGGAATCTACAGGGTGTCGGTTTCTGGGTATTGAATGCCGTTCTTCATCTATTGTTTATTGTGATTGTCAGACGACGTGTTCCCCAAACGCAATGTATGAAAGTTATACCCAATAGGAATCCGATTCGAGAGGTGAAACATGAGCAGTGGTGTGTGAATGTTTGTGGTCACACGCGTTGTTTTGTTTATAGTGGGATTGCACCAGCGAGTGACCGATGCAGCAATGTAAACAAAAAATTTTGGGTTGTATTGGGAGTTGTTGATAGATATGTTGATGAGGTGTTGATGAGTGATTTTTGTCAGTGTGGTTACTATTGTTGTGAGGAGTTGTGTTCCTCTTGCTGTGGGGTGTTAGGTTCTTCTCCCCCTCCAACCCTTGAACAACTGTCCTCAGTTGTTTCGGCTTGATATGAACTGTGTTCACCGTATCTCGAATCAGCCTCCCAAATGTGTCTTCATGTTCCAGCTCGAGCACCGTGTCGCCGATAACTGGTTACGGTGTAACCATCTCTGTACGAATAGTGCAGTTTTTTGGTTTCATCAGGCACATTGTGTTGGTCTCGGATGAGCACTGGATCTCTGACTTTGTATATGGGTATGGCGTCTTTCATCTGGCATCATAGTACTTATTTTGTCACAAATGTGCCTCATGCAGGTTGGCTTTTGCGATCTCGACCTCTTCCGTGGCGAAAACAGAAGGTGCTGCAGGATTTGAATCCATAACCTTTGGTAGGTGACGAATTCACCGTCAGGAATTCGATCGTTTTTGTAGACACCCTGTAATCAAGATTGTATCGTTAAAAGGTTCTCACCTCACGCTTGTTGGTGGTTGGGAGGTCATCACGACGATGACTCCCTGCCCTCCAAGATGAGAATAATAGCCCAAAAGTACTACATCGATGGTTAATAGGATAGATCCTAGAAGAACCATCGATGCAGAACTTTTGGACGTGAGAACCTTTACAAATTGTTAATAGAAGGATGGTCGTACATCCTTCTGTATTGTTATAGTTTATACATCTTATAGATGTTTTCGTTTCTTGTAAAAAGTGATAGCTCACTTTTAGGTCCGAGTGTGTCCAAGAGACTTGGACACACCTGGAGCCTTTGTTATCATAATCAGATGTTTGTATTGTATTTTTGGTATAAATACAAGAGGTTGTAGATTGAGAGGACAGACCGTCTTTATGCTTAAGACCTAGCAAGACCGATGCGATATCTCTCAATCTACAGGACTCACTGTTTATTGAATAAAGATAGTATTTCAACCAGTAATTTCGATGTGTGGACTCAGTCATTTTATGGGAGTGGGACTTAGAATTGCAGCCGCCACTTAGCCGATGTTTCCACCGGACAACGAAGTCTCCAGCAGCCGAGTGTAAAAGGACATCTCTACAATATTCTCTACCACAGGTCTCCTGAGGTATCGACCCTTGTGTCCCTGGTGGTTAAGTGTGCAACACAGGAGCCAATAGACCGAAAGACTTAATCATCAACATCCATTCGACACTTCTAGATGGCTAGCAGAGATCTCTCTACTAACCCTACAGAAACGGGGATGTTACACTTTGTATATGGGTATAGCGTCTTTCGTCTGGCATCATAGTACTTATTTTGTCACAAATGTGCCTCATGCAGGTTGGCTTTTGCGATCTCGACCTCTTCCGTGGCGAAAACAGAAGGTGCTGCAGGATTTGAATCCATAACCTTTGGTAGGAGAGGTGCTCCATTGTCAATTCGTAGCCGGGCGTCTCTTCCAAACATTAGGTGATATGGCGAGTACTTCGTTGATGTGTGTATAGCGGTGTTGTAGGCGAAGTTTGGTGGGATTGGGAGTTACTGGGTGTTACGGGACATAAGATGAAGTGTAAATACTTTAGTATTTTAAATACTTTTTTGAAAGAATTTTGTATTTTGTATTTTAAATAAAAGTAAAACTTTGTATTTTGTATTTAATTTAAAACCAGTGGAGTAACCCGTCGTAAATGACGGAAGCCAAATTCTAGTTCAATTTCGTTACTAAAATTGTTTAACTATTTTATTCAAATACTACATAAGCACCTTACTATTGTTTAGGTTCTTGGATCTGGAGAGCGCAACATAAAGTTGGACCATGAGAAAAAAACAGGTTCATTTAAATTTAAATAAATTCCGACGTGCTTTAACTTTTTTGTCTTTGTGTGTACAGCGTTATACACAGACAGACAAGGCTTAATAGGTATAACACTTTTTAAAAGTATTTTTCCCCACACTGGCCAGCTACTTTCCAACTTTTGAAAGCCCGCCTGGAAGGCCTTTTGTAGTGCACGTAGCTGTTGAAAGAATTTGTCATAATGGCTTGAAATTCATCCACATAGTCAAATATAATTTCATAATCATAATATAATTATATTGTTATGGTTATAAGCTGGTCTACATATACTGCAATAGTTAAGAACGGAGTAACAATTACTAAAAGAATATATTAAATTAAGAACTTGTTACATCTGCATGGCTGACTATAGGAAAGTGTTTGACTTTTGAGGTTAAATGACAAATATGTAATTGCTACTAATTAGCATATGATTGGCAGTGGTTAGAATCCTGTCACGAATTCAGTTTTAGTTGCATGGTTGCGCAATTTATTATTCCTAACTAGAATATAGTATAACTGTCATAATGGCATGACCTGATTAACACTTTTGGGGGCCCTTTGCCAAGTCGAACCGGGGGGGCCCTTAGAAGTCAGTTCCCCCAATGAATGATTATGAATTTATGAATCTTACATATACATCAACTTTAAACACTGCATCCTGGTTATTGTCATTGACATTGCTTAATACTTATGCTTAATAACTATTTGAATTTGAAAAATTACTCTGCAAGCAGCCATAAAGGCCTATGGCAGAGGGACAAGAGTCCAAGTGCAGCATAGAAAATGCATTGTCAAAACCAGAAAATATAAAACCCTATTGATATAAACCCAACAACAATTTCAATATTTTTTAATGCTGCAAATATATGCATTGTCAAAACAAAACAAAATTATGACTCCCATAAAATACGTTTTTCCTGCACAAAATCTCCAGCAAGCGAGTTCCATTGTCGAATCGCCCTAGGGACTATTCTGGTACTTTAAGAAATGACGTCATTTTCTGGACGTTGTGTACCACAGAACGTTCTTTGCTGCTTTTTTTTCTTTTAGCTTTCTCTTGAGAGCACCACTAAGATATTTCTGCTGCATTATTCAGGCTAACCGTATCGTCAGCAGATATATATGTAGTATTTCCGGTTTGCTAAATACAAAGGTTGTGTTAATTTATAAGCACGGACTGTCAGACTCCAATATAATACCAGGCTATCAGCGCCCTTGAGATAAATTTTACGAAAAAACATAAAAATATTGAAATATAATATTATTACAAAAGAAATATGACAAGTCAAAGTAATTTATTTATGGGGCAGGCTGGGGCCCCTAAACCTCGGGGGGGCCCTGTGTATGGCACAGTTGGCACATGCCTTGATCCCGGGCCTTAAAATGCGTTTGTAATCTAAACGATGTTACAGCCATCTGAGATAGATATGACTATTTACAGTCATATGACAGTCTTAATGCCTGTCTGTAAATATAGGCCCTAAAATATGCAAATATCGGCCCATTTCAAAGCTAGGCCTGTTAATATGTAACTCTGTTTAGTCTTTTCTAGTTTCTAACATAGTTTTAGTTATAAGTTAATATGTAGGCTTAGATCTACTTGAAAAAACCTGGGAATTATGTCTTCATATTATATACAAAGCTACGCGTTTGTGATTTTTAAAACAAACATAACATGGTATCATGTTATGTTTGTTTTAAAAATCACAAACGCGTAGCTTTGTATATAATATGAAGAAAAAAAAACAGGCCACAATAGCCTATAGAAATCCAAATATTTTCATCATTAGGCTAAACTACCAATTAACAGTATTTAGGCTACAGAATAAAATATTTGAGCACACACAAAAAAAAATAAGAAATGGAACAGAAATACAAAGAATACCTTGTATTTTTTTGTTTTTGTTTAGCTGAATTGGGGACAATTTAGTGGTCATAATTTTGTGTTAATTTTGAACTGGATATTTTATGAAGGCTGTTTTTTTTTTTTCAGACCAACTTTTAATTGAATTAAAGGTGTTAGGTTTGTATGGAGCCCTGCAGAGGACTTTTGCAATTTTTTTTTTAATCTCTACATGTCGAATTTTTTCCAGAAATTTCGACATTTCGACTTTTAATCTCTTTTATTCGGCCATGTTAATTATGCCATGTTGCACGCACCATACTCTTAATAATTAGATTATTGCTGCTACAATAGGGTGCGCTTGCAATAATTTAATTATCAGAGTATGGTGCGCGCAACATGGCATAATTAACATGACCGAATAAAAGAAATTAAAAGCTGACATGTCGAGATTTTTTTAAAAAAAAATAATCTCGCATGTCCTTTACAGGGCTCCGTAGATTTGAGTAGGAGGGACCAGTGTAACAAAATCAGACAGATTTATGCACATTATTTCATGTTGTTGCTCATTTCTTATAACTTATAAACGTCATTCGGCAATGGACAACTAATTCGACTAAGGATTTTGTGCCTGAAAAAATGTAATATTTTTTTAGATAATTCAAAAACATTTCTGACATTGGAATATTTAAAAAAAAATTGGCCATATAAAGTTGACCAAACACTAATTTATAAGGCTACATCGCAAAATTACTTCGAAAAATATCCACAGCGAGCGCTAGCATCATTTTTTTATTGAGCCCATGGACTCCATGTTAAAGAAATAAATGTTAAATTTTAAAATACACACAGTCGCGGTGGCAATATGTTTATTTTTCATATTTAAAGTTGTCCAATTTTGACGGTTCAAAAAGGGCATTGTACACTTTTAAGTATGTTTATTTAGTGATAGATCATCAAAAAATTGGAAAGTATGCTTCTATTTTTTTAAAAAAAAATTTCAAAATCGCGAATTTTTAGTTCTATGTTAAACTCCATTGAGTAAGCAAAACACAACCATGTCATGAAAATATCGAAAACATTTTTTTCTTTCTGATTTTTAAATTATCTTTAGGTATTTTTATGACCATTTTAATGGTTGTTTTGCTTAGTGTATGGAGTTTAACATAGAATTAAAAATTCGCGATTGCTGTATACCAGCGGGTCGCCAACCGATGGTCTGTAGACCACTGGTGGTCGGCGAGAAATTTTTGGTGGTCCACAGAAAAATCTTGTCCAATATTTGCATTTTTTTTTTGTTTTATTAATAAAACAAAAAAAAAATGCAAATATTGTCTAGATAAAACAAACAAAAAACATTCTTAATAAATTCTTCTATTCTGAATGACAATTTTCGCCTTTCTATTGTGCACTAAATTTACGAAGTGTACTAGTTTCTAGTACAGCTCTCGTAAAATACGTTACGCGAGAGCTACATTTGGTTCAGTTTCTCCCACCACGCGCTTCTCCCCTAAGCTTCAATTATTTTCTAATAATTAAACTAACTTTAATAATTTTGTTACAATTAAACAACCTTTAAAGATTTTCTATTATTAAAATGGAAGTTCTCTGATCATTATTTGACAAACGTATTTATCTTTTTTAAAAAAAATTCATCATATTAGTGGTCCGCGGGATTTAAAATTTGAATTTAGTGGTCCGTGAGGTCCGAAAGGTTGGCGACCGCTGCTGTATACTATATTTTGAATCTCGTATTCGACCTTCTGAATTCGACTATTTTTTGTTTACAGATTTTCCCAGCCCCTGTATATGACAACTTATATGAATAGTGTTACATAATATAATGCAAATAATAAACAGCAATATAAAGCCCTAAAGACCTTTGAATTTTCATTGTATACAAAAAAAAATAGTCTATAAGAATCTACATAAAGCTATTCTTATTTATATAAAAAACCTCATGATAGGCCTGCATCTACTGTAGATCTACATATAAAGAGAAAAAATAACAAAAAAAAACTTGATTATAGGCTTCTGTATCCACCTAAGCGATCAAAATACAATTTGAAACAGGATGGTTGACTAAAGTGAGTCAGTCTCCTTATGTATCATATATATAAATGCGATTCTTAGGAAAGTACCCTCAAGTAGGCCTTACATATACATATACGCCAAGTTCAAACAACTATATAGCCTATTAATTATATTTGACATGACCAGTAATGAGCATGTTCACTAACACCTTTCGCTAGCAAGCTGTTCTCTCCTTTTATCTTTGTATTTAAAAATAAAAAAGGGGTCACGCATGTGTGCGTGCATGCATTGTGGGAAACACACACACACTTCGAGGGTCTTTCCTGAGATATGGAACAGCTTCAGAGAGAGAAAGGGAGAGAAACACTTAAAACTAACATGGAATGGATCTGTGCATGTCAAGAGTGAAATACAACATGGTCCTTTGAAGAAAAGGATAAATGACGGGAGCAAAATCCTAGTTTAATTTTGTTGCTAAAATTATTTAACTTTTTTATTCAAATACTTCATTTTATTAAAATACTTCATAAGCACCTTACTATTGTTTGGGTTCTTGGATCGGGAAAGCACAACATAAAGTTGACCATGAGAAAAAACCGGTTCATTTGAAATAAAATCCGTCGTGCTTAAACGTTTTTGTCCTTGTTTGTACAGCGTTATACACAGACAGACAAAGCTTAATTATTATATATATATATATATATATATATATATATATATATATATAGTGTATATATATATATATACAGTGCATTTCATAACTGTAAGGTCACCCCAGAAATTGGTTATAACTCTAGTTACACTTAATGGATTTGCCTGAAATTTTCAATATAAAGAGAACATCTTATATTATAAATTTTCTTAAAAAGGTCAAAATTAAAAAAATTAAAGACTGGAAAATTACCGTTTCATAACTATAAACTCACTATTGAACTTTTCACTTTTCTTTATTATTGTGACAAAATAACATGCTGAACACCACAGTAACATTAAAATTTATAAGGTACAATACTGTCCTGATGTTTTAGAACTTAAAATATTTTTTCTACATACTTTAAACAATATTTATTAGCAAATTTACAGAAATTCTGCCCCGAAACAGCTAAAATCGCACTTTTAGCTCTGCTATTGTATTATAATCATGGCAATCTGCTTAATCATCACCTAGGATGTGTTCTCTCAGCTTCTCTGTAGGATTTAAGTCCGGGGCACACTCCCACTATTTGAGAGTGGTGATATTTTGATTTCGTAACCATTCGTTGTTTAGGTTACTGGAGCCAACGGGTTTATTTTGTTGCTCGAATACTAAGCTAATGCTAGGGAATCGACATTGGTAGGTCAGTAAATACTCTCATACCATTGTCTGATAATAAACATTATATTCTTTGTTGAAATGAAGGCAAAGCTACTCAATTCCATGGCACTAAACACTTTTTATATTGTTAGGTTCCCACCACAAATATTTTTGAGGGGGAAAAATTCAATCTCGATGATCCTGACTGTTTTTATTTTTTCTTCATATTAGAAGTATGTGAAGAAAAAAACTATTTTTCTAGAGAAAATGTCGGCAGTAGGGAGCCTAATAATATGAGGAACATTTAGTGCCTTTGGAACAAGCAGCTTAGTTTTTGAAACGCATAGCTTACGCTTTATTTCAACCAAAACAAATATTGTTTATTATCAGACAATGTTACGAGGGTATGTACTGACAAAATGTATCGAATGCATAGCATTAGCTTTGTATACCAGCAAGAAAATGCACCAGTTCCCTCCAATAACATAACGAAGGCGTGGTTACGGAACCAAAATATCACCACTCTCGAATGGCCGGCGTGTCTCCCGTACTTAAATCCTGATGAAAACTTTTGGAACATTATCATATGTGATGTTTAAGCAGGTTGCCATCAGTATACTACAATATCAAAGCTGAAAAGTGCCATTTTAGCTGCTTTGGGGCAGAATTTCTGTAAATGTGTTTATAAATATAGTTTAAAGTATGTAGAAAATAATGTTTTAAGTTCTAAAACATCAGGACAGTATTATACCTTGTAAATTTTAATGTTACTTTTGTGTTCAGCATGTTATTTTGTCACAATAATAAAGAAAAATGAAAAGTTCATTAGTGCGTCTATAATTATGAAACGGCCATTTTCCAGTCTTCAATTTTTTTAATTTTGACCTTTTTAAGAAAAGAAATTCTGCCTCACAGAAAGTTTATAATATAAGATGCTCTCTTTATGTTGAAAATTTCAGGTAAATCCATTAAGTGTAACTAGAGTTATAACCAATTTTTGGGGTGACTTTATAGTTATGAAGTGCTCTGTATATATAGGGTCTACATTAATATATATATATATATATATATATATATATATTATGGATATTATGGAGTTCATCCAAGCAGTTACTGTTGATTTGTAGACTTCAACTTTTTATAACAAAATATAAACAAAATTGAACAATTTTACATAAAAATACTATAAAATGTATGTACATTCTGGTTTTAATAAAGATTCTCATGAAATGTTATTGTGAGTTGCTGAAATTTATCTGTGAAGTAAGAAAACTTATGATTTTCATGTGGTTGCTATTAATTTTTCCATCACTGTATATATATATATATATATATATATATATATATATATATAAATATATATATAACGAATTAGAAAATTGATAACGTATATATATATATATATTATTGTTTTGGACGTTGTGGGAACAGGAGCTGGACTAGTCCGCATAGCCCAGCTCGCGGGCCCATATGTCCGGCATCTCCTTGGCTGCGACTTGGAAGGAATGGTGGGGAAACTGGTAACCCACCCTCTACGAGGTAGTGTGTCCGATCCCGCGGCCGCCCTTGTAGACCTTCTGATGAGTCGGACTCTACGTCAGAGTCCGCAACTTGACACCTTGGCTGTCGAAGAGTTTCGACAGCAGGAGGTGGCAAGACTCAGGGGAACCGAGTTTGATCCCGGATTCGGGTGGTGAAACACCCGGATGTGTTCGTGGTGGACACGTCGGTGGATGGCGGAGTGGATGGTCGCTTCGTTAAATCCACCACCGGAGTACTCGGACTGAAACTGAGTGAGGGTCATGCAGATGACAAAATGGCCAGCAAGGGTCACTGTCCTCCCCCAGGTGGAGCAGCCTGGGGGTGATATATAATGGCGGCGGCCATTATTATCTGGACAGTGTAGTGAAACCCTAGATGTGCAGTGCACATGTGTTGTTGTGCTCTTTTTCTTCAGGTGGCCAAGATGGCCACCATAATTCATCATTCTTTGTGGTGCTTGGGTGTGTTTCACCCTTTCTCCTGGCTGGAGTAGCCAGGAGAGTTATCATCTATTGCTTTTAGTAAGTGCTTTATTCACTCTTTTGCTGAATAAATTATATATTTATTTTCACTACAACCACTGTGTCCGTGTCTTTTCATTATTTATTTATTACAATAATTACTGGGGAAGTTACCACGAGGAGGGTGGGGGTTTACCGGTGGGGTGCACCGGTACTTTGCCGTCCTGTTCCGGCATGTCTATTGTCTTGTCGGCCGGTGCTTTGCGCGCGGTTTGTCCACGGTAGGATTCATTGGGAATCTACCGTGGATTCCACATCTTGTTCGGTGGCCACTCGTCCGTCGATTTGCGGCGTGGGAACCTCCAACCGGCGCTACCTGTGGGCACGGACGGACAAAATTTACCAGGGTCATTGTAACGGTCAAATCGGGTCGTTACAATATATATATATATATATATATTGTATCCTCCACTCTTTTATCTCTTATATATATATATATATATATATATATATATACAGTGTATATATATAAGAGATAAAAGAGCGGAGGAAAAGAAATTCTAATGCTGGGCACAATTGCCTGTGAATTTTGCTCCCGTCATTTATGATGGGTTACCCTACTAGTAATAATAATATTAAGATTAGTACAGACTGGACAATAAAATTACCGGACACACGGAAACAGCGTCTTGATTCACTTGACCACATGCTCGCTGAACACTGCAACTTATGTCTGAGTACATGTGGCTAGCGGTGTCACGCGTATAAACCATATTCAGGATCTGTTATTCATCATCTTCATCATTTCCTGCACCTTTTCCCACAGTATGCAGGGTTTTAATGGTTCAAAGTGCAATGTGCACTTTAAATATATGTTTATCTAGTGATACATCACCAAAAATTGGAAAGTGTGTTTTTATTTAAAAAAACATATTAAGTTAAACTCTGTTGAGTAAGAAAAATACAACCATTAAAATGTTCATAAAAATACCTAATATATTTTAAAAAAAATCTCTAAAGTAAACCACAGTGAAGCCAACACATTGGCGTACGTGCCGATCTTTTTCTGTTTTTTTTTTTAAATTATTTTTAAGTAATTTTATGAACGTTTTAAATTGTTGTTTTTCTTACTCAATGGAGTTTAACATTGAGTTCAAATATAGGGTCTTAGATGCACACTTTTCAATTTTTTGTCATTCTATCACTAGGTAAACATACATTTAAGGCGCACACTGCACTTTGAAAACTTAATATTGGACAAGTTTAAATATGAAAAATAAACATATTGCCTAGACTGACTGTTTATTTTAAAAATTAACGTTTTCTTCTTTAACACTGGGTCTATGGGCTCAATAGAAAAACGATGCTAGTGCTCTTTGTGGAGGTTTTTCGAATTAATTTTGCGATGTAGCCTCTTAATGTGGATAAGCTGAAGTTAAGCATGAAAAAACATACAGCACTTGACAAGTAAAAACTGCTGAAGAAGAGCGCGTAAGTTACAGACAAACAAAAAAGAGCCATCCATAAAATGAAAGCGCAGGCTCTAACATACGGAGCCCTGTAAAGGACATGCGAGATTTTTTTAAAAAATCTTGCCATGTCGAATTTAATCTTAACATTTCGACTTTTTTTCAGAAACTTGACATGTCGACTTTATTATCGACATGTCGACTTTTAATCACTTTTCTTCAGCCATGTTAATTATGCCATGTTGCGCGCACCATACTCTAATAATTAAATTATTGTAAGCGCCCTCTTATAGCAGCAAAAATTTAATTATTAAAGCCTCGTTTTCACGGCGATAGTTCTATCGTGAGAGCCACTGTCATGAAAGTTGCGATAGTTCACTTTCACGATAGAACTGTCTAAAAGTCTTGAAGCATAACGTGATAGTTCTGTCATGACAGTGTTCACAGATATCAATGAGTCAACAACAGTGTTGCCTCTCTCCCTCCAAAGTCAAATTTCCCTATAAAGTGAATATTACCCTACAAAGTGAATATTTCTCTATGCAAGTGGTCACCTAATCACTATTACTATCGCGACAGTACTATCAACTATCTAGTCAAACGAGATAAGTGTGATAGTTCTTGCGATAGTTGCTGTCATGACAACAACTATCGTGACAACTATCATTGTGAAAACGGGGCTTTAGAGTATGGTACACACAACATGGCATTATTAATATGACTGAATAAATGAGGTTAAAAGTCGTTAAAAGAGGTTAAATTGTCGAAAAAAGTCGACATGTCGAGATTCTAAAAAAGTCAAAATGGCGAGATTAAAGTCGAAATGGCGAGATTAAAGTCGAAATGTCGAGATTAAAGTCGAAATGGCGAGATTAAAGTCGAAATGTCAAGATTCTAAAAAAAAGTCGAAATGGCGAGATTAAAGTCGAAATGTCGAGATTCTAAAAAAGTTGAAATGGCGAGATTAAAGTCGAAATGTCGAGATTCTAAAAAAGTCGAAATGTCGAGATTCTAAAAAAGTCGAAATGTCGAGATTCTAAAAAAGTCGAAATAGCGAGATTAAAGTCGAAATGTCGAGATTAAAGTCGACATGTCGAGATTTCAAAAAATAAATCTCGTATGTCCTTTACAGGGCTCCGTACTAACTGGGTAAAAGAAGGGAGCTTTTTTTTTTTTTGAAAACAAAAGTTCCCCTCTATGTATATTATTATAGAATATAGATCTATACATATTTTTCCCATATTCATCTTTTTTTTTTGTCTTTTTAATCTTCTACAAGCATCACTGCCCACCACACTACACTAACAACCACTTTGAAAATCATTCCCACCTTTGTGTAGACCTGGAGGCTAATTTATCGTCTATCATTTAGTGTGTTATGCACTTAATTCATCTCCCCCTTTGATCAATACCGCCATCAAAGGGTTTAAAAGTTAGCTATAATATAACCATAGCTGGGATAATCTAATGCAATGCATGCCACTTATGGCCAGCAGCATTTAACCAAATAGAATTTCTCGAAAGAAAAAAAAAAAGATCGAAAAAAAAAATGATAGGTGAATAAATAAATTTCATAAAATAAAATATGTTGTCGTTAATTATATAATTTTGAATTAGTGCAAAGAAAATTAAGATACTTGAGCTATTTTAAGTCGATTTGGATTACCTATTAAGATTATACAGATGATTTTTTTCAAAAAAAAATTTAGCTAATATTTTGCTAGAAGAGAAAAGAAGAAAAAGTATGAGAGAGACTTTTTTGAAAAGCAGCACATTTAGCTCGCTACGCTCGCTAAAAACCACTAGAATGCAACATAGCATTAGCATTTACATAAGAAATTTGAAAATTTGTATAGTCACAACAGTGTGTATACACGTATATCACTAGTAAACCTGTAGAGCTGAACAAAGCCTTGCCTTTTTTAATGTTGGCTAGCTCCAGAGAACAGAGCATTTTTAGAAGCAATTTTTACTAGAAACCAATGCTTATTATGGGGTGTGGGACATTTGCCCTATGGACACTTGCCCTAAAGTCATTTGTTCTAAAGGGACATTTGCCCTAAACAGTGGCACAGTTAGGCACCTGCAAGACCCACAACTGCGGGGGGGGGGGGGTGCAGGAGGTTTGGGGTGCAAAAATGAAATGGAAGTTATGTATTTTCAAAAATCATTGAATAAATTAAGCGAGTGATTCCGAATCGCTCACGTAATTTATTCAGTTAATTTAAAAAATAATTCGACTTTCATTTAATATTTACTTTTAAAAACTACATAGTTGCACCAGTAAATCTTCATAGAGATCAATGGACATGGAGGAACAACGGTAGGAATATTCGAAAAAATTGTAGGAACAGTCGGAAGGTTAGGTTTAGTTAAATTAAGCTTGTTGCAGGGTGGTTGAGAGCGCAGCCTCCAGTTTTTAAAGAATTATTCTTATTAAATCAAATTAGTTCATTGTTCGACTGTTCCCTAATTTGATTAAAGGGAAGAACGGTCGGAACAATGGACAAATTTGTTTTAATAATTCTTTAAAAAATGGGGGGCTGCGCCCCCAGGTCCCCTGCAACATGATTAATTTCCTAACCTTTCCTAACCTTCCGACTGGTCCTACTGTTGTTCAGACCTGTTCCGCCATTCATCAAAATAGTACCCCCGCCTAGTATGGGGGCTATGTGGAGAGGAAGCTAAGAGGGCACAAAGTTTTAAGTTTTGGGGGCGCAACCAAGCCTAGCTACGCTGCTGGCCCTAAAACCACTTGCCCTAAAAGGACATTTGCCCCAATCAGTAGTCTAAATTTATTCCACTGGAAGACAATAAACCATATGAAAAGAATCGTTCTTTAGGGCAAATGTCCTTTTAGGGCAAGTGTCTTTAGGGCAAATGTCTATATTCCCTTATTAAGAGCCTAGATACAGAGCTTAGTTCAATTTTTTTCCCCAAATGTAGGCGCTGCAATCGTTTTTGGTGTAAAAAAAGCTTTTTGAATGGAATTTTTGTCCCGGTATTAAGTCATAATAGAAAAACAAGGGATTCAAGGAACCCTATAGACCTCCATTGCTTTAATATATGCTTTCATATATCAAATAACCAACTTTTTTTCATTGTGCGCATGTGTACGCACATGTACACACTTGTGCGCATGTGTACGCACATGTACATACGTGTGCGCATGTGTACGCACATGTACACACGTGTGCGCATGTGTACGCACATGTACACACGTGTGCACATGTGTACGCACATGTACGCGTGTGTACGCACATGTATGCACATGTATGCACGTGTGCACACGTGTACGCACATGTACGCACGTGTGCGCACGTGTATGCACGTGTGCGCACGTGTACGCACGTGTACGCACGTGTACGCACGTGTGCACACGTGTGCGCATGTGTACGCACATGTACACACGTGTGCGCATGTGTACGCACATGTACACACGTGTGCGCATGTGTATGCACATGTACACACGTGTGCGCATGTGTACGCACATGTACACACGTGTGCGCATATGTATATAGATAATCACACATGTATGTACTCATGTACATGACATAGTTACATGTGATGCGCATGCGTCATTCATTTGTAATAATATGGGTTTAAAATGAAAATACGTCACATGTATTCTAATATACAAAAATAATAACAGAACATAAAAAGGAACACCCCTCCTAAATAATAGAAAAGTCCCCCCTTTCGAATGCTACAACTGGAAAGAGGAAGAATCTCGATTTTTTGAAAACGTTTTTAAAAAATCGAAATTTTATATATCGAATCGCTCTAAAATTCCAATTTTTTTCCAGTTTCATCGTCAGAATGTTTACATCATTTTAAGTCTGAAGACATTTTATTGTAGGTGGCGCCGTTTTCGAGTTGTTCGACCCACTAAAAATTATGACCAAAAACTCAAAATTTGTTTCTAAAAAATTCATAAAAAAATAACCCCTGGGTAAAATTTTCTAATTTTTTGTCAGGAGCTTCATATTGACCCACGGAATCAAATAAAAAATACTGCATGTCTTTATCTCATTCCGTTCTTGAGTTGTTCGAGGAACTAAATCGGGTTCCGGACACACACAGACACACAGACATCCTTTTTTTCCCCTTTTCTTGCATGATCCTATATACCTCCATTGCTTTTTAGAGCAATGGAGGTCAATGACACAAGTGCGTGCATGTGTATATAGATTAACACACATGTATGTACTCACATACATGACATAGTTTACATGTGATGCGCATGCATCATTCATTTGTAATAATATGATTTAAAATGAAAATACGTCACATGTATTCTAATATACAAAAATAATGTGACCGGGGCGGTCAATCAAATGTTTTAGTATCATAAATTTGGTTTGTGGCATTTGAAAAACTAATGCAGTTTTGAACGTTGGTGACCCTAAGGTTGCCACATCTCATATATTACAATTCATTATTGTTTTATCATTTTGTTTATTGCATGTGAGGTCTTTGATGACCTTAAGGTCAATTTTTTTGCCATTGTTATTATGTTATTGCTTACCCATGTATAAAAAAATGTAACAGATATTAGGCCCATGTTTTCAGTTAGGCAGTTATACTCAGATTTAAATTAATTGGCCCATTTAAATTCAGTTTAAATTGGTTGGTTCATTTGAATTTGAGATACTTACCATTGGTCTTATAAGAAAACTGTTTTTGTCAAATTAAACTTTATTGGTAGTTCTGAAATATTCATTAGAAAAGACAGAAAACGATCAAATATATAGTTTTAAAGAATAGTTTTGAGTCAGTTAGAAAGTTTTTGATCAAGAAAGACAACTTGTTTTTGTGAAGTGAAGTCTACCTTATTCTTTTGGTTTTTTTATTTTGTGACTGTTAAAGTAAGTTGTGACTGTTGAAGCATTTTGTTACTATATGATTTGTAAAGTGTAACTAAAGTAGTGAAGTAAATGTTGGCAACAATTAAAGATACTGGAGAACATTTTTTTTTTTTTGCATCTTATTGGCCATCCAGCCACACTTGGAGGTTCCACCGAGATTTGCAAAGGATTGATCTTGGATTTTGAGCCTGATTAAGCTAAGTTTCAAACTTTTTTTTTAAAAGAAATTATATCCTAATAGTTTACACTGGCTAATTGGGTGGAGTATATACAATTACCTGGGGGTCCAACTGCAGTACTCTTGCATCTAACTTCTTGTGAGTTACAAGGACAGTTACAGGAACATTTTGTTACCATTGACTGGAAAGACTCTTTTTTCACATATAATTTGGCCCTACACTAAAGAGTTGTGTGCACCTGTTTGAAAGCTGTCTGGTCAACCAAATGCAATTGCGAGCCAGTACATTAATTCAACGAAGAGCAACAGAAATGGCCACCAACTAGGAGATGCAATCACCCTCCTCCCCTAACCCAATTGAGAGTTTAGCCTCTACTTCAGAAACTGTCATAGGACCAGAAATTCCACCTCACAGTATGATGACCTCAATGATGGAAAACATGCAAGCAATGACTGCTCTTATGGAAAAACAGGCTCAGGCTATGACAACTTTTATAACTATGGCTAGTGCATCAAATCAGAGGCCCCTTCCAGTTGCACAGACTCAAACTCCAGCACATGAATTAGATGTTCATCTAGAAGAGCCATCAAGCAGAGATCAAGGAACCCAAACAGATGAAAGTGCTGGGTGCAGCTCAGATTCTAGTGAGGACAGTGGTGACCCTCAACCAAGAAGAAGAAAACGGCGAAGAGCAAGCAGATCTCAGAGGGTAGTACAGAAGAACAGCCATGCCCTCCTTCCAACATCCTCTTCCATGTTCATGCGAAAGCCAAAGCTAGAGGTCCCTATATTAAAGGGGAAGCCAAATACACAACATGACCCTGCGGTGGATGATTGGTGCGATGATGTTGAGGTCCGCTTGAAATCAATTGTTGGAGAAGAGTTGTGCATTAGCCTGATTCAGGACAAGCTGGGTGGTGAAGTTCAAAGAGTAGTGAACCATCTAGTAGAGACCAAAGGAGCCAACATTACTGCCACTAGGGTGTTGGGAGAAATCAGACACTGCTTTGGAGGTGGAGGATCTGCTGTGGATCTCACAATGCAAGTGATGCATAGACATCAGAAGGAAGGTGAGACCATATGGGGTTTTGCCATTGCCATCGAGAGAAATCTTAAGAGACTGGAGAAACTGCAGCCTTTATTCCTGCCTGTTGGGCGACTGTACCTACTGAGAGCGGTATTTGCAAGCAACCTTCGGAGTTTACATCTCAGACAGGCTGCACGAAACCATATCCGAGATCATCCAAAGGCAGAGTACAAGGAACTAGTCAATCATGTTCATAATGTTGGTCGAGAAGAAGAACAAGATGCAGTTAGCCACAGCAAGGGCCGGATTCGAGAGCAAGTGATTGAACAGTTAGACTCATCATCTCCAAGCTATGATATGAAAACACAGCTTAAGCCAGCTGGACAGTGTGTAGCGGAAGTGTCAACAGCCTCCATCTTAGACACTGTTGCTGATCTACAAAAGGAACTCCAAGCTCTCAAACAAAAGCAAATGGGCAATCTGGCACCAAATAAAGAAACACCACCTGCACCAACTCGAAAAACAGATAGCCAAAACAAGGTGCCTTTCTTTTGTGCATACTGTAAACAGCAAGGCCATGCTTGGAGAGTGTGTCGTAATAGACTAGCCAACAATCCACAGTGGGAATGGGAGCCAAAACTGGGGGCAAATGGTACCAACAGGGCCCCAGTGACTGGAAGTAATGCCGTGACTCTTGGCAATGATGTGCCCACTCATAATCAGAAACGCTCTGGCAACAAAGATGAGCAACGAAGAGAACCAACAACCTCCGCACCAGGTCGTTCGGGAAACTAGATAAGTCCTTCACTGAGCAGGGCCAAGTGGAGGAAATTAGTGAATCATGTTCCACAACATTACTGGCCCATAAAAAATATCCAACATCAAAGGTTACAGGACCAACTATGGTTATTCCAATCAAATTAGGAGAAAAGAAAATCAAGGCACTTGTTGACACTGGATCCAATGTGACAACTATCACATCCTCGTGTTACTACCAGAATTTTTTGAAATGGCCCCTGGAAGCTTGCACACTCCAGCTTTCAGCTGCAAATGGTACCGAAATTGCTGTTTCCGGATCAGTAGAGCTTAGTCTGGAGGTAGATGACTGTTTCCTCGACCAAGTTAGTGTGATTGTCACCACTGACCCTAATGGTAAACGAGCAAAAGAACGGAAAAGAGAGGTTCCATGCATCCTCGGAATGAATGTGTTGCAGTTTATTGGGCAAGAAGCTTTTATGAAATGGAAGGAGCTGTCTGGTGTAACTGGTACGACATGCGATGCAGTTGCACAAGAAGTAGCTGAAGTTATTGGGTGGCAGAAGCGGGGAAACTTTGGAAGTGTGAGGTTGCAAGCACAGAAACCAGTATTGTTGCCACCGTGGTCTCGGTCAGTAGTTTTAGGGGTTGTAGAAGATGCAAAAGCTAGGTTTGTGGAAGCCCTAATGGAATCAGTAGGCCAACTTGATATGCGACCATCAAATGGAAAGAAACCGTTAAACAGAAAGGAAGAGGGCAATAGTTTTGTTGATGATCAGCCTTCTGTTATGGTGAGACCATCGTTGATTCGTGCCAGTAATGGAGGATTGCCTGTGGTCATCGAAAACTTCTCTGACACTGCAGTTTGGTTACAGCCTCGTACAGTATTAGGAGCACTACGTGCTGTGGATACCAAAGTTGATGTCATGGAAATATCCCACACATCTACTAATATAGGTGTGCAGGGAGGAGCAGAAGAGCTACCAGAACTCTTGCAGCAATATGTTGAGGCTGCAGACATACCACCAGAGGCCAAAGTGCAACTTGCATGGCTCTTCCACAAACATCTTGAAGTGTTTTCACAGGGAGAATGTGATATTGGTTTTACTGATGTGGTTACACATACGATCCCTCTCACAGATGAAACTCCTGTCAAACAAAGATACAGACGAATTGTACCAAGTTATTTTGGAGAAACTAAAGAATACATCCAGAAATTAATAAAACAAGGTGTGATAGAAGAATCAAACAGTCCATATGCTTCACCATTTGTTCTGGTGAGGAAGAAAAATGGAGAGCTCAGAATGTGTGTAGATTACCGTCAGCTAAATGCAAAGACAAGAAAGGATGCATTCCCACTGCCTAGAATTGATGAGATTATTGACTCATTGTGTGGTGCTCGATACTTTTCGACACTGGACCTGGCATCGGGTTACAATCAGATTGCAGTGGCAGAAAAGGACAGGCACAAAACAGCATTTACAACGCCATTTGGTCTATACCAATACACCAGAATGGGATTTGGGCTAACTGGGTCACCAGCAACTTTTCAGAGGGCCATGTCCAAGATATTCAATTCGGAACTGATGGATGTGCTGTTGGTATATCTGGATGATCTGTTAGTGCATAGTCGGACAGTAAAAGAACATCTTGACCGACTGGACATTGTCTTAACTAAGCTGAAAGAACATGGCCTCAAGGTTCGGACTGACAAGTGCTGTTTCTTCAGAAAATCGGTTCAATATTTGGGACACACTGTTAGCAAAGATGGAGTAGGACCAGATCCGGAGAAGGTAGCAGCTGTTACAGCATGGCCCATACCAACAACTCGGAAAGCGGTAAAATCATTCTTGGGGTTCGCAAGTTACTATCGTCGCTTTGTCCCAAATTATTCCTCTATGGCCGAGCCATTACATCAACTCGTCACAGGAAATGTGCCCGCCCGTGAGTCTGACAAAGTGGATATTCAAGACCTTTGGACCCCAGCATGTCAGCAAGCCTTCACTACTCTAAAGTGCCTACTCACATCGGCCGAGGTGTTGGGATTCCCCAATTACAATGAACCGTTCATTGTGGAGGTAGATGCTAGTCATCATGGGTTTGGGGCAGTCCTATCTCAAAAGCAAGATGGAAAAATTAGACCAATAGCATATGCCAGCAGAAGTTTGAGGCCATCAGAAAAAAATAATGTGACATACAGTTCCATGAGATTGGAATTTGCTGCTCTTCGCTGGGCAGTGGCTCATAAGTTCAGGGAATATCTCCTCGGAAATTCTTTTGTAGTGTACACAGACAATAACCCATTAGCTCACTATGAGACAGCCAAATTAGGTGCAGTGGAACAGCGGTGGATGGCCGAATTAGCACCATTTCAGTTCACGGTTCGTTACCGCCAAGGATGCATGAATACCAATGCAGATGCTCTCTCAAGACAACCATTACCTGCAACTGATCAACTAGGCTACAGTGAAGACGATGTGCAAATCACATTCGAAATAGATGGCTATGTGACCAGTGTCTCATCAAACCATATTAGAAAGAAGTTGGAAGCAATTCCCCCATGCTGCATTTGCGAAGAGGTTAATGCAGAGCCACATATTGTAGATACTCTCCCACACACACCACCAGATCTGGTTGCCGCAGCACAACATTCGGACCTTGCCCTTATTCCTGCAATCCATAAGCTCACGACTGGTGCAGAACCTACCCACCAAATGCTCGATTCAGCGGGTAAAGAAGGAAAACTACTATTACATCAAATCCAACGACTGGTGCTGGCTAGTGGTGTGCTGAAGCGTGAAACATCAGATCGAAATGGGAGGAAAAGACTGCAGACTGTTGTACCAAAAATACTTCGAGAGGATGTACTTCGGTCAATTCATGAGAGTATGGACCATCAGGGTAGAGATTGTTGCCTTAGCCTTTTGCAAGCGCGTTGTTACTGGCCACATATGACCAAGGATGTTGCCACCTGGATTTCAAACTGTGAACGTTGCCTCCTTAGCAAAGGGAGACATGTAAAAGTAAAGACACCGATGAAATCCATAGAAGCATCACAACCACTAGAAATGTTATCAATTGACTTTTTGAAGCTAGACAAAGCTGCTGGGTTTGAGGATGTTCTGGTAATGACTGATGTGTTCTCCAAATTTAGCTTAGCAGTGGCAACTAAGGACCAAACAGCAGCAACTGTTTGTAAAGTTCTAGTGAATGAGTGGTTCAACAAGTTTGGGATTCCACGTTGCATACACTCTGATCATGGACGTCAGTTTGAGAGTGACCTTGTACGACAGTTATGTGATGTTTATGGCATCAAGAAGACAGTTTCGACAATCTACTATCCACAGGGAAATTCGGTGGTGGAAAGATTTAATCAAACTTTGATTAGGCTACTGCGGGCATTGCCAGATGATAAAATAAAGAAGTGGCCGGCTTACCTTCCCGAGGTTGTTTATGTTTATAACGTCACTGAACATGCATCAACGGGTTATTCACCCTATTACTTGTTGTTCGGAAGAGAACCTACACTACCAGTGGACTTTCTTGTTGGGTTAGAAGGTCCTGAACCCCCAACAATCATACCGTCAGACTGGGTGGCTAGACACCAAGAGCGGCTACAATTTGCATTACGGAAAGCAAGGGAACGACTCCAAGTAGCAAAGCGGCGAAGAAAGCGTAACTTTGATAAGACGGCAACACCAGCCCCACTTCGAGTTGGGCAGAAAGTATATAAAGTGCGGTTAGCCTTCCAAGATCGTCACAAGTTACGTGATATCTACCACCCTGACAAGTACGAGGTGGTTGCTGTCCCATTTGATGATGTCTACATAATTCAGCCAATCGGAGGTGGGCCTAAAGAGACCCTCAACAGGAACAAGCTAATGCCCGTGCCAAATGAGGTTCGTTCTTCAGAACGGTACAAGGCCCGGGTGCCAAAACCATCTGTGAAACTGGTGACAGATACTGTTAGTGCATCAAGTGATGACATACAATCGTCTAGTACCTAGGGCTGGAACTAAAGAATTGCCTTCCAACTATCGCAGCCCTATAGAAGATCAGTGTATTGTGCAGTGAACCTTGTGTTAGTTTCGTGATTGTTGCCGAGGGACTCGACAAAAAAAATGAGGGGGCATGTGTGACCGGGGCGGTCAATCAAATGTTTTAGTATCATAAATTTGGTTTGTGGCATTTGAAAAACTAATGCAGTTTTGAACGTTGGTGACCCTAAGGTTGCCATATCTCATATATTACAATTCATTATTGTTTTATCATTTTGTTTATTGCATGTGAGGTCTTTGATGACCTTAAGGTCAATTTTTTTGCCATTGTTATTATGTTATTGCTTACCCATGTATAAAAAAATGTAACAGATATTAGGCCCATGTTTTCAGTTAGGCAGTTATACTCAGATTTAAATTAATTGGCCCATTTAAATTCAGTTTAAATTGGTTGGTTCATTTGAATTTGAGATACTTACCATTGGTCTTATAAGAAAACTGTTTTTGTCAAATTAAACTTTATTGGTAGTTCTGAAATATTCATTAGAAAAGACAGAAAACGATCAAATATATAGTTTTAAAGAATAGTTTTGAGTCAGTTAGAAAGTTTTTGATCAAGAAAGACAACTTGTTTTTGTGAAGTGAAGTCTACCTTATTCTTTTGGTTTTTTTATTTTGTGACTGTTAAAGTAAGTTGTGACTGTTGAAGCATTTTGTTACTATATGATTTGTAAAGTGTAACTAAAGTAGTGAAGTAAATGTTGGCAACAATTAAAGATACTGGAGAACATTTTTTTTTTTGCATCTTATTGGCCATCCGGCCACAATAATAACATAACATAGTAAGGAACACCCCTCCTAAATAATAGGAAAGAGAAAGAGAAAGAATCTAGATTTTTTAAAAAAAATTACGTTTTTAAAAAATTGAAATTTTATATATAAAATCGCTCTAAAATTTCCAGTTTCATCGTCAGAATGTGTACGTCATTTTAGGTCTGATGACATTTTGTTGTAGGTGGCCCCGTTTTCAAGTTGTTCGACCCACAAAAAATTATGATCAAAAACTCAAAATTTGTTTCTAAAAAATTCATAAAAAATAACCCCTGGTATTGAACCACTGAATCAAATAAAAAATACTCTCTCTTATCTCGTTATCTCATTCCGTTCTTTAGTTGTTCGACTCACAACCTCGAGGTTCCGGACATAGGGACTTACGGACTTACAGACATACGGACATACAGACATCCTTTTTTGCCCCTTTTCTTGCATGATCCTATATACCTCCATTGCTCTAAAGAGCATAATGGAGGTCAAAAAAGCAATCAGCTTGAAACCAAAACATTAATGCACGTGCTAATTTTTTTATTGTTCTAAATTATCTTTAACTAGAGTTTTTCAAACCTTTGTTGGCCTGGTTTTTTCGGGCCTGTTTGTGGGTTATTTGTTAGTAAGTGCGGTTCTATTTTTAAAAACTATTTCAAAATCGCGAATTTCTAACTCTTATGTTAAACTCCATTGAGTACGCCCAAATAAGAAAAAAATATCCATTAAAATGCTCATAAAAATAAGTAAAAATAATTTAAAAAAAAACAGAAAAAGATCAGCACGTGCGCCAATGTGTTGGCTTCACTGTGGATTAATTGTGTTTTTTTTTTTAAATTATTTTTACGTATTTTTTACCAACATTTTAATTGATGTTTTTTTTTTCTTATTATTTGGGCGTTCTCAACGGAGTTTAACATAAGAGTTGGAAATTCGCGATTTTGAAATACGTTTTGAAAAAATAGAACCGCACTTACTGATTGTTTGTCATTCCTATCACTAGATCAGCATATATTAATGGTGCACATTGTACTTTGAACCATCAAAACAATTATAGGCACGGCCTAGCATTGGATTTTTCTCACTATTTTTTTTTTTACAAATTCTATTCAGCCACCTAACGAAAATTGCTTTATTTGTGGTGGTGTTTCCAATATTGCAAAGTCAAAGAAACTTCATGCATTGCTAACCCTCTTGGTATAAAGATACTTAATACCTTGTACACAGTACACACATGAGTTAAATGAATTCAAATGAAATGTGTTTAGGTGAATTATACGGAATCCAGTTAAGGACATGAACCAAATAAAAATAAGACTTTATTATTAATATTTTAAAATTGAAATACTAAATCAATATTTTGTCAATAGTTTATAGAAATTATATTTAAGAATTAACTCAATATTTCGAGATTATTAACTCAATAAATTGAATTCGATATATTGTTTGTTTGTTTATTCTTCACAGAGGGCTCAGTAGAACACGTTTATTATTTAAATGCATTTACATTTTCAAGTTTGTACTAGGTATAATAATACTTAATGCACACCTAAACAGTGAAATTCATTTAAATACGTGTTCTACAGAGCCCTCTGCGAAGGACAAACAAACAAATATGTCGAATTCAATTTATTCAGGTTAATAATCTGAAAATATTGAGAGTTAATTCTTAAATTAGTTATATAAACTATTGACATTAAAATATTGATTTATTATTTCAATTTAAAATATTAATAATAAAGTCAATTTTTATTTGGTTCATGTCTTTAACTGGATTCCGTATAATTTACCTAAACACATTTAATTTGAATTCAATTAGCTTCATGTGTGTACAAGCCTGTTATAATGTTGACTATCTCATTTTTTCAAAACTTTACTATGATCTGAATGAATTTTACAATTCAGACAGTTGTCATTTATAATTAAACGTTAACAACACACAAAAGCATTTTTAAAACTGCAGATAGTGAATAACATCCATTATCTTATGTATGAGTTTTTAGTTGCTTAGTTGCAACAGAGTAAACAACAAACAAACAAAAAAAAGTTTGTCTTTTATTTTCTTTGATTGAATTTTTTTTGTCTCTCATTCGAATAACTATAAAATTGTAATATGAAAATGAGCGGAAATCCGGACCCTATGTATATAAGTACTTAACAAAGAACTGGACAATATAACAAAAGCTTATAGTTTTATTTCTTGAGAAGTGTATATTATATCCATTATACATGTAGGTTATATAAAACGGTCTAATGCTATTGGCGTTTACAACATATATAGAGATCATGTATACATGTATTAAAATTTAAAAAGGGTCTCTGTCTCTCCTCTAACCACCACCACCACCACCACCACCCCACATGACTTCCCCCCCCCCCCTCCAACTTCTTTCTCTCATCCATATTTTGAAGGTGGAACGTTAATTAATATAATGCTTTCAGGAGCTTATAAAACTTAAAATCGACTCAAACTGTTTCCACTTTGTGTAAACAGCCTTATAATATGAGGTGATCTTAGGAGAGTTGGCCAACTTGGCCAAGCTTTTCCTGTTTGTAAATTGCGCTTGTTTTTTTCTTTCTGCCCTTGTGTACTGAAACTGCACAAAAATAGCTTTCTTTATGCCTGGAACACACACGCAGAATTCTGCTAAGGAAAAAGAAAATAGGAAAAAAAAGTGATTTTCTTTCACTGTATCTCTTGTTGTTCACACATAGGAAACAAAAAAGTAATGAGGAAAGTTGCGTGCACCCTCTATTGAGAAAGAAAAGAATCATTATATTTATTAATTAATAGATGCTTTAAAGGCACACTGCAAAACGAAATGTTAGAAAATACGAAATACATTAAAAATACGATATATTTCAAATTATTTCGTATATTTTGAGTCTAATTTTACAAGTGTCATTACGATATTTTTTCTTTTTTTCGTGACGCAAGATTTCTTATATTTCGTTACCACGAAAAAGTCGTGTCTGTTGACATTTTGAGTAAAAAAAAGCAGCCATTTTTTCCCCCACTTCAAACGAACAATAGAATACTTTGACGAAATTAGTACATGTAATCACCAGGAAAGTATTGAATTTGCTCAACAAAAAGCTGCAGATGTTAGGTTAAGGGTAGGTATGACTTATTTAATTGTTTATTGTGACTTTTTATTTATTTGCTGCTATTGCCATTTCCATCCTTTGTTGCCACCATCGTGATTTCTTGTTTTAGTAATGCACATTGGTACTTTTTGTTTCAGGTTTTAATTTGTGAGCTTTTGACATCAACCAATATTTATTACCAACCTTTAGATGACATTTTCTGTACCTCGAATCCTCTCTGAACAGTACGGTGCCCGCATGGAGGAGATTCGAGCTGCAGAGAGAGTTGGATGGAGACAGATCGTGGTCACTCCTCTGCATGGGGGTGAAATCGATGCAGGAGAGTGGCGGCCATCGCTCTCTCTTCCGGTTGATGCTGATGTACATCTCCTTTCGGTATCCCGACAAGAGAAGATGTTGTAGCTGCTGAGAATCGTATAACTCTTGCCCTGTGGAGTCTCTGGCCTCTGAAGAGAAGTTGGTTACATTACAGAAAGACAACGCTGTTTCTTGTTATAACACTCTTTATTCATCACTTGTAAGAAACACAGAATACAAGGATGAATAGGTAAAATACTAACGGTGCGTCCTCAGGCCCATGATTCGGAATTTATCACGGAATACAGGCAAAGGACAAGAACTGAAGACAAAGAGGAGCGCGGTCCTTTTATACCTTGGACCTGTGTACACCTGCGAGGTGTAACCAGGTCCAAGTGACCATGGTCCTATTTGTATCAATCCGCCACTTGGGTATGAGTCAGAAAGGTGAGTCAGAGGGGAGGGAGGGATGGGTGAGAGTTGTTTACCCCCCTCCCCCCCCCCCCGGCTATGGTTTTGGCGGGATCACGATTTACAGGGTGTTACAAATTGTAGCCAAAAATGTGATTTTTCGTGTTTTATTTTAATTTTTTCATTTTGGTAGAACGCAAACCATTAACGAAATTTAATTACGAAATAAATAAAAAACGAAATTAATTTAAAATATATCGTTTTCATTTTATTTCGTGTATTTTTTGGACGAAAAATAGCAAAGCATCTAATAGTTCGTTCTTTTAAAAAGTCGTTTTTAATAAAAATTCTTAAAAAAAAAATTAAGAATATTAAAAACCATCACTTACTTAAAACAGTTTGTTAATTTTCAAACTATAAACGAAATGGCTGATGTTTCAATTGCATTTGCAATAATCTTCAGAGTCTAATACCTTGTACACACACAGTTAAATGCATTTAAATATTAAACACGTTCGTTCTACAGAGCCCTGTGAAGGGCAAATGGACAATATGTCGAATTCAATTTATTCAGTTAATAATCTGAAAATATTGAGTTAATACTTAAATATAATATATAAACAATTGATAAAATATTGATTTAGTATTTCAATTTAAAATATTAATAATAAAGTGAATTTTTATTTGGTTCATGTCCTTAACTGGATTCCGTATAATTCACCTAAACACATTTAATTTGAATTTGTAATTAGATTTAAAATTAATAAACTATTTTAAATAAGAGATGGTTTTTAGTCTTCTTAAACAATTTTTTTAAGACGACAGAAAGGAGACATTAAAAATGACTATTTAGAGGAACCAACTATTAATTAATAAATAAAAAAATAGTCAAGAACTTTAATGCCAAAATGGAATTCCAATTTGCTTTTTTTGTGATGTCACATGCTTCTTTCTGATTGGTGGGAATTTGAACTGAATATTTTAAGAACGGAAAAAGTTGAGCTTTGTTCAACTTATTTTTAATGATTTTTCAGTTCACTTTTTATGGAAACTTTTCTCATTTAAATATATTTAGTTGTGATTTTCTGAGCAGAATTCCACGCGTGTGTTCTAGGCTTTGCCAATGTTAGCTTTGCCAATTTTGAGTGCTCAAAATTTTTTAATATCAATTTTTTTTATGGTTTATTCAAAGAAATGTATTTACCCAAAACGTTTTCAAAGTAATTTTAAGAAAGAAAAAAAAAAAGAAAGGATTGTTTTATAAACTAAAGGAGTAAAGAATCAAGTTAAAGTTGTTTTTATATTAATTTATTTAAAAAAAGGGAGATAGATATTTGCCCTAAAGACATATCCTCTAAAACCATTTGCCCTAAAGGGATGTTTGCACCCTAAAACCACTTGCCATAAAAGGATGATTGTCCTATAAACATTTGCCGTAAAGGGACATTTGCCCAAAAACCACTTGCCTTAACGGGACATTTGACTGAAAACCACTTGCCCTATAAAACCACATTTTTTTCTCTTTTAATATGGTTTCGTGTCTTTCAGTGGAGTATGTTAAAACGGTTTTTTAAAATCGTTTTGTTATTAACTTATTAGTAGTTATTACCTTTTTTTCTATCAGACTAAATGACATAATTCCAAATTTTTTTAACAATCCCAATAACGTCAAGAACTTTTTAGGGTGAGAGGCAGGTATACTTTTTAAGAAATTTTCAACTTTTAAGTCACAAGATCAGCTGAGGCTCTCACAGGTCAAGGGCATTCAATGACTAAAAGAATTAATGGCTAGAACTGATGCATATTTTTGGTCATTTTTTCTCTCCGAATGTTATTCAATTGAAAGTTAATTCAAAGATTAGTTGAAGATCACAATGTATAACTTACAGTATATTCCAGTTATTATTAAAGTTAAATTAAAGAAGAAGAAAAAAAAACAACTAACTGATGTCCTTAACCCTAAAATTGTGGTTAAATGTGCCTCTAAATCAAAGATGTTGACTTTCAGGTTTCTGAGAGCCACAATTTAAGTATGAAAGAGCCAGTTGTAGACAGATTGGGCCACCTTTCTAATAACCTCCTACTATGAAATAAGCAAAAGTATTTTATACACGCTATTAATCAACTTTTTAAACTTTTCTCTAATTTTTTGTTTAAAAAAAAGATACATGTAAATAAAGAGGGACGGAGGGGGGGGGGGGAGAGGAGGGTGAGAGTAAGATTAATTTTTATTTTGCACTCAAATTCCCACGCTATAATTACAATTACATACAAAAAAGAGGATATGCTTGTTTTAATATTTGTGGCCTTACATCGACTATCATCAGTGTAATTATTAAGCAAATTGCTTTTTGGCCAATTTTTGGTGACCAAAAACCAAACCTCTCATAAGGGAAATAAAATGAGAGTCCTACTTTAACGTGTTTTCCGTAAGATTGAATAATAAGTTTAACAACTGCATGAAGAAATGCTTACAAACTGAATAAGCTCTAAATTGAATGAAGTCTATTCTGAATTGCAAACAATTAAACTAAACAATAAGTTATATTAGTTACTCTCTTTTATTCCTAGTTTAAACAGCTCACATACTAAAACTTAGGCTACAATAGTAATGGTTGAAAGGGGTGTGGGACACTTGCCCTAAAGGGGCATTTACCCTAAAGGGGCATTTACCCTAAAGGGACATTTGTCCTAAAATCATTTGCCCTAAAGAGACATTTGCCCTAAAACCACTTGCCCCAAAAGGACATTTGCCCTAATCAGTAGTGTAGAATTTACATCATTTGGCGTTTTTGCATGCCTTAGGTGAAAAATGTTTGTCGTGAAATATACTTTAGGTGAACAAATTGAATAGTATTAGGTTGAATGTTTTTAGATGAAAATATATTAGAAGAACTTCGTGTAGGTGATTGTTCAGTAGGCAGGGCCGGCGCGACCGAGGGTGCAACTTGTGCATTTGCACAGGGCGGCAAATTTATAGGGTGGCAGATTGTTAATTTTTTCTTCAAAAATGCCAAAAAAGTAACAATGAGCCATATGCCCAGTAAGCGTCTCTAGTGGCAGTAGGCTAAAAGATGGCCCCCTAAGAAGCTAGCAGACGAAACCTTAACATAGAACTCTATGGGAAAAATCGCTGCACTGGTAAGTTTTTTTGATGTTTTCTCGCAAATTACTTCCCCAATTTTCATGAATTCTTGAAAAAATAAAGACAAAACTATGTAGTTTCACATCCATGCATTAGTTTTTTAATATTTCACATTGTTTTGTTGTTTTCGATGTTTGTTCTGAACGTTACTATTAAATCGAAACTTTTAATTGTGCAAGTAATTTGCAAAAAATAAGCAAAAGAACTTACAGACATATCGAAATCTCCATTGGCTTCCATGTTAAAAGTTTAGTTTTAACAGCAATGTTCAGAACAAAACATCAAAAACAACGAAACAATGTGAAATATTCAAAAAGTAATGCAAGGATGTGAAACTACGTACTTTTCTCTTTATTTTTTCAAAAATTCACGAAAATTGGGGCTTGTAATTTGCGAGAAAACGGCAAAAAAAACTTACCGGTGCAGCGATTTTTCCATAGAGTTCTATGTTAAGGTTTCGTCTGCTAACTTCTTAGGGGCCATCTTTTAGCCTACTGCCACTAGAGGCGCTTATTGGACATATGGCTCATTGTAAAGAAATGTTTTATAGGGTGGCATTATAACAATTTGGACAAGGCGGCAAAATGGCTTGCACCGGCCCTGTCAGTAGGTGAAAAGGTTTAGGTGTATACTCATTTAGGTGAAAAAAACATTTTGAGTAATTGTTTAGGTGTATACTCATTTAGGTGAAAAAAAAACATTTTGAGTAATTGTTTAGGTGAATGGTCTTTTAGGTGAATGGTCTTTTAGGTGAATAACTTTAGGTGAAGTGTCTTGATACACAGAAACTGAACAAAAGCGAAACTGAACTATAGATCGAAAAATTCCAACACATTTGAAGAACACTGAAACTGAACAATCACGAATCTGAATTAAGGAAAATCTAAATAACGTAGAAAATGATTAACATAGACACTGAACAGATCAAATCTGAAGAACATAGAAACAGGAATTTCAAATCAGCCCGGGGTGTTGTTGACAGACTATAGTGAGGGGTAATTAGTAAATGCTTGTGCCGGCTCGCTAATACTCGCTGGGAACCCAATATCAACCTCCTCGGCCCAAAACCCTCTCCCGCTTTTTAAATTTCTCCATTATTCAGTTTCGATACTATATTCATAATTCGAGATTATTCAGTTTCTTTGCAGTTCAGTTTCTGCTTTATTCACTTTCGATGCAATTCCGTGTCCATGTTGATCAGATTCCCCTTTATTCTTAATTTAAATTCTCATTTTTGTTCATTTTCGATGTTATTCAGTTTTCGAGGTTGTTCATTTTCGATGTTATTCAAATTCGTCGTTATTCAAAATCTGTGCAGTATAGTCGATTTTATTCTGATTCGACCTTAAGCCTGGAACACACACGCGGAATCCCGCCAAGGAAAAAGAAAGGCATTTTCTTTTTCTATATCTCTGTTGTTCACACCATAGAAACAGAAAACTAATGAGGAAAGTTGTGCGCGCCCTCTATTGAAGAAGAAAAGAAACATTTATTGCCAAAATGAAATTCCAATTTGCTTTTTTGTGGCGTCTCATATGCTTCTTTCTGATTGGTGAGAATTTGAACGAAATATTTTTCAGAACGGAAAAAAGTTGAGCTTTGTTCACCTCATTTTTAATGAATTTTTCCGTTCACTTTTTATGGAAAATTTTCTCATTTAAATATTCTGTTTTGATTTTCTGAGTGCGAATTCCGCACGTGTGTGTGTTCTAGGCTTTTCTTCAGTTGTTTCCCATTTAGTGCAGCAGACTGCAACGAGTATCAGCAGGCTTTTTTTACAAAATATAAAGTTTTAAATGATGAGCTATATTTCCCAAGATTTATAGACCAGCGGTCGCCAACCAGCGAGAAATTTTTGGTGGTCTGCAGAAAATTCTGGACAATATTTGCATTTTTGTTTGTTTTATTAATAATAAAACAAAAAAAAAATCTTCTTAATAAATTCTTCTATTCTGAATGACAATTTTCGCCTTTCTATTGCACTAAATTCAAGAAATGTACTAGAGTCTAGTACGGTTCTCCTAAAATACGGCACGCGAGAGCTACATATCGTTCAGTTTCCCCCACCACGGGCTTCTCCCCTAAGCTTCAATTATTTTTGTAATAATTAAACTAACTTTAAATAATTTTGTTACAATTAAACAACCTTTAAAGACTTTCTATTAATAAAATGGAAGTTCGCTGATCATTATTTGACAAACGTATTTATCTTCTTAAAAAAAATTCATATTAGTGGTCTGTGGGATTTAAAATTTTGAATTTAGTGGTCCGTGATGTCCGAAAGGTTGGCGACCGCTGTTATAGACAATTTTTTCGCCTAAACCTTGTTTCCCTCCCCCCCCCCCCCTTCTTCATATAATATATTTATATAAGAAGATTAAATATTTTTTTAAACACCGCACTGATCCACTTTTGTTAACAACAAACAAACACTAACAATGTACCGTTAGAATTGCAATCATTTAACTTATACAAAGCTTTTTTTTTTTGTATTTTTATATGAAAGTTTTAAATTTAAAGTAGAAGAAGAAGAAGAAGAAAAATGACCCATGTTGGTTTTCAAAATGGCCACACAAAAAAAAAAAGAGTACAAGTAAATAGATTGTTTTTTTTTTTTATTGTTGTGTTCTTTGCTTTGTGTAGATTTTTTCAAAGTGTTTTCTATTTTTCTCTTTTTCTTTTGATAATGGGTACGAACTGTTAAGCTCGTGTGTGTATTATATTTGAAACAAGTGATTTTTAAGTGGCTCCAAATCCTAATGCAATATGTCCATAGGGCCTACAGATGTTTTTTTTTTTTCTTCTTCTTTAAACTTCATTGTAAAATGCATTGAAATCTTGTAGTATGTTTTGGTAGATCTATAGGAATGTCTAAGTAAGTTCTATATAGTGCTAATATGCCGCCCCCTTCCCCCAAAAAAAGTTTCATCTCTTTTGAATTTTTTTTCTACCTTTGGGGCAATACAATTGCCCCGCTGCTCAAAGGTGTCAAGAGCTGCGTGTGTGTGTGTGTAGCCCTCGAAAACGAACAAAGAAATTCCAAAATGCTTTATCAAACAAAGCATTTCAATTAGGTGGTTTGTATAGAGAGAGAGGCACCCCTTCTAATTTTTTTTTATTATTATTTTCGGGACTGTCCTATACCATTTGTCACTGTCAGAAACAGTTTTTGAGAATAATTCAAGAGTTTTAAAAAGGCCGCTAGAACATTGAAGTTTTTCTGTGTTTTTTTAAATAACTGTTAAGTATTTTTTCAAAAAAAAAAAAACTAGAAGGTTTACTAAATAATGAGTCTAATACCTTGTACACACGAGTTAAATGAATTCAAATTACATGTAAATGTGTTTAGGTGAATTATACGTGGAATCCAGTTAAGGACATGAACATCAAATAAAAATTGACTTTATTATTAATATTTTAAATTGAAATACTAAATAAATATTTTTTTGTCCATAGTTTCTATAATTATATTTAAGTATTAACTCAATATTTTCAGATTTATTAACTGAATAAATTGAATTCGACATATTGTTTGTTTGTCCTTCACAGGGCTCTGTAGAACATGTTTAATATTTTAATGTATTTAACTTTTTAGGTGTGCATTAAGTATTATACCTTGTACTCACTTGAGTTAAATGAATTCAAATTAAATGTGGGTTAGGTGAATTATACGGAATCCAGTTAAGGACATGAACCAAATAAAAATTGACTTTGTTATTAATATTTTAAAAATTGAAATACTAAATCAATATTTTGTCAATAGTTTATATAATTATATTTAAGTATTAACTCAATATTTTCAGATTATTAACTGAATAAATTGAATTCGACATATTGTTAGTTTGCCCTTCACAGAGGGCTCTGTAGAACATGTTTATTATTTAAATGCATCTAAATTATCATGTCTGTACTAGGTATAAGATATAAACTATAAGAATTGGCCACAGAAATCATCAGCCCATTGTTAAGTAATGTTTTTCAAACATCTCTAACTATAGTGGATTACTGCCACATAAATCTGGTGACAATAATTTACCAATTAATTACAGACCCATATTTTTAACATCAACAGTTTGTAAATTTTTTGAACATACAACCTACTTGTGCACAATGCTTCATTGTGCAAAAGTAGAGGGACATAAACATTTACAATAAATTTAATTAATGAAAATCATTATGACTTTTGAAAAGGTCGATCATGTGACACTCAAGAGTTGGGTATTCAATTCAGTCTGAATTTAATTTATTATTTTGAACATTGCCAAGGCTTTGATATGGTAAAGCACTCACTGCTGATTAACAAGTTAACATCTTTTAATATCAACAATCAAGTAGTCACATGGGTGTATCATTCTTTCTTATAACCAGTAGAGACAGCAGCCTGTTAAAATTGATGGTGTTGCCTTGGACTGGATTAATGTAACATCTGGTGGGGGAAACTGTCCTTTTTACGAACAAGTGGTTGTAGGGCAAATGTCCCTTTAGTGCAAATGTTTCTTTAGGGCAATTAGTGTCTTTTTTAGGGCAAATGTTTCTTTAAGACAAGTATACTTTTAGGACAAATGGATCTAAGGCATTTATACTTTTAGGACAATTGGCATGTGGGCAAATGAGTTTATGGTGTCTTCTAGGGCAACTGTCCATAGCCCGTAAAAAATGTCGATCAAATAATTATTACAATTTTGACCCAATGATATTAGCAGCTCAGTGTCTATTATGGGGAAATATCCTTTTAGGAACAAGTTGTTATAGGGCAAATGTTTCTTTAGGGCAAATGTTTCTTTAGGGCAAATGTTTTAGGGCAATTAGTGTCCTTTTAGTGCAAATGTTTCTTTAAGGAAAGTATCCTTTTAGGGCAAATGTATCTAAGGCAGTCATTCTTTTAGGGCAATTGGCATTTGGGCAAATGAGTTTATGGTGTCTTTATAGGGAAATTGTCCATATCCCGCAAAAAAGCCGAACAAAAAATTATTATAATTTTTACAAAACACGTAAAATAAATGTTTACATTTTGTGACATATTCATTTTTAATATTACATCACTTTGCACTTTTTTTGTGTTAAAAAATTGTAAATTTCTATTTATTTTGTACAAATTGTGACTCATTTTTTAACATTTTTTAAAAAATATTATTATTTAAAAATTATTTGTCAAAGAAATAATGAAACATAATTTTGTTTACTGTGTATACTGCAATTGTTACCGACTTACTGATAGGACTAAAACAAATTCAGCTTGCTCAGTAGGCTGAGCAAGCACCACTAAAAACCACAAATGTCAATTTTTTTTGGCACTGTCACCATCACATCTGCCTTGTAATTTGCCAATTTAGGTGTAACTTTTTTCTTAGAAGGGGGATATATACGTACTTTATTATGGATAAAAAAATTTTAATGTCCAAAAATATAACTCTTGCCTACTGGATAATTGCCTGTTTACTATATTATATATAAGTTTACACCTTTAAATAGATTTCTGAGATAAACGTAGGCCTATTATTCTTTTATGTCTTCTTCTATATTCCAACCTATGACCAATAAAGAATTCTCTCTCTCTCTCTCTATCGCTTCCCTTTGAGAAAAAAAAGCTAAACAACAATAATGCCCCAGAGGTAAACACCTGAGAATTAAGAAAGGTTTTGACATAACTTTTACCTTATACATATAATAAGGTGTAGGGGGAGAGAGTGGAGCATTAAGTGACAAGGATCATAAAGGGACAAAAAAAAAAACCTAATCATAATTTTTTATTATGTACACTGACTAACAAGGTTGTAAGATTGCATCTCACTTATGTACATATAAAATTCTTATATGTGTGACCCGTTTTCATGAGAGAGAAACTTAATCAAAAATGGTTAATTTATCACCACAAGTAAATTAGAATTTCTATTAGTATAAAGAAAAGGTACTCTAGAAACAGGCCAGCATGATTGGTAACGTGACATAGGGACTTGGAGAACTTAATAGTTCAGTAAAATGCTTCATTATAATGCGAGATTTTCGTCAAATTTTATGTTAAAAATACCTTAAGCGTGTGGCGATTACATTGACAATATTTAAAGAAAGATTAACTGCAATATGTCCAGGGGCGTAGCTTGGAGGCTGCAGACCCTGCAACTGTGGGGAGGGGGTGCAGGAGTTTTTTTTAGCGCAATGTTTAGAGTATTAATTAGTAGGGCAACCAGGAAAAAAAGTTATTAGAAGACATTGTTAGATGCAGGTTTCACCTTTGAATTCTAGCCTCTAACCAGGTTCTCTAACTGAAAAACGCAAAGCCAAAAAGCCTTGGTGTTTGACCCGTTTTTTCGAATTTAAAAAATTCTTGAATTCTTGTGCTTTTCCAAGCTTTTTGGGATTTCTGGGGCCATTTGAGCTCTCCTGAGGCATTCTTAGAGCTTTTAGAGCATTTAAATATTGTTTGACATTTGGCCGATTTTTTGAAAAAAGCCAAAGACAATATACAGCCTTGGATTTTGGCCCATTTTTTCGAATTTTAAAAATTCTTGAATTCTTGTGCTTTTCCAAGCTTTTTGGGACTTCTGGTGCCAGTTGAGCTCTCCTGAGGCATTCTTAGAGCTTTTAGAGCATTTAAATATTTTTTGACATTTAGCCGTTTTTTTTTTAAACTTTTGACGCCCCTGTTTGTTGACAACCGTAGATTAACTTTCCCCCATTCTCATCGTTGTTGCGCCACTGGTTAATTGATGGTTTGCAGATCAATTTCTTACCAGTATCAGCAATACCAATGGGGTGACATGTGGAACACTTGAGATAATGATTGTCTTATACTTAAACATATAAAACATGCAAATGCTGTTATATCTAATCTTCATTGTAACATTTACTCTTAATTAAAAAAGTTATAAAATTAAATATTCAAGAAAATAAACATGGCAGTTATTAATAACCAAACTCTGAGTATAGACTTTTTTTTTTGGGACCCAACACATTTCAGATATAGTCATCTTTAAACTGGAGACATTTTCCTGCGTCACCGGTATAGTCCATTGTGTAAAGTTGTGTTAATACGGTATATATGCATGCATGTATATCCTACATATTAAACTATAGAGTAAATGTGACAGAATAGAAGAAAGAGGAATTACTTCATTATATTATGGTAGGATGCACGTAGGATTAATAACGTGCTTCAAGTCCAAAGAAGTTTAATGAGCCATGGATATTGCATTTTCCGCTGCAAGTTCATCGCAGTGTGAAGTTAATATTTGTCCAATTAATGCACATACAGAAACACACCACAGCAAGACACACACATAACATTGTAATAAGTGACATATAAAACAAAATTTATAAAAAGTAGAGAAATTCACATAAAAGATAACACACACACACACAAGCCACACATTTACAGTATATATTATACAAGGTAATGGTTTCGGTTATGAACCGTTAGGAAAGTTAATAACTTTACATAGAAATAGTACTTAATATTTAGAATTTGAAGAGATCAGATCAGATTTTTTCTAAAAAAAAAAACAGATTGTGTAATACACAGTACAAATAAAAATACTTTGATTTTTTTGTTTAAGAGGCTACACCACAAAATTACTTCGAAAAATCTCGACAAAGAGCGCTAGCATCGTTTTTCTATTGTACCCATAGACCCAATGTTAAAGAAATAAATGTTAATTTTAAAATACACAGTCAGTCGCGGCAATATGTTTATTTTTCATATTTAAAGTTCTCCAATTTTGATGGTTCAAAGTACAATGTGCACCTTAAATATATGCTGATCGAGTTACAGAATGACAAAAAAATTGATAAAGTGCGATTCTATTTTTTAAAAAAAATATTTCAAAAATCGCGAATTTCTAACTCTTGTGTTAAACTACATTGAGTACGCCCAAATAAGAAATAAAAACAGCCATTAATTAAAATGTTGGTAAAAATACGTAAAAATAATTTTAAAAAACCGCAATTAAACCACAGTGAAGCCAACACATTGGCGCACGTGCTGATTTTTTTCTGCTTTTTTTAAGTTATTTTTACGTATTTTTTTTACCAACTTTTTTAATGGCTGTTTTTTTTTCTTTTCTTAAGAGTGGAGTTTAACATAAGAGTTAGAAATTCGCGATTTTGAAATATTTTTTTTAAAAAACAAAGCATACTTTCCAATTTTTCTGATGATCTATCACTAGATAAACATATATTTAAAGTGCACATTGAACTTTGAACCATCAAAATTGGACAACTTTAAATATGAAAAATAAACATATTGCCGCGACTGTTTTTTTTTAAATTAACATTTTTTCTTTAACATTGGGTCTATGGGCTCAACAGAAAAAACGATGCTAGTGCTCTTTGCAGATATTTTTCGAAGTATTTTTTGTGATGTTAGCCTCTTAAAGATAATTTCAGATAAATTAGAATAGAATCATTATACTTTATTCTAGAATTTTTTAATAAAAGCCTGGTTGAATCGGTTGATAACTTGTCAGCGTATAGCATATACCACGGACGCGCACTTGTCTCTACCTACCACCTCACTTTTGGTTGAAAAATGTCCCAAAATGAACACACAATGCTAAGCTATACACCATCAGCAATCAATTAATCATTGATGCATCTCTCTCTCTCTCTCTCTCCTACTCTTTTGTCTACAAACAATTTAGGTGTTAATAGAAGAGTTTTTGAGTTTAGTCTATTGAACCATTTGAGAGGAAATATGGTCTAGTTAATCTTTTATGTGGGTTGTTTTTTTGGCCAGTAAAAATGGCAACCATTTATAATAACACTATTAATAGATCTGTGGATTGTAAGAAAGGGAAATGGATTTTTATTAAGGCAAAAAAAAAAAAAAGAAGTCTACATTGCTTATATTGATTTGTGTTGGCCGCAAATATCCGGAATTAGTTAGCAATTGTCTGGAAATATATATATTTTTTTTTGTTATTGTTGGATAATCTTAAGTCTTTCATGACTGAAAGTGGAGAAATTATTTAGCAAATTGTAGCAAAACATTAGATAAAGTTCTTCTTGTAATGTTACTCTATTCATTGATCTTCCTTCCTTTTTGCTATTTTTCTTTCTTTCTTTTTTTTTTTCGTGCTTTATGGAAATTATTCCGACCAAAATTTGTTAAGAGCCTAGATAGTTTAATTCAAAATTTCTCCGAATGTAGACGCTGCGATCGTTTTTTATTTAAAAATGTTTTTTTTTAAAGTTTTTTTTTTCTCCAGGTTTGAAGTCACATAATAATTAAGAGAAATAATTGCACGTGCTAACTAATAAAAAGGAAAACATCGTGAAGTTAATAGATTAATGCACGTGCTAATTCCTTTTGTTAGTGTTCTAAGTCGTTTTTAACGAGAGTTCTTCAAATGTTTGTGGGACGGTTTTTTGGTCCAATGGGATTTAACATGGAGTTAAAAAACGTACGTTTTTAAACGTTATTTAAAAATAGAAGAACCTTTTCAAAATTTAAAAAAGGAAACATCGTGAAGCCAATACATGAAAGCACATGCTCACTTTTTTGTTATTGTTCTAAATTGTTTTTAATGAGAGTTCTTCAAATGTTTGTGGTACAGTTTTTTGGTCCTATGGGATTTAACATGGAGTTAATAAAAAACGAAAGATTTTGAACCTTGTTTAAAAATAGAAGGACCTTTTCATAATTTATATAAATCGAGCACGTAAAGAACAATACTTTTTATTGCGTTTTGCGCTTTACTGTAATTTCATTGAGCGATTGTGAGGCGATTTCTTGTAGTTTTAGTAACACCATATAATAACACTCATTTGTCTCGTTGTTGTCTGCTCAAAACAACAAGATGGAGGACGTGTATCTAGGCTCTTAACTGTTTTTCATTCTGCAAATACTTTTATTACTTTTATGGCTTCTGTTTAGGTCTTGTTTTGGTTCATGAAGAAATGCAGTGCAGGGGCTTCATTACAGAGACAAGTAATAAATTTGTGATAATCACACCTTATGATATGTTACTGCTTATTATTTATTATTTTCTTCACTATTATACAGTATTATCCTGAGGGGTTCCTTAAATAAAAGGAGAAAAAAAAAGGTTTGAAAAATTGCAATAAATTGTCATATCTAGTTCTTTTGACCTTGTAACAGTCACTAAAGCAAATTACATAACAATCTTATATGATAAATTTTGTCATATTTTTATCATATGCTTATAAAAAAGTACCTTAAGAGGCTACATCACAGAATTACTTCGAAAAATGTCCGTAAAGAGCGCTAGCATCGTTTTTTTTTGTTGAGCCCATAGACCCAATGTTATAAAATACACAGTGTATGTTTATTTTTCATATTTAAAGTTGTCCAATATTAAGTTTTCAAAGTGCAATGTGCACCTTAAATATATGCTGATCGAGTGATAGAATGACAAAAAATTGGGTAAGTGTGGTTATATTTTTAAAAATTATTTAAAAATCGCGAATTTTTAACTTACGTTACATGCTCTAAGCAAAAAATCCATTAAAATACTAGTAAAAATACCTAAAATAATTTAAAAAAACCACAATTAAACCACGGTGAAGCAACACATTGGCGCATGTGGTGGTTTTTTCTGGTTTTTTAAAATTATTTTTACGAGCATTTTAATGGATGTTTTTTTTGCTTACGAGCGCGTACTCAATGGAGTTTAACATAAGAGTTAGAAATTCGCGATTTTGAAATATTTTTTTTAAAAATAGAACCGCACTTAACAATTTTTTGCCATTCTATCACTCGATCAACATATATTTAAGGTGCACATTGCACTTTGAAAACTTTATATTGGACAACTTTAAATATGAAAAATAAACATTGCCGCGACTACTGGGTATTTTAAAAATGAACATTTTTTTTCTTTAACATCGGATCTATGGGCTC
This sequence comes from Brachycybe producta, assembly GCA_036925085.1. Taxonomy (NCBI): domain Eukaryota; kingdom Metazoa; phylum Arthropoda; class Diplopoda; order Playtdesmida; family Andrognathidae; genus Brachycybe; species Brachycybe producta. The sequence goes on from JAUPFP010000002.1 coordinate 3,624,642, forward strand.
AATATAAACACGATGCTAGCGCTCTTTGCGGAAATTTTTCGAAATAATTTTGCAATGTAGCCTCTTAAAAGAAAAGTTAAATATTGGGTCATTTTCAAAGAGACAGTATAAAGTTTATTTAAAAAAAATAAACATGAAAAATCCTTTATTTATTTAACACTTCTACTTTCTAGTACACTTTTCAATTTTTTTTAAAAAAAACACAGTACAGAAAAAGAATCTTGTGGTAGGAAGCTCCTATACACTTCCTCCTAGAGACACTTCCACTGTTTATAAATGTTTGGTTGTATAGTCAGTTAGTTATATGGGCATGGATGACAAATGTGGCGACAGTGTGACACCATAGATGGCTGAAGATCACTAGATTGGAACCACAAGTTCACCAAACCGTGAAATAGATCTTCCATAACCGAAAAACTTAAAAGTCTAGCATCATTTCTGAATTTACCATTGTCATTGAAATTGAATGGTGATGATGATGATGCCCTATATAGGTAGAGTCAAGAGGTAAAGAGGGGAGAAAGGAATAGCTGGTGGAAGAGGCTGGAGACTTTTATTCCATTAAATTTCATATAATTAATATAGGTCTTCTGTCTTAAATTGTTTGACTGACAAAAAATATAAACCCTATTATAGAAATAATAAAAAATATGTAGACATAGAACTTTTCTTCTTCTTTTTGTTGAAAATAGCCCCAACACATTTGAACCATAGAATTAGTTTGAAGGTTTTTTTTATCAACATTCATCATATATTATGATGGAGAGAGAGAGAAAAAAAAAAGATGAAATTTTTCAAATCTCTAAGAATATTGGTTTGACAACATTTTTGGGTTCATTGCATAAACACCTTTTTTTTCTTCAACAATATTCCATTTTCAAAATTGAAACGTTGGTTTCTTGAGGGGGTCCAACTATACTATAAAAAAATATTGGTCATGAAATTTATTGCTGAGGCACTTTGCAAGGGTGTAAGCCACTATTACACTAGCAACTTTTAATGCAATAAAATATGCAATGTGACATGCAACTTCCATGTTTATAATATGATGATATGACATGCAACTTGATAAAACTTTCCTTTTCACTAGAGTCAAACTCTAGTCTCATTGAGTTGCACATGTTCAACTTTGAGTGACTTTTCAAGTAAACTTTCTGACAAACAACCAATCAGGCCATTTGCCAGAAATGACATATGTAACATTGAACGAATTCCCGGTTTCATGACTTCCGGTTTATTAACTTCCTGTTAGTTGATCACAATATGGACACAAACGAAGAGGGCAGATATTGAAAAAAATCATGTACGATTTTTCACTAAGATTCACAGCAGATCGTGTGGATGGAAAGACATTTTACTTTTTAGCTGCATTGTTTACTGGACATCCAGAATAGAGTTGAAATTTTAAAATTTATTAAAAAGCGGATTCACTGGCCCCTTGACATAAACGAAGTTTTGAAAACTTGATTGGGAACTAGGTTCCATATTGTGATATAGAAGTTTATTACAAAGTTCTAGTTGCAAGTCACATATCACAGGTTGCATTGCAAGTTGAATTGCATTGGAGGTTGCTAGTGTAATAGTGGCTTTAAACTAAAATAAAAAATCCTAATTTTTCTATAATAAAGTGTTAAATATGTCCGTAACATGTAAAATTCCCAAAATATGCATGCAAAATACAAATACCCTTAAATATGCAATTATATGCAAAATAAAACTAGTGTTATTCGACTTTATATCACATGAATCGTGCTTAAATCTGACACAGTAGTCCAGTCAATAATGCTCAAAAAGGGGGTGTAGAGGACATGGTCAGAAACAGAATTTTGACTTCAGGGCTTTGTTTCGAGTAGTTATTAGGTAAACATACTAAACGTCCCCAGACCTATGAGGTGAGCGGGGTGCAGAGGGGCACATAGAAGGTAACTTTTTTGGTTTTTTGCTTATATCTCGAAAATGGTGCATAATAGCAAAAACCTTATTCTATTCAAAATGAAAGCTGACAAAATTTCCTACAAGCATTCGAGATATCCGCTAGCGAAAATAGCAAATTTTCGAAAAACGCTTTTTTGCCTGTGCTTTTCGACAAACGTTGCTTATTAGCGCCTCAGCCCTTAGTTTTACATCAATCTCCTTATAGTAGAAGTTGTAGAGCATTAAATTTCCTTTAAAATGAGTTATTCTTTGTTATTTTATCTTCAAATAATCAAAAGTTATAGCAGTTTAAAATTTTTGGGAAATTTCGAGATTCCGAAACTTTCTCGTTATTTAAGGGTTAGATCTTTGTATATAAGCTGTATATTATGTATTTACACTGTGAAACCTGTGGAGAAGGTAATTGTATAATAAACAACCATTATTAAAATTGCATTTATTAAAAATCTAATCACATAAAGGCAAGCATTGTACATGTAATGGCAAAGACATTACTCGACTACACTACTGTTAATTTTAAGTATCGTAATCAAAATGTGAAAAAATGACAAACAAAAAGGTTTTTCAGCATAATTGTTGGTTTTGCAAAAACTATTCATACGGAAATGTTGTTGTATTGGCTCTCTTGGGGTGGAAGGGTCCGGCAATTGGCTCAGAAGGTGGCTCATATTCCTGATCTTCATCTATATTTTATGCCACCTCTGTTTCCATATCTTCAAAGGATGTGGGTAGGGGCTCTATCTTTTCAGCGTCATCATCCTCATTGAGACAATTCGCATGGCAGCTTTGGCATAGAGGGAAACAGTTTATTGAGGCTTTCCTGCATCCATATTCTTTGGTGCACCAGCGGAAAATTATTTTCAAACTTTCTTCTAGTGCTGTGAGGTCTTTAGTCTGCACAGGAGAGAGATGGTTGTCTGCATTGCACTCTCATCTCCACAATTTAGCGTGTAGCTCATTCACTAACCAGAGCTAGACCTGGTGATACGTTCTGAAAGAATGCTCTTTCGCTGCCCCCTCAGTTTGTGGGAGAAAAGAGGTGTCAGGTTTGATGTTTGCTATGGACTTGACAAACAACTGGTAGTGGTAGAGGTTGAGGGATCACTCCTTTGCTGGGGTGCCATGCCATCTCAAGATACATTTGTGTCCAGCTTCCCCAACCTCAGCTTGTGATGAGGAGGGGCTGGAGAAGACTTCAGCTGCTTTGCAAATGTCTGGATGTTTCTGGTAAAGTTTGATAAAACCAACTTTACTTTTTCAAAATGCTGCAGAGATTGTGTCGCAGCCTGTGAAGGTATGTAGGAACAGAATGTCTTTCAATCCTAGCTGCTGCATCTGTTGAGTATACATTGGTCTTCACTTTTCCCCAGCCAGGTTTCACAAGTAAAATGTCTCGGTCAGCTGGAGTTTTTGCCATTAGGAGAACTGCCAGGTCAACGTCTTCACCAATGACAGTGACCGTGGTTGTTTTTGATATTTCTATGGCGGTTGGAACAAACAACACATCAGCTTTGTCTGATGCTTGAAGAGTCTCAGTCCCATTGTTATGGAGTTTTGACTTTAGCAGGTCAATCAGTCTACTTTTGTTGTGCTCATTAGAGTGCAATTGGTCTTGCTTCACTGTCCCTGTTCAGCTACCTTTGTGCTGTTCACTGAGTTGGCATACCCATTAAAAACTACAGTGCAGCTCCTCCCAGGGTAGTAGCTCTTGACAAATTTCACATATCCATCATAAATGGTGGAAACTGAGGATCCTCTTTGTCGTTACATGTACTGTACTTCCCTTTATGATTGGATTTTTAATAAATGCAATTTTAATAATGGTTGTTTATTATACAACTACCTTCTCCCCAGGTTTCACAGTGTAAATACACAATATACAGCTTATATACAAAGATGTAACCCTTAAATAAAGAGAAAGTTTCGGAATCTCGAAATTTGCCCGAAAATTTCAAATTGCTATAACTTTCGATCATCTGAAGATAAAATAACAAGTTATAACTCATTTTAAAGGAAATTTAATGCTCTACAACTTCTACTATGAGGACAATGCTGTAAAACTACGGGCTGAGGTGCTAGAAGGCAAAGTTTAGATAGCAGGTATCTCGAATGCTATTGGGAATAAAAAAAATCAATACTAACAATCTTGTAGCAAATTTTGTTAGCTTTCATTTTGAATAGAGCAACTCTTTTGCTATGATGCACCATTTTCGAGATATATGCGAAAACCCAAAAAAGTGACCTTCTACGTGCCCTCCTGTACTCTGCTCACCTCGTAGGTCCGGGGACTTTTAGTACGTTTACCTCCTAACTACTCCAAACACAGCCCTGAAGTCAAATATTCTGTTCCCGACCATGTCCTCTACAACCTCTTCGTTGACTGGACTACAGCATGAAATATAAGACAGTGAAAAGAATATGCATTTTCATAAAACCGTTGTTCGTAGAACTCTTGCAGAGTATTTTATGTATATATACTGCAATTGGAATTATGTACCTCGAACATAGGCCTTTTTGGCTTGTTTGCAGAGCAGTTATTCAAATTCAAATTCAGAAAGGTGTGTTTTTCTAGTGAATTTTTCATAAGAATTTCTTTTCTCATTTATTTTTATATATATTGTAACACCCGGCAACCCCTGCTCCCGCCAAAACTACAGCCTGGGGGTAACAACTCCTGTTTGTCCTTCCCTCCTTTCCCAATTAATATTCTGGTGGTGGAATGATACACTTAGGACCATGGTCACTTGGACCTGGTTACACCACGTAGGTGTACACAGGTCCAAGGTATAAAAGGACCGTGTTCCTCGTCCTTGTCTTTGCTCTAACTTGTTGTATTACGTTGATTATTCCATACCACATCATGGGCATGAGGACGCACCTTTGATAAACAGTATTCGTCTTTGTAATCTTTATGTTTCTTTACAAAGATGAATAAAAGTGTTACAATAAGAAACTGCGTTGTCTCTATGTTCCGAAACTAATAACTTCTCTACAGAGGCCGGAGACACCATAAGACAGGAGACATACGATCCTGGAAGCAGCTACAACATCTTCAAGAATGGTAATCACCAAGATGGAAGATGTATATCAGCATCGACTACAGAAAGAAGGATGGCCACCATCCTGCTGCATTGATTTCACCCCCATGCAGGAGGCTGATTGTAATCCAACTCTATATATATAACTCCTATAGCTTGAAGCTTCTCCGTGCGGGCACCGCGCGATGCAGAGAAGTGACGGGCTATAGAAATCATCATCTACAAGTTGGTCAGAAAATAAAGTCGGTGTCAAAAGTTCACAATATATATGCATTTAAACATGGCAACAAAGGATTTTTTTGTCATTTTTTAGATTTTCATTTTATTTCAAAAATTGAACTTGTATGAAATCAATGCATTGAATTGCCTCCATTATTAGAAAACAGTCAATATCGCATGACATATATTAGCAGTTTGTAATTTTTTTATTTAAAATTCACTCATTTGAATATCATTACAATTATAGGCGTATACCTTGTACACACATGAGTTAAATGAGTTCAAATTAAATGTGTTTAGGTGAATTATACGGAATCCAGTTAAAGACATGAACCAAATAAAAATTAACTTCATTATTAATATTTTAAATTGAAAATACTAAATCAATACAATTCAAAAGCTGACAACTAGATAAAAATAAATGTATTTTGAAACGATTTTTATGTCCTAAAATTCATGATTCCCGAAAGTCCCGGAATTGTCAATTTTTATGTCCCGAAAAAAGTCCCGAAATTTAGATTTTAAAATCCAGAAAAGTTGCAGCTCTATAACCATAATGTAGTTAAATGACAGGTGAAATTGATTTCCAAGAAATCAAATATCAATCAATCATCTCTTTTTTTTTTCTCTCTCTCTCTCTTTATTGTCTCGAAAGTCGACACGTTATTTTGTTTTTGTTTTTTCAACCAGTTTTAAGTGTGTTTGTGTTTGAAAAACATAGACCAATTAAATAATAATTAGTTTGAAACTTTAAATGAAAAATAATATTGTTGTTTTGTTTTTTGGAGGATGTAGACCAGTCGCCTTATGTCTAAAATGATTGTCTAGAATGATTCTAATTTAAAATATGTTCTCAATTTGTAATTGTAATTGATATGAAAAAAGTTGACGTTATAATAGACGTGTAGAAAAGTACGACATGCATTTTTTTTAAAAAATGTTATTAAATTGTTATTTATTGTATGTTCGGTAGTTGAATAGATAACGAGTTTTAAATTAAAAGGGATTGTTATAATCTCTGTACAAGCTCCAAATTGAACCAAAAATTAAATTAAACAAGATTTTTAATCATGCGTGTGACGGCCGACAACTGTAGTAAAGAAAAATGTAATTGAAATTCGATATATTTTATTTATATCAGTTTTTTTTTCAATTAAATCACTAAATTGTACAATATATAAGCGATTCAATCGAAAGTACATTCATTCAAACAACGACTTATACCTTGTACACACATGAGTTAAACGAATTCAAATTAAATGTGTTTAGGTGAAGTATACGGAATATTTTAAATAGAAATACTAAATCAATATTTTGTCAATGACTTTTATATCTTATATTCAGGGCCGTCTTAGGGCATGTCGGGGCCCTTGGGCACACAAGAATTGGGGGCCCCGTTGGATAGTAAAATTTAGAAAAAATTTAAAAATCTGATCTGGTGTCCTATTAACATTTCAATTTAGAAATGTTGACGGTAATTCTTAGTAGGTATCTACCTAAAAATAGAAAAACATTTGAGCTCCTTTTTTTCGTGTAAGCGAATATATCGGCCTTTCGGGGCCCCCGTGAGGTCGGGGGCCATGGGCACGGGCCCCGTGTGCCCTTATAGTAAAGACGGTACTGCTTATATTTAAGTATTAACTCAATATTTTCAGATTATTAACTGAATAAATTGAATTCGACATATTGTTTGTTTGTCCTTCACAGGGCTCTGTAGAACACGTTTATTATTTAAATGCATTTAACTTTTAAGTGTGCATTAAGTATTATACCTTGTACTCACATGAGTTAAATGAATTCAAATTAAATGTGTTTATTTGAATTATACGCAGAAACCAGTTTGGGACATGAACCAAATAAAAATTGACTTTAATTATTAATATTTTCAGTTGAAATACTAAATCAATATTTTGTTAATAGTTTATATAATTATATTTAAGTATTAACTAAATATTTTCAGATTATTAACTGAATAAATTGAATTCGATATATTGTTTGTTAGCCCTTCACAGAGGGCTCTGTAGAACACGTTGATTATTTAAATGCATTTAAATTATCAGGTGTGTAATAGGTATTAGCACCTTGGGCACGCAGGCGACTTTTGATAGCCTTTTTGACGACAAAAAGAAGTCGAAGGTCACGGGGTTGTCGTCGCAATGTAATATTCTACAGAAAGACACAGGCGACTTTTTACTTTCTGCCGGGGTTGGCATTTTTCCATATAAAAATACATTGCAACAACAACGCAGGAAAAATAAGCTGAGGTGGTTTGGACATGTAGCTAGAAGTGGGGAGGATGAACTGCTTTAAGAGAATTATTCAACGATTACCAGAACGATTTTTAAAATTTAAAATAAGTGATTAATATAATTTAAAAAATTAAAAATCAGTTGACTTCCTGTAAATGAACTTTATCAGATAGATGCGCCACCAAACAAAAGACATTGGCAACAAAACCCTCCTCAAAGTTGACTCCTCGACTCGAATTCTGATGTGTTGTCACCAGCTCACATTACTTTCATTTCAAAGTAGGCCTACTGTGGATTTAATATTTGAATTATTCCCCACATGGAATGTTGTATTGAGTGGAATATGAATAGGGAATACATGTATTGCATTAAAGCATGCCACAAAAAATGAGGGGCGGAGAGACTTTCGTTTTTGGAAATTTAAAATGGCGTCGTTTGGTGACTCGGGGGAAAAAATCACTTCATTTTCAAGTCTTTTTATGGTTTTAATGACTTATTTTAAATTTTAAAAATCGTTTTGACAATCTTTGGGTAAGTCTTGACAATATTTTTGAAAAGAAATTTCTCGAGGTAATGGTCTGTTTTAAACAGGTGATGAGTTTGGATCTGGGAGGTAAAAGGGGTAGAGGAAGTCCCAAACAAACTTGGAACGTCGTGGGGTAAAATGGGATATGGGGGACAATGTGCGGTCACTCTGGGAGTTTGATACAAAATCGAAAGGAGTGGAGAGATGAAACCTGTAAAGGGGTTTTAAGTTTAAAGTTTAGCAGACTTTTGTTGAAATTGTTCAATGTAGGAATGCTGAGGTTTGTTTTATGGCAAATATGAGTTTACTGAGATTGTGACAAAAAAAATAATTTCGGAGCTTAGTTGAGACACTTTACATGCAAGGAGAACAGATTTTAGTCTTTAACATTTCTAATCAGATCATAAGAAGGCTCTTGTCCTAAACAACTTCAAGTAAACTGTGCTAGGCAAATTATATTTGATTTGGGGTGACCACTCAAGAAAATTAGGAAGAGATTTTTGCACGGACAGATTCAGATTCATGTATTTATGGAGCTCTTGATGGATTATTTCAGCTGCACCGGAAGACAATTGTAGTTGTTATTGTTTTTTATAGTCGGGTTTTGACAATGCGTTTCACATGCTGCAATTTGACTCTTGTTTCTCTGCCCACAAGCCTCCTTCGCTGCTTTGCAAAGTAATTATTGAAATTTAAATCACATTAACTGCTAAATTTTTAGGTAATTTCAGTTTGCCATTTGTTCAATTTAGTGTTTGTTCAATTTGGCTTTTGTTGAATTTTGCAATTAATCAGTTGTATCTTTTATGCTTATTTATTTTAATTGACTGCCTGTCATGTCTGGCTAGAAAACAACAACACAATGCAAATGTGATCCTAATGTAAAACACCTAAATATTGCAAATTTTGTTAAAAATTGATACTTCTAGAATATAAATGTGTGTAATAGGCTTACAATTTTATTTAGTCAATATATAGCTGCGATGTTTAAATAGAAGAAAAATCAATGCAAAAAACTATAAAGTTACAGCCATATAAAAATCTGGGCTGTTTTTAGCTTGTCACATTTCCTGCATGTATTACTAATACTGTTCAAGAACCCTTCCCTCCTCCTTTCTCTGTTTCCCTCCCCCCCCCCCTCTCTCCCCCCCCCCCCCTCTCTCCCTTCTTCATTTATGCCACTCTAAAACCATCTCCCTTGTGGCTGTGTTCACAAACCATTTCATTTCATTCCAGGGACAAAAGCTACCCTTATACTGTAGTGTGCATGTTGTATATATCAAATATAGCTCCTTGCCACTATATACATGTATGTATGTATATAGTCTCTTTGATTAGCAATCAATGTCAAAGGGCGTGACAACAATTGCGTGAAAGCCACTTGTCAAACAACAATCTTATCTAGGGGTAATGTGAGTTAACAAATTTGGCTGGAAAAGCCGCGCGCACGCAATCATATACACACACACACACACACACATATATATATATATATATATATATATATATATATATATATATATATATATATATATATATATATATATATATATATATATATATATATATATACTAGGATCCATTATGACTAAAAGTTGTACCTTATATGGAAAAAAAGAACATGCAATAACCATAAATAAATATGCATTGACTATGCATTAGGTTCACATTAGATTGAAGTGGGGGGCATATAAAGTGTCTCATCATTTTCTGTTTTAAGGGGGTTTGCTTCTTCAGAAACACATATTTACTTAATCGACTTTTAAGAGCCTAGATACAGCGTTTAATTCAAAAATTCTCCGAATGTAGGCACTGCGATCGTTTTTGATTTAAAAATGGTTTTGTAACGTTTCTTCTCCAGGTTTGAAGCAGGGACGTCATTTGGGGGGTGCAAGAGGGGGCATTTGCCCCCCCCCCCTCTTGAAAAACAATTGTGTTATTACAATTAGTATATACATATGTTATAACTAGAGTTTGTGCATATTTTTTCAAATTTCTTGCAAATCCACCAAAACCGAATTTATATTAAGTGGCAATATACACACGTCTTGCAGCACTGGCCTGCATATATACAAAAATTAGCAAGTCGGTCAAGTTTTGCCCCCCCCCCGGAAAAACTGAAATGACGGCCCTGGTTTGAAGTCACATAAAAATTAATAGAAAAATAATTGCACGTGCTAATCTTATAAAAAGGAAACAACGTGAGCCAATAGATTAATGGCACGTGCTGATTCGTTTGTTATTGTTCTAAGTCGTTTTAACAAGAGTTCTTCAAATGTTTGTGGGATGGGTTTTCGGTCCTATGGGATTTAACATGGAGTTAAAGTGAGACTATTTCTAGAAAGTTTAGTAACGCCAGGGCCTTTTTAGCGAAAATGCGAGGCCCGTGGCAAGTAATATTTTTGAGGCCCTTCAAAACAGGGTAAATTTTTATAGCCTATTCCTGTGGTTTCTCAGAACACAATAAAAATTCTTGAACACGTGCAGTCGTGCAGTTTATTGTTGGATTATTATATTTTTTTCTAACATATTCAGTTACAAATTGAGGCCCCTAAAATTGTGAGGCCCGGGGCAGCCACCCCTAGTGTCCCTCCTCTGATAGGCACTGAGTAACACCATATAGTAACACTCATTTGTCTCGTTGTCATCTGCTCAAAACAACAAGATGGAGGTGTATCTAGGCTCTTAATTGACTTTTAACTGTTTTCGATCGAGCCCTGCGGAGGACGTTTTCAATTTTTTTAAAAAAATCTCGACATGTCGACTTTTAATCTTATTTATTCGGCCATGTTGCACGCACCATACGCTAATGATTAAATTATTGCAAGTGCCCACTTGTAGCAGCAATAATTTAATTATTAGAGTATGGTAGGCCCTATGCACAACATGGCATAATTAACATGGTCGAATAAAAGAGATTAAAAGTCGACATGTCGAGATTTAAATTTAAAAAAAAAATTTGGGGTGTCCTTTACAGGGTTCCGTAATTTTCAGAAACAATATGAAGAAAAAATTCAAAGCTTGTTAGAAACAACATTAGTATTTTAGTTGTTGATGTTAAAAAAAATTCTGTAAAAAATAAATTCAATTTGTATCAATTTGAAATTGTTTCTCACACGTGCACAACAAAAGTCACATTTCATAAAAAAAATAATTAAATAGTCATCTAGTTTCTTATAGTTTTTAAAAGAAGATTACTTTGAACTTCCTTCATCCCAAATTTAAAGCTAGACCACTTTAAAAATATCAGTAATACCTTGTATACATATGAGTTAAATGAATTCAAATTAAATGTGTTTAGGTGAATTGTACGGAAGCCAGTTAAAGACATGAACCAAATAAAAATTCACTTTATTATTATTGTTTTAAATTGAAATACTAAATCAATATTTTGTCAATAGTTTATATATTATAATTTAAGAATTAACTCAATATTTTCAGATTATTAACTGAATAAATTGAATTCGACATAATGTTTGTTTTCCCTTCACGGGGCTCTGTAGAACACGTTTATTACTTAAATGCATTTAAATTATCAGGTGTGTACTAGGTATAAAGTCATTGAAAATAACACAATTAAAATTTTCCACTTTTGTAAATAAAAGCAATAGATCTACTCTTTTTTATGCTGTTATTAATTAATTAACTCGACCAATTGGCAGAGTAGTTTTTATTATTTAAAAAAAAATAATGATATAAAATAGCATAAAATTTAAAATTAAAGATAAGAGTAATTATGTCTTCGATATTTTTGATTGACCAACAATTTTTCTTAACTCTTAATTGCATTGCACGTAACTTAAACTAATGTATGAAAAATTACCGATTAAAATTGTTAATTGTTTTGCTAACATTTCCAGCATTATCATCGGTGTAATTAACTGCAGTCTTAAATTTAGAGTGATTAATGGAGTTTTAAATAAATGAAAAAAATTGATTTAAATAAAAAAAAAATGTTTCAAATTTTAAAAATCAGATTTAAATAAAAAAAATCAGATTAAAATTTAAAAAAGTCAAATTTAAATTTTTAAAAAATCAGATTTAAAAAAAAAATCAGATTTAAATAAAAAAAAAATCAGATTTAAATAAAAAAAAACAGATTTAAATTTTAAAAAATCAGATTTAAATTTAAAAAAAAACATTTAAATAAAACAAATCAGATTTAAATAAAAAAAAATCAGATTTAAATTAAAAAAAAAGATTTAAATTTTAAAAAATCAGATTTAAATTTAAAAAAATCAGATTTAAATTTAAAAAAAAAAAACAGATTTAAATTTTAAAAAATCAAGATTTAAATTAAAAAAAAAACAGATTTAAATTTTAAAAAATCAGATTTAAATTAAAAAAAAACAGATTTAAATTTTAAAAAATCAGATTTAAATTTAAAAAAATCAGATTTAAATTTAAAAAAATCAGATTTAAATAATAAAAATCAGATTTAAATAAAAAAAATCAGATTTAAATAAAAAAAACAGATTTAAATTTTAAAAAATCAGATTTAAATTTAAAAAAAAACATTTAAATAAAACAAATCAGATTTAAATAAAAAAAAATCAGATTTAAATTAAAAAAAAAGATTTAAATTTTAAAAAATCAGATTTAAATTTAAAAAAATCAGATTTAAATTTAAAAAAAAAAAACAGATTTAAATTTTAAAAAATCAGATTTAAATTAAAAAAAAAACAGATTTAAATTTTAAAAAATCAGATTTAAATTAAAAAAAAACAGATTTAAATTTTAAAAAATCAGATTTAAATTTAAAAAAATCAGATTTAAATTTAAAAAAATCAGATTTAAATAATAAAAATCAGATTTAAATAAAAAAAATCAGATTTAAATAAAAAAAATCAGATTTAAATAAAAAAATCAGATTTAAATTTAAAAAATCGGGTTTTTTAATTTAAAAAAAAACTATTGTTATCCACTGTGATCAATATTATGACACTTTTGTAGTTCTAAAGAACAACTAGAAAGTATTAAAAAAGTATATTCTTTAAATGAGACGTTTTACTAGCGCCATTGCTTACGAGTAAATATCTTTGTAACACATTATAATCTGGGTATAATAAGACTAGGCCTCTCTATACACATAGAAAAAAGGGGGCTAAGTGAATGAATGGAATTCATCCAACCATGATGGAGAAAATGAACCCTCATGGATTTCAATAGTAATGTCATATATAATGCGTGCGAAAGCCACATGAGCACTAAATAAGCAAGCATGTAAATTAACACGATTGACAAGTTAATTCAAGTTTACATAGAGCAGTATGTCTCTTCTTTTTTTTTGGATATTATACCAAAAAAAAAAAAGCCCAGCTCTTTTTGGTTTCTTACTGAATGGAACTATAGAACCATGGCTGGCAAAACTGTGTAGCTCGCGTGCCACATCATGTGGTTAAAATTTACCTGTTAAAATGGGTGGCTGGTGAGCCACAGCTAGCTTTATGCAAGTTTCTAAACATAACAAGGAAATCTAACCACTAAAACGGCCACTACTGTAATTGGTGACGTCACACTGAGCTGTTTAGAAACTCTTCTGCTAATATTTATGCTAATGACTGGCCTCTATCCCTACCCATTTAAGATGGTTACCATACTCAAGGAACTCAAGGAGGAGGCTATTAAATACATTTTTATTTCACACAAAAATAAAACATTTTCTTACTTATGAAAATATTTTATTGTAGAAGTTTAGTAGATAATTACAGTTATTTTAAGGATTTTTCACAGAATATTTTATATTTAAGAGGCGCTACATCGCAAAATTACTTTGAAAAATCTCCACAAAGAGCTCTAGCATCGTTTTTCTATTGAGCCCATAGACCCGATGTTAAAGAAAAAACGTTAATTTTTAATTATTTTTCATATTTAAAGTTGTCTAATTTTGATTGTTCAAAGTGTAATGTGCTTTTTAAATATGTTTATCTAGTGATAGATCGTCAAAAAATTGAAAATTGGGCTTCTATTTTTAAAAAAAAGTATTTCAAACTCGCGAATTTTTAACTCTTATGTTAAACTCCATGGAGTAAGAAAAACACAACCATTAAAATGTTCATAAAAATACCTAAAAAATAATTTTAAAAACAGAAGAAGAAAAATGTATAAAGTAAACCACAGTGAAGCCAACGCATTGGCGCACGCGCTGTTTTTTTAAAATTATTTTTAGGTATTTTTATGAACATTTTAATGGTTGTGTTTTTCTTACTCTATGGAGTTTAACATAGAGTTCAAAATTTGCGATTATGAAATATTTTTTTAAAAATTTAAACACACTTTTCACTTTTTTGACGGTCTACCACTAGATAAACATATATTTAAAGTGCACATTGCACTTTGAACCATCAAAAAATTGGACAACTTTAAATATGAAAATAAACATAGTGCCGCGAGTGTGTATTTTAAAAATTAACATTTTTTCTTTAACATTAGGTCTATGGGTTCATTAGAAAAACGATGCTGGAGCTCTTTGTGGAGATGTTTCGAAGTAATTTTTGCGATGTAGCCTCTTAATTGAGAAAGCAAATCTCATTGGTTTTATTTTTGTTTGCTTGTATAGGTAATGAGTTAATGACAATTATTCGTAAACAAAGTCGGGATACGGGCAAAGTCATGTTTAATGATGGTAATCTGTGCTTTTGCAGTGGATTGTAAATTTCCTGGTCAGTATAGTGAATTTTATTCATTTTATTAAAATTGTGAAATGTGATAACATTTATTAAGCAAATAATTAAGTAACATCATTTTTAAAAAAAAAACATTATTAGTAAATTTATAATTAATTATTGATTTCAATGGTCAGAAAAATATTTAAACATATATAAATGTTATAAAAGCATTTAAAAGCTTTTAATGAAATATACGACGTTTCGATGTTGTGTAGCAGCAGCATCATCATCATCAGGTAAACACACTAAATAATACATAAAGACAGGTAATTAGAAATCGGGACATACAGAAGTTGGCTCCGCCCTTCTTATGACGACTGGTAACTTCTAATTGGTTTGTTGTGTGGTTCGACGTAGAAAAGGACGGAGCATGTGACGTCAGACTACATAACTAACCAATTAGAAGTTGCCAGTCATAAAAAGGGCGGAGCCAACTTCTGTATGTCCCGTTTTCTAATTGCCTGTTACATAAAGTAACCGTAGGCGTTAAAATGCGTTTCTAAGAACCTAGTTATAGAGGCTATACAGGTCTGACTATAATATATAATTTTCTGACTGAATAAATTCTAATTATTAAGGCTGTCTTTTTAGTCAAATACGCTGGTTAGAGACTAGAAGTCTGGTCGTTAAAAAAAAATAAGGTAATGTAATCAAGAGCTCTAGCCTCTAACAACGTTCTTTGATTGAAAATGTCATTTTCTGGTTATATACCTTAAATGATAAGAATTTATTGAGTGCAAAGATTTTTTTTGTTGCGAATTCAATTTCAGTCCAAAGGTGACCTTTAGCTTAAATTTGAATAAAATGTTGCAATTTACCCTTGTTAACAATCTTTTGGTTTTTATTTCTCATTAAGTTACGTCTACTACAAGCAGACTTTTTATTTAATTTATTGTCTTTTTTTTTGTGTTCATCATGGAAAGTCCAATTTTATATGAAGAGAAAGCTAACAATTTCAAGAATAACTAAATCACGCACAAAAAAAATTATTAACGGTTTTCATCTTTGTCTGAAAGTATATTTTTTTTTTGCTTGGCTTATAAATAAGTTATTTTAATTAATTTTTCTTCATATACTTTATGTGAAAGAATTTTTTTCTTAAATTTGATTTGACAGTGAAATTTTGTTAAGATTGAAATTGGATGAAGGGTAAGTTTTATATTGTTTGAAAATGTTGTCTAAATCAGCGGTCGCCAACCTTTCGGACCTCACGGACCACTAAATTCAAAATTTTAAATCTCGCGGACCACTAATATGATTTTTTTTTAAAAAAAGATAAATACGTTTGTCAAATAATGATCAGATAACTTCCATTTTATTAATAGAAAATCTTTAAAGGTTGTTTGATTGTAATAAAATTATTAAAGTTAGTTTAATTATTCCAAAATAATTGAAGCTTAGGGGAAAAGCTTGTGGTGGGGGGAAACTGAACGAAATGTAGCTCTCGCGTGCCGAATTTTACGAGAACCGTACTAGGCTCTAGTACATTTCGTGAATTTAGTGCAATATAGAAAGGCGAAAATTGCCATTCAGAATAGAAGAATTTATTAAGAATGTTTTTTTGTTGTTTTATTATTATTAAAACAAAAATAAATGCAAATATTGTCCAGATTTTTTTGTGGACCACCAAAAATGGCTCACCGGACCACCTGTGGTTCACAGACCACCGGTTGACGACCGCTGGTTTAAATAATTAATCGTTCTTTGTTTATAAGTAGTCGTTGTGTTTTTGTGTCTCAACTCTCATGTTGCACTTCATATTTAAGGCCGGGCGCAAATTAGGGAACCAAACGAGCGAGAAACCAGCAACCGAATTATGATCACGTAACAAGAAAGTAGTTGCTGGCACACAATGGTTGCTTGTTCCCTCTGCTCACTATACTGAGCACAGGCAACATCCACCTGCTACTGTTGCAAGCTACCATTTTGGTGCCTGCAACTGCAGTGGTGGCGCTAGTGTAACATCACCAGCAACAGTCTCTGGGGACTGTTGCTGGTTACAAGCTCATTTTGTTGCCTAATTTGCTACGGGCCTTAGATACTAAGATATTTCCAAAGCATTATTCAGGCTAACAGTATATACCGTCTGTAGAGATGTAGTATTTCCCGTAAAGGTTGCGTTAATTTATAAGCATAGTCTGTCGAACTCCACGTAATATAACAGGCTACCACCTCCCCCTAGTGGCACATATCCGGTACAATAAATGGACAGACAGAAATTCGAATGATTTTTTTTTAGTTTAGTTTGGGATAAATTGTACGAAAAAAAATATTGAAATATATTATCACAAAATAAATATGACAAGTCAAAGTAATTTATTTTTGGAGCATTCGGGGGGGGGGGGGTTCTGTGCGTGGCACAGTTTCCACATGCCTTAATACGGGCCTGATTACAAAACGACAGAAAAAGCAGATTTTGAAAACTGAAACAACAATCAGCAGTATACTCAAGATAACACCACAACAATTTTGTGAGGTTTTGTTTTTGTTTTTGGATCTCATGACAGCAACTATCGTGAAAACTATCATCGTCAAAACGAGGCTTTAGGCTTGATTATTAAGTTTATTAGTCTATTTATGCCAACATTGGTCCATTGCAAAATGCAAAATAGGCCTATACAAATAATAAAAGTTCAAGGGATAGAACACACTTTATTTTATATTTGTTTTAGAAGAAAGCAATGAGAAAAAAAAAGTAATGTTTTAGAAACTAGAAGAGTAATTGAATCACTTAGGATTTTTTAAAATTATTTTTTGGTATTTTTTTTTAAATAAACTTGTATTTGTTTTTGTACTTTTGGGTATTTTATTATTAGCCACGAATAGCATCCAATCTAAGTTTTTGAAGTTTTTATATAGGTTGTGCCGAAACCGCGAAATAAGGCGAAAAACTGCACAATCTTCTGCATAGAGGCTAGATCTATATAAGCGGCTGCTAATCGGAAAAAAGTAACCATATGTTTATTTCAATTTATCGATTTTTTTTTGGGAGAGGGGAGGGGGGGGGGGGTTTCAATTGCAAGTTCCAAAAAAAAAAATCTATTTATTGTTTAACATATTTTAATGGTAAATATTTAAATGCAAATTTTAGACGAATATATTTATATCTTTTCTAAGAAGAAGAAAAAAATTATACAGTGTATTATAATTTCGAAAATATTGATTTTCATTTATCTTTTTTCTTTAGATTGGTACAGAAATACAACAAAAAATTTGTATTTTCTGCACATTCATTTACTATTCTAGTTTTCAAAGCGCTCAACTTGTGTGTTTCTGTTATAATATAAATCTTTGTTGTTTTTGTGCCGTTTTTTTATTCCTCTTTGTGTTATTTTACTGTGTTCTTTAAAGGTTTTTTTTTCTTCTGTTATTACTTTATGTATGCATTTGAAAAATGCAATATAGATTTGTGGGTGAATGGTAAACCCTTAAGAGCTTCTTGATAGCAAAATTCTATAGGATCAGAAAACAGTGAGAAAGAGAGAGCGAGCGAGCTCTTGCATTAACTTTCTATATTGCAATTTCTATTGAAGTCTCTAATATCAACTCTAGTTCCGCATGGCGCCTTTTATACAAAAGGCCCCAAAAGGAAAGGAAAAAAAAAAGTGTGCCCCGTAATTTATCGGCACAATCGCAGGCCACAGAAAAATAAGGTTGAATTTATGACTTTACGAGCCATTTAGCAAAGTGAAATTGGAAGCTGAAAAACTTGGGTAAAAAAAAGGGGTGAAATTAATCCATATATATATAAACCATATATATATATAGTGTATAATGTAGATTCCGATGTTACTACAGTCAATCTACGGAATCAGTCAATCTGCAGATTGTCTAGGCAATCTGCAAAAGCACCAAACTGCTTGTGAATCTGCAAAATTCAATATATTGTTGAATTTTGCAGATTTCACTATAGTAGGTTGGTTGTTGTGCAGATTGCCTGATTCCACAGATTGACAGTAACATACAGTATAGATCTACAGTATATTGCAAAGAGTCGATTACAATTACAAAAAAAAAACTCTGCATGCAACCGGTTTGGCCTATGGCAGAGGGACCTTAAGATTCATGTGCTGCAAGATGCATTGTCAATATACAGTATAATAACTACAAAAAAAAATAACCTGAATTGCAAATATAAAAAATATATATAAATGCAGTCATGAAAAGTTAAACCCACAATTTATTAATGACATCATCAATAGCCTGTTTAGGAAGAGCATTTTATTCCATTCCTAGATATGGATCTGCATATTTATAGAATGCTATTATGTTGTATAGGTTTTTCTACATATTGTGCGTATATATAATAGGCCTACTATATAGCCATGCACTATAAGGACCTCTATAATGTAACAACTATTGTTTTAAGTAGGGATGTCCAAAAAATGTAAGCAAAATGTATTTGCAACGGTTTACAACTGATACTTTCAGTAATTGAAAAGATGCATTTTGTGGGTAATTCTATATAACTACGTTAGAGACCAATTACCTCCAGAAATTTCTTGTCAAAATATTGTCAAGAATTATTCAACGATTACCAAAATGATTTTTAAAATTTAAAAAAAGTGATTAATATAATTTAAAAAATTAAAAATCAGTTGACTTCAGATAAATGAACTTTATCAGATGGGTGCGCCACCAAACAACAGACATTGGCAACAACAAAAAAAAAACCCAAAGTCTACTCCTCTACTCGAATTTTGATCGTGTTGTCACCAGCTCAGATTACTTTCATTTCAAAGTACTATGGATTTAATATTTGAATTATTCCACATGGAAGGTTGTAATGACTTGAATATGAATAGGGAATACCTATATGTCCAGTAAGGAATTCTGGAAATGTGAGGTGACAACCTTTGCCACAAAAATGAATTGGGAGGGGGGAGAGACTCTGGTTTTTGGGAAATTTAAAATGGCGTCGTTTGGTGACTGAGGAAAAGTCACTTCATTTTTAAGTTGTTCTATGGTTTTAATGCATTATTTTAAAATTTAAACATTGTTATGGTAATCGTTGAATAATTCTTGACAATATTTTGAAAAGATATTTCTGGAGGTAATGGTCTTTTTAAAGAGCACCATTTTTGTTGTTGTTGTTGTTGTTGAGGGTCTCGAAAGATCTACATCAGACTGTGAGTTTGGTAATTCCAAATATGGGGAATGAAAATAAATATTGATTCCATTTAATGTTTAGGCCTATGCTTATAGTTGGTGTTTTGAAAGTGTAGCCTACATGCAAGTAGGTATATAGATCTAAGGGGTATAGATCTACCCACCATAAAATGTTAAAGAAAGGTATACAGGGGCCTACACAAACCACAAATCCCCCCAAATACGTGCATGGTCACCAGTCGTGTATACCCCACCACCAAATTTAAGAGAGAAGAGAAGAAGAAATTAAAAATTAATTTAAAAAATATAAAAAAATAAGTAAATAACGTAATTTTGTGATTTAACCTATAGTTACAAGAACAATAAAATTAAGAGCCTAGATACATCGTTTAATGTAGGCGCTGCGGTCGTTATTGATTTAAAAATGATTTTTTAACATTTTTTCTCCAGTTTTGTTGAAGTCACATAAAAATGAATAGAAAAATAATTGCACGTGCTAACCTTATAAAAAGGAAAACATCGTGAAGCCAATAAATTAATGCACGTGCTATTTTTTTTTTGTTTAAGTCGTTTTTTAACGAGAGTTCTTCAAATGTTTGTGGGATCGTTTTTTGGTTCTATGGAATTTAACATGGAGTTAAAAACGTAAGATTTTAAATGTTATTAAAAAAAAGAAAAATAGGACCTTTTCAAAATTTTTATAATACGAAAGCTTAAAGAACAATACTTTTTGTTGCATTTTGCGCTTTACTGTGTGATGGAGGACTGTGTAGCTAGGCTGTTAAACAAAAAAACATGTTTTTTGTGATAAAAAAGGGTATAAAAAGTAAGGAAAAACAAGATCTAATCCCCTCTTGTCTTGCTGGTGTAGTGGTTAGTGTCTCACTCCCCGTGCAGGGTGAATTATTTTCAAATAATTAAGAAGGTTGTTGACAAACAAACAAACGAATTATGAAGTTAAATAAAAGCGAGTAAAAAAACTAAAAGAAAGAATTTTCTCATTACAATCACTGAGTTAATTAGTTTAAATTATGAAAAGTGACAAATTGATTACAGACAATTTCGATTGCATTTAAAGGGGTTAACGCGAGAGAGGTTCTCCGCATTTATGCAATTCCCTGGGGCCCCTTGTCCTCTTTGTCCTGCGGTTCCCCCACTTGTCCACCTCTGTGCCATTATATCATCATCATCATCTCTCTCTTGAAATAGAAAAGGTACAGTGTACTATACGTAGTGTAGAACTGCAAGATTTGTTAAAGGTAAATTACTTGTATTCTGACAGTGTAACTCTCACGTATAGATGAATTTAAGCAAAGCAAAAGCCTGGCCCTGCTTGAACGCTTGCTATAGCTCCAGCGAACTGAGCGACATGTCCATCCGAAGCTTATTGAAGAAATAAAAGCTATAGAAATGTGTTTAGACTATGGAATTCTCTTCTAGCACATAGATCTAGTTCTGGTTTAGGACGAATTCAATTTGACGATGATGTCTAAACTTTGTCTAAATAACAATCACTTAAGCCTCGTTTTCACGATGATAGTTTTCACGATAATAGTTTTCACAATGTAGTTGCTGTCATGACATGCTATCACGAGAACTATCATCGTGAAGACCACATGATATAGTAACTATCACACTGTTGCGATAGCACAATCACACTATCTCGTTTGACTAGATATAGTTGATAGTACTATTGCGACAGTGATCGTAACTATAATAGTTGTTGAGTCAACTTGAGTGACCGCTTGTAGGAAAAATACCCACTTTATAGAGAAATTTGGCTTCTGGAGGGAGAGAGGCAACACTGTTGTTGACAATGATATCTGTGAAGTAGACGTCACACTGTCATGAGTCATGACAGACAACTATCACGTTACTTCAAGACATGTAGACAGTTGCTATCGTGAGAGTGAACTATCGCAACTTTCATGACATTTACTCTCATGAATCGCCGTGAAAACGAGGCTTTATGATTTGGAGTTGTCTCTCCTTCAACAGGTTGAATCTCCACTTTTGCTCCCCTACCCCCTTTCTTCATCCTTAAGAAATCAGCGCCATTACCCACCACCAAATTTTTTACTATGCCATTATTAATCGAAGATAAATTTAAATATCTTGGCTTAACCTTATCAAACGACATGCTTTGGAAAGAACACGTAGATGGGCTGCGTTTTCTTCAATGCACCCTTAAACATAGTAAAGAAAATATAAAAGAAGTATGTTATTTTACCTTAGTCAGACCTATGTATATTAGAATAATGTTCCCCAATTTGGAGCCCATTTAGAAGTAAACTTAAAGCACGAAATAGGAAATAGTACCGCATAGGACTGAAAGGAAGATACGTTTATACTGACAGTGTATCTCATATGCTTTAGGAACTCAAATGGGAATCATTAGCAGGCCGAAGAAATGACCAAATCCTTGCCCTTTTCGGACGTTTACTGACAGATGATAATATTGTCCTATAGTACTTAATGACTTACTGAATATACATCCCAGCAACGGAAGACATGGGCATTCAAAAACTTTAAAAGCATTAATGGCTAGAACTGATACATATTTTTGGTCTTTTTTTTTCTCCCAAATGTTATTAGACTATGGAATTCTCTTCCAGTTGATAGTTTTTTGTTAGAACGATTTCAATTTAACAATGATGTCTTGTTTTACCTGAATGACAATCATTTGTGGTTGGGAACAATCCCCCCCCCCCTTTCAGTGGCGTAGCTATGACTTGGTTGCGCCCCCGCCACTTAAAACTTTGCGCCCCCTTAGCTACCTCTCCACATAGCCCTCGCATACTGGGTGGGGGTACTACTTTGATCAACGGCGGAACAGGTCTGAACAACAGTAGGAACAGTCGGAAGGTTAGGAAAGGTTAGGAAATTAATCATGTTGCAGGGGCTCTGGGGGCGCAGCCCCCCATTTTTTAAAGAATTATTAAAAGAAATTTGTCCATTGTTCCGACCGTTCTTCCCGTTAATCAAATTAGGGAACAGTCGAACAATGGACTAATTTCATTTAATAAGAATAATTCTTTAAAAACTGGAGGCTGCATCCCCAGCCACCCTGCAACGAGCTTAGTTTAATTAACCCTAACCTTCCGACTGTTCCTACAATTTTTTCGAATATTCCTACCGTTGTTCCTCCATGCCCATTGATCTCTATGAAGATTTACTGGTGCAACTATGTAGTTTTTCAAAGTAAATATTAAATGAAAGTCGATTTATTTTTGAAATTAACTGAATAAATTAAGCGAGCGATTCGGAATCACTCGCGTAATTTATTCAATTATTTTTGAAAAAACATAACTTTCATTTAGTTTTTCGCGCCTCCAACCCTCCTGCGCCCCCCGCAGTTTTGGGTGCCTAGCTACGCTACTGCCCCCCCCCCTTATCACATTGTTTTTTTAAGCTGACTGCAGGTGTATACTGAGTTGAATTGAATTTATGCTACCTGCTACCAGTTTGCTGATGCAGGTCATCAGATGTGTGTAATCGGCGCCACTGTTCGACATTTCTGACGCAATCTGTTAAAAATTGATCAGCGGACTTTCCAATAACTTCCAAATTTCATATGAAAAAAGGACCAGAAAAATGAACCCACGTGAATTTCTTATTTTATCCTTATGGTGACATTCTTATAGCACACCCTGTAGTGGCAGAGAATCTTTTTTTCTTCTTCTTTTTCTTCTTCTTCTGAAAAGAGAGGCTTTGTGGCTCACAAACGCCCTCCTCCCCTCCCTTTTCTTAAGGGCGTGGTGTAAATCGATTAAAACTAGAATATAGTTTGTCAATACATATACAAAAGGGAAGGGTCTTGCGTTTTTATTGTAAAGTTTCTTATACGCTTGTTTGTTATCCACTTTTAAAGCCAACCCACTTGAATAATGATGATGATTGACAGCGTCATTCATTATACAATGGGTTGGTACTTGAATAGAGGTCACGCCTCTTAGGAGGTTGGGTCTTTTGAAATGAAACAGCATGCTCAATGGCTCCATTCATTGAAAAAGCAGCCTATAATAAACTTGATGTTGCATTATTAACTATATGCATGGTTATATTATTTTCAAACCAAAAAAAAATAAAAAAATATACGACTTTCTATCGTGTGTTAGCTGCTACCTAGCGTCAGTTTGACACATGAAGTTGCCAAAAGTAGAAAAAGTCATATTTTTGTACGTTTTTTTTTTTTTTCGGTTTTAAAAAAATAATTTGTTTTTGGAGCGTAAACGCTTCAAAAAGTGCGTGTTTTTTTAAGTCTGGTGTAACCGGCGCAACCTCTTATAAAAACGGTTAAAAGTAAGAGGTAAGCGAAGGAAAAAAAAAACACAAAAAACAATGATGACATCATCGCGCGCACGTGCCGTTTTAACGCGCCAAATCAAGTATAGCATATAAGTTGCTCTCGAAAGGGCCCTTCTTGCCTGGTGTGTGTATGTGTGACAAAAGGGCATTTGGTTTTTGTTGTGCAAAAAACAACCTTCTCGAGTGTGAAAGAAAGTGTTCGGGGTTTCGTGTGTCATTTGTGTCCCCGTGTTTCGCGTTTTATTTATAGAACGGCGACCGATTAATGCTCAGGTGCTAAGAATGCCTCGGCCGGGACGAAACACATACAGTGACCAAAAACCGCCTTATTCGTACATTTCTCTAACGACAATGGCAATACAAAGTGCACCGGACAAAATGATGACACTAAATGAAATATATAAATTTATAATGGATCGGTTTCCTTTTTATCGTAAAAATACGCAAAGGTGGCAAAATTCTTTACGACATAATTTGTCTTTTAACGATTGTTTTATTAAGATTCCTCGTCGTCCCGATCGACCTGGTAAAGGTAGTTACTGGGCGCTACATCCCGGTTGTGGTGATATGTTTGAAAATGGTAGTTTTCTACGTCGTCGTAAACGGTTTAAGTTGCCTAGAATGGACAAAGATGCATTAGTGGCCGGTTTAGCCTCATTGAGTAGCCCGTTGAAACCGTTGGAAGCGTCGCAAACCTCCAACATTATTCAGGAACAGGCTAAATTAAGATTATCAGCATTGGCGCCAGGAACACATTTGCAACCTGTGCATCCATCATCCTATGTCACATCTGTTCCTTCGTCAACCTATAAGCAACCATTTACTATAGAAAATCTAATAGCGCCAGATAATAATAATCGTAGTCAAGTGCCCATTATGCCACAACCGATAATGGCGCGAACTTTACCGCCAAATTTTCATTGTGCCCTATCGGCACTTCACGGTGCCGTCACCTCAGCATCGTGTTTTCCCTCATGTACAGCATCTTCCTTTGCATCTCCTTTATCGTTGGCCGCCGCAAGTTTAACTTCTGCCGAGTTTCATCACTTGTATGCGGCTGCGGCTGCCGCTAATGGGGTACCTTTAAAACCGGCAGCAACGCATGCACTGACTGCCGTACATGCAATGTCGGGTTTACCGTTGACGGTGACCGCGCATTCGATGCCAGTCAAGCCACATTTAGTGTCCGGACTTCATTTTGCGACTTCGCCAAACGGTGGAGTCTCGGCGACGGCGGCGGCGGCCGCGTTTTCGGAGTCGATGCATTTAGCTCGGCTTTCGAGTGTACATGCTGCTGCGTCGACTGCCGCCGCTTTGAATAGCATGCATCATCATCATCAACATCATCATTCATCACCGCACGATGGATTGGCACCTTCGTGCACGCCAAGTCCGAGACCCGATTCGATCTCCGGTGAGTCCGTTTGTTCGAGCGACAGAATACTGGACGTTTCTTCGGACGGAGAATCCTCTCCAAAACATGTTTAAGGTCCTATTAGCTCTCCCTCTCTCTTCACCTGTAACACTTATAGAGGCCTGTTTTAAGTTAGGCTTAAAAAAAAACTATGTCCTTATAGATCAAGGTCCCCATTGTAGTTCTATTACTGTGATATAATGTTTCTGTCTGTATATTTTAGTCAATATCACACCACTCTAAAAATGGGTTTTACAATAATAGCATCTTGTCCTGGGTCTGGGTACATGGGCCTGGGTACATGGGCCACTCCAGAGTTATGACAAAATTATGATTTTTTTTTAAGTGGAAGAAAATCACATATATTTTAAATCACGCATTTTAAAATTGATTTTTTTAATTATGTTTAAAATTTCAAATAAAAATAGTAACAAAAGCAAATAAATTAAAAATAGGCCTATACTTAATTAACGGCCATATTCGAAAATCATATATAACTAATTAAAAGCAAAATCTATAATTTTTAAATCAAGTCTAAACATAAAAAAAACCCTTCAAAAAGTTACTATAGGCCTATATATAGTTTTTTTTTTGGGGGGGGGGGCTTTTAAGTAAGCTTATAGCTTTGTATTTAAGGCCTGGTTTCCATTGGGTTGAATGAAAATTTTCAACTTTTTTTCAAAATTTCAACTGGTGAAAAATAGAAGAAACGTGGTCCCGTTAATGATTTGTTAATATGCGAGCCGGGGGGACACGTGTGTTCTAATTTTTCACCCGTTGAAATTTTCTTATGCCTTGTTTCCACTGGGTTAAAAATTTCAAACTTTTTGACAATTTCAACTGGTGAAAAATTTGGAAAACACGTGGGGTCTCAGCCCCATTCATTATCATAAAGCGGGGCCCCCCCCCACGTGTCTTCCGATTTTTCAACAGTTGAAATTTTGAAAAAAAGTTGAAATTTTCGAACCAATGGAAACACAAGGCATTAAAGTTCAAAATTTCGCCCCCAATGCATGGAAACAAGGCCTATAAGCAATATTATATTTTTAAGACTTTCTTAATAGGCGATTTTCATTTTTTTTTAACCTAATACATCTATGCAAAGTATTTAGATGGTTTGTTGGCGCTTCTAGTTTCCAAACACACTTTTATTTTTTGCCTTAAAGTTGCTACTAAAATGTTGTGACTAGAAAGTTCCTTTGACAACAACAACAAAAATCCTACCATGACAAGAAGCAAGCACATGAAAGTAGGCCTATTATAATTATGGAAAAAAAAAATTGTGTTTAATGCAAAGCATTTAATTAATTTACACTGGCGTTTAGATTTGAATTCAATAGAATTGATTTATTAACATCTTACATAAAGCGTTAATAATGAACTTTAAAATAAATAAAAAAATAAATAAAAATTCAAATTTTTTTACGAAAAGAAAACAAAAAAAAATATAGAAACCATTTTTTTGGTGGTTTTAACCCGAAATCATCGATTTCTAAATCGCGATTTAAACCGGTTATACAAATCATGCACAGTGATTTTCAATCGTAAAACAAACCCGTGGTGACGGCCTGCATTAGGACACATAATTTGATTTGCACCAATTTGCTAATAGGCCTATTATATGGTTTTTTGTAAGGTCCTTTTTTATAATTTGGCCCTGGCAAAAGAGATATTTATACTGTATAGCACTTTAAATTTAAGGCCCTCTTAAAAATGATTTTTAACAACAACAACAACAAAAATATAAAGTTGGTTAGAAAATAGACGAGTAAAATATTCACGATGAACAGAGGTGTACTGGCCATCGGGCAGCTCTGGCAAATGCCATAAGGGCCGGTATTCAATTGGGCCGTTTTTTTTTTTTTTTTTTTCAAAAGATATTTTCAATCCAGTAAAAAATTTAAAAAAGAGTGGGTTATTTGTCTCCATATACAACTGTGACACAATGACAACAAACACCGGCCTGCACAGTTACTGTGCGTAGGTTAAAAAAGTGTTTTCAATAAATTGAATCTCGGGTCACAGGAAATAATTGATAATTTAGCTGAAACAAGTGCATTAATTACTACAAAACCCATCTTATTCCGTAAAAAAATGGTTTATAAAATAAATAATTCAAATGAATGAACGTTTGTTGTTGCAGATTTGTTTAAAGAAAATGTGGGCCGGATATATATATCTTCAAAATGCCAGGGCCAAATTATTTTCTCAAGCACGCTTCTGACCATGATAGAATCTCTATCTTTCGAAAAAAATAAACGTTTTATAGCGGTAGATTTAAAAAAAAATATATTAGATCTATCACCATTTTCAATACTTTTGAAACAATAACGAAGCCATGCATGGCGGCCATTCAGTATAGGCTGTTTCTTCATGAAATTACTTTTTAAGTGGGTTATATTTGACTTTTATACTCTTCTAGTTTCGAAAGAAAGGGTTTGTTAAATGTATGCCTGTATATAGTTCTAAAAGCCATGCATATATAGAGCCTATAATTCTTTATTTGTTGTAAATAGGTTGTTTTTTTTTTGTTTAAATTTTATTTTGAAAAGTGAGCCATTTGTCCTATATTATACACCTGAGTTACAAAGTAATTTTAAGGGTCCTTATTGCGTATACATCATGAAACACGTTAAACACGTATCGCAAACATAGCAAAATACATGAAAAAATTAAGCACTTTCATTTCATTTATAAATGAAATGAAAGTGTTTAATTTTTTCATGTATTTTGCTATGTGTGGCAGCCATGTTTTCAAGTGAACCATTTATAAATTTGTTCATTGATGAAAAATATCAGCAAATTGAGGTATTTTCAAAATAATGTTTTCAATTATGAAACCGTTTTTTTTTTTTGGAAAAGGGGGGGGGGGGTGGTTGATAATGGTTTCTGGATGACAAAAACAATTTGTGAAGATTTTCCTCCAAACATTGTTTTGAAAACTGTGTGAGAAAAAAAAAATAATCATAAAATTATGCAAAAATGTCCCTGAGGAAAGAAGTTATATCAAAAGCTGCAACAGTCACTTTCAACACAAATAGTCAAAACTGCAAATCGAAGTACATTTTGTTAAAAGTTTTGTAAAATTTATATTTAATTTTGCTCAAATTTATATACATTTTACATTTTTGTCCAAATTTCTAAATATTTTCTACTTTTCATCCAAATTTCTAATTATTTCCTACTTTTCATCCAAATTTCTAAATATTTTTTTCCTTTTCATCCAAATTTCTAAATATTTTTCCTTTTCATCCAAATTTCTAAATATTTTTTTCCTTTTCATCCAAATTTCTAAATATTTTTTTCTTTTCATCCAAATTTCTAATTATTTTCTACTTTTTATCCAAATTTCTAAATATTTTTCCTTTTCATCCAAATTTCTAAATATATTTTTCTTTTTCATCCAAATTTCTAAATATTTTTTTCCTTTTCATCCAAATTTCTAAATATTTTTTTCTTTTCATCCAAATTTCTAAGTATATTTTTCTTTTTCATCCAAATTTCTAAATATTTTTTTCCTTTTCATCCAAATTTCTAAATATTTTTTTCTTTTCATCCAAATTTCTAATTATTTTCTACTTTTTATCCAAATTTCTAAATATTTTCTACTTTTTATTCAAATTTCTAAATATTTTCTACTTTTTATTCAAATTTCTAAATATTTTCTACTTTTTATTCAAATTTCTAATTATTTTCTACTTTTCATCCAAATTTCTAATTATTTTCTACGTTTCATCCAAATTTCTAATTATTTTCTACGTTTCATCCAAATTTCTAATTATTTTCTACTTTTCATCCAAATTTCTAAATATTTTCTACTTTTCATCCAAATTTCTAATTATTTTCCTTCTTTTCATCTAAATTTCTAAATATTTTGTACTTTTTATCTAAATTTCTAAATATTTTGTACTTTTTATCAACATTTCTAAATATTTTATACTTTTCACCCGAAATTTCAAACAACATATCTGAAATTTCAAACAAAATATCTAAAATTTCAAACAAAATATCTAAAATTTCAAACAAAATATCTGAAATTTCAAACAACATATCTAAAATTTCAAATAAAATATCTGAAATTTCAAACAAAATATCGGAAATTTCAAACAAAATATCGGAAATTTCAAACAAAATATCGGAAATTTCAAACAAAGTATGTAATTAGAAGTATGAACCCATTATGATTGAAATTTTAGATATTTTGTTCGAAATTTCCGATAATTTGTTCGAAATTTCAGATATTTTGTTTGAAATTTCAGATATTTTGTTTGAAATTTTAGATATTTTATTTGAAATTTTAGATATTTTGTTTGAAATTTTTGATATTTTGATTGAAATTTCAGATAGTTTGTTTGAAATTTCAGATAGTTTGTTTGAAATTTCAGATAGTTTGAAATTTTAGATAAAATAACAAAAAAAAACCTTATGTCCTTTACAGGGCTCCGTAGGGATTAGGATTATTCTTATATTATTAGATTTTTTGATTTTTCATCGATCCACATCTAAAGTTTCATGTTTAAATTAGATCTCTATAGTACAAGCTATACTGTATAAAATAAACCACTTGAAATAGATCTATGTATAAAGCACAATTAATATACAACAGCATCAGATTCGAAACTAGAAAGAACAAAACTATTCCTTATTTCATGTTTTGATTTTTTAAAAAAAATGTTAAAAAGAGATTTTAAGTAGGCCCTATGTTAGAAACAATAAAATGACAAGTGAATGAGGTTAAATGCATATTCTCATTGATGATATAGCTTGAGCAATGATTATTATCAATTTATCACTGTATTTAAGAGCCTAGATACAGCGTTTAATTCAAAATTTCTCCAAATGTAGGCGCTGCGATCGTTGTATAATTATTTAAAAATGATTTTTAACTTTTTTTTCTCCACATTTTGAAGTCACATAATAATTAATAGAAAAATAATTGCACGTGCTAACCTTGTAAAAAGGAAACAACGTGAAGCCAATAGATTAATGCACGTGCTAATTAATTTGTTATCGTTCTAAGTCGTTTTTAACGAGAGTTCTTCAAATGTTTGTGGGACGGTTTTTGGTCTAATAGGATTTAACATTGGAGTTTAAAAAACGTACGTTTTTAAACGTTATTAAAAAAATAGAAGGACCTTTTCAAAATTTATAAAAAAGAAACATCGTGAAGTCAATACATGAAAGCACGTGCTAAGTTTTGTGTTATTGTTCTAAGTCGTTTTTAACGAGAGTTCTTCAGATGTTTGTTGGACGGTTTTTTGGTCCAATGGGATTTAACATGGAGTTTAAAAATGAACGATTTTGAACCTTGTTTAAAAGTAGAAGGACCTTTTCAAAAATTATATAAATCGAGCACTTAAAGAGCAATACTTTTTATTGCATTTTGTGCTTTACTGTATTTTAAATGAGCGATTGTGAGACTAATTCTTGCAAGTTTAGTTAACCCCATATTAATAACACTTATTTGTCTCGTTGTCGTCTGCCGCAAAACAACAAGATGGACGACGTGTATCCAGGCTCTTAACGATATTTTTTTTTCCTTCCCGAAACTCTAAATTGTCAGAGGTTGTAAATAAAAATAAAAAATTTCAAATTTTGATAGAAAGTTTAGTTTCATGATATCATCATAAAAAATACTATTACTTCATTTGCTTACTATTCTAATTAGGCCTACATATTTTTAGAAGAAATTCGTGTTATCAATGAATACCAAACGTTTTGAAAAATAATATAAATTTGTGAAATTTGTTAAATTCTGTGATATATATGTATTTCAATTTTAACATCAAAAGCTGTTCAACAACAAGGAATAGCTTTTTAAATTAAACCCTTCAGGATAAATCTATGCATATTTTTTTTTTTAAATTTTCGTTAAAATTGTGAGCCTTTTTTTGCGAAAATGATTACCATTGTTGACTAATAATAATAAAAATGTCTAGTGTTGTTCGCCAAAAAAATTATGGTCACAAAAAAATCTAGCCAGCCCAATTTAGAAATAGAATTAAAAAGACCATTAGGTCTACCTTCAGACATTTCTTGGCAAAAAAATATATTGTCAAGAGAGGTGCCCAACGATTGCCAAAACGATTTTTAAAATTTAAAATAAGTCATTAATATAATTAAAAACAAAATTAAAAATCATTTGACTTCCTATAAACGGACTTTTATCAGACAGATGCGCCACCAAACAACAGACATTGGCAATAAAAAAAGCCACCAAAGTATACTCCTCTACTCGAATTTTGATGTGTTGTCACCTCGCATTACTTTTAATTCCCTATTCAAATACATTTATTCACTACTCCTATCAAAGTACTTTATGGCTTGATTTTGAATTATCCCACCTGCCACGTGATTCTCTCGAGTTGATTAAAAGGTTGAATTGAGTTGAATGTGAACAGCGAATATATGTATTTGATTAAGGAATTATAGAAAAGTGAGGTGACAACCTTTGCCACTAAATTGAGGGGGAGACTTTATTTTTTTAGAAATTTAAAATGGCGTTGTTTGGTGACTCGTGAAAATTCACTTCATTTTTTTTAAGTTTTTTTTTTGTTAGTTTAATGACTTATTTAAAATTTTAAAAATTATTTTGGTATATAGTCATTGAATAAGTCTTGATAATATTTTGACAAGAAATGTTTGGAGGTAATATAGTCTCTTTAAGAGGCTACATCGTAAAATTACTTTGAAAAATCTCCACAAAAGAGTGCTAGCATCGTTTTTTCTATTGAGCCCATAGGGTCTATGGGCTCAATAGAATGAAATGTTAAAGGAAAAGTGTTAATTTTTAAAATACACAGTTAGTGGGGGCAATATGTTTATTTTTCATATTTAAAGTTGTCCAATGTTAAGTTTTCGAAGTGCAATGTACACCTTAAATATATGCTGATCGAGTGATAGAATGACAAAAAATTGTTAAGTGCGGTTATATTTTTAAAAACTATTTCAAAATCGCGAATTTCTAACTCTCATTTTAAACTCCATTGAGTTCGCTCAAATAGGAAAAAAAATCCATTAAAATGTTGGTAAAATACGTAAAAATAATTTAAAAAAAACTATAGACAAAAAAATCAGCACGTTTGCTAATGTGTTGGCTTCAGTGTGGTTTAATTGTGATTTTTTATAATTATTTTAACGTATTTATTACCAACATTTTAATTGACGTTTTTTTTTGCTTACAAGCGCATACTCAATGGAGTTTAACGTAAGAGTTAGAAATTCGCGATTTTGAAATAAGTTTTTTAAAAATAGAACCGCACTTAACAATTTTTTGTCATTCTATCACTGGATCAGCTATCGATCGATCTATCTATCGACTTATTTAAGGTACACATTGCACTTCGAAATACTTTGAAACTTTAAACATGAAAAATAAACATATTGCCGTAACTGTGTATTTTAAAAATTAACATTTTTTTTTTAACATATTGGGTCTATGAGCTCAATAGGAAAAACCATACTGCCGATCTTTGCGGAGATTTTTCGATGTAATTTTGCAATGTGTGGCTTCTTAAACAATTTAAATACTGTATATTAGTCCTGTTGTAAATTCCAACTAAATTGGCTTAAATCTATTATATACAGAAGCCAAAGTTATACCATTGTCTAGAGTTTAATTTTTCAGCTACTTTTGAATGCATCAAAAATTCCCTGCACATTTTTTTAACCATTTTTACAACAGTATATGTATGGCTGCTACCAGGTGTGAATGGTGCAAGAGGATAGAACCTGTACTTATACCCCGTGAAGTACATTTATGACCAGACAATAATCACAATAAGCATATAATTCCATAGGGCCCTAGAGGTCAGAAAAATAAGAAAAAAAGGTTGTAGGCCCTAAATATAGTCCAATAATAATAATAATAATAAAACAAGGTTGGTGGAAACGGTTGTGTGAACTATAAATTAGGCCCCTCTAAATAAGTGCCTATATCATAAATAGGAAAAATGTGTTATTTTAAGAGGAACGGTAAATTGTTTGGGGTGGTAAATTAAGGGGTTCAAAACTGACAACTTTTGTTGCAAGCAGTATAAAATAAAGATAATTATAATCGCTCGTCAATAATAATTTAAATCATTAAATCATGATCGTTAATAATTTTAGTAACTTCTTAAGAAATATTTTTATATTATCAAGAATCTCACAATTTTTTTTCACAATTTGAACATAAACAGTAAATAGGTAATCAATTAAAATTGATAAAACTGATTAAAAAAAATACAAAATTTCTGGAAATTTTGGACAAAAAATGTATAATACTTTTAGAAAATTAGAGAAAATAAGTAAAAATTCTGCTATATTGCTCTGTTTTTCTCGCAGTTTTTATTATTTTTCTCGCAGTTTTCGTTATTTTTTTTTTTTTTCATCATAATTTTCACATAAAAATTAAGAGAAAAAAACATGGAAAAATAGTACAAAGGTTTCAAGCAATTTTAATGAAAAATGTTACAAAATTTGTGGAAATTTGGACAAAATTTATAAAATTTTAGAGAAAATAAGTTAACATTCTGCTATATTTTATATTGCCCTGTTAAATGATTCTTATTTTTCTCACAGTTTTCATTATTTTTCTCGCAGTTTTCGTTATTTTTTCTTTCATAATTTTCACATAAAAATGAAGAAAAAAAACATGGAAAAAATAGTACAAAGCTTTCAAGCAATTTGAATGAAAAATCTTACAAAATTTGTGAAAATTTGGACAAAATTTATAAAATTTTAGAGAAAATTTGTAACATTCTGAGCACTAAATTTTATATTGCCCTGTTAAATGATTCTTATTTTTCTCATAGTTTTCATTATTTTTCTCGCAGTTTTCGTTATTTTTCTTTCATAATTTTCACATAAAAATGAAAGAACATGGAAAAAAAAAGATTATTTTTTAGAAATTTGAATAGAAGTATAAATTTGTAAAAATAAAAAAAAAAATACTACAAAACTTTTAAGCAATTTCAATGAAAAATATTACAGAATTTATGGAAATTTTGGACAAAATGTATAAAATTTTCAAAAAATTAAAGATAAGTACCATTCTGCTATATTAGAGTTATACTTAAATGGATCGTATTTTTCTGACAGTTTTCGTTATTTTTTCTTTCATAATTTTCGTATAAAATGAAAGAACGTAGAAAAAAAAAGAGTAAAATTTTTTTAAAAATTTAAAAAAAAAAAAAGAATAGTACCAAACTTTTAAGAAATTTTAAAGAAAAAATATTACACATTTTGTAGATATTTAGACCGAAAAAAAAATGTATAAAATTCTCAAAAGTATTAATGCATTCTGCTATATGTGTTCTATATGTTATTGCGACATTTCTCGTGTAGGCTATATTCTTATTTTTCTCGCAATTTTCTATTTGATGTTTTACAATTTTCACAAGAATTTCTGGAAAATCTTCATAAATTTTTTTTTATGTTAAAAAGGATGTGTTTAGAAAGTCTCTGTCACAATTCATGGAATAAAAAGCAACTAAGGTCCGTTTATATTTGCCTTGTGGTAAATTGGAACATTTAACATATAGATCTATAGATCTAACATATGGAATTAATTGTAGTAAATCTATATAGACTCCGTATGGACCATTAGTATTAATTTTTTTTTTCAGGGCCAAAAGCCGAAAAGAAATCATTTTTTTGTAATTTCTTACAAGAAACAAGAAAACAAAATCTCGATTTTTATAGTTTAGTTAGATTAATCTTATACTGTGTTTAAATTGATTTCATCCCCTACAGTGTAAATAAAAAGAGATAATTTCTAAATGGACCCTGGAGTAACATTCTAGGTCCCTGAAGGTTACGAGGCCCTAACCAAAAATGAAGGGAGGGGGAGGGGGATCATAAGTAAATTTACATAATCTATAACGCAGTTCAGACAAATATTTACATAATTGACAAACATTTTTGTTTTTTAGAAGCAACTCAAAAAAAATTCAGTTTGTTAGAAACTAGACTAAGAAAAAAGTACGATATCTTTTAACAATTACGATTTAGTTATTCGAAAATATTTCTTAGAGTTAACTTTTATTGTACTTCTAAATTAGTTAGGCCTATTGTTCGCCAATAAAAACCTATACATTTCATAATTTTCGAACTGCCGTAAAAAGGTTATGAAAAAATTATTTTAATCTAAATTATTTTCACAACGTGTGAAAATTCATCATTTTTCGTCAGTAGTTAATTTGTTTTTAATAAAAAAAAATTCAATTTTCATCATAATTGAACTGCTTTAAAAAGTTTTTGTTTATTATTTTTAGAGGTGGGACGAATTCTAAATTTTCTCGAATCCGAATCCTAAATTTTCTCGAATCCGAATCCTAAATTTTCTCGAATCCGAATCCTAAATTTTCTCGAATCCGAATCCTAAATTTTCTCGAATCCGAATCCTAAATTTTCTCGAATCCGAATCCTAAATTTTCTCGAATCCGAATCCTAAATTTTCTCGAATCCGAATCCTAAATTTACTCGAATCCGAATAATAAATTTTCTCGAATCCGAATCCTAAATTTTCTCGAATCCGAATCCTAAATTTTCTCGAATCCGAATCCTAAATTTTCTCGAATCCGAATCCTAAATTTTCTCGAATCCGAATCCTAAATTTTCTCGAATCCGAATCCTAAATTTTCTCGAATTCGAATCCTAAAAGATTCTCGAATATTGCCCCCGAATCTCGAATCTCTCATATATAAGAATCCTATATTATTCATTAAGAAAGATACAAATAAATGAAATAATATTAAATATTAAATTATTAATAATAATAATAAAAAAAGTGTGGCACTCAGGGTCGCCAGAAGGTGTGATATTGGTTATCCGGGTATATACCACCGAAATTGAAACAATCGCCGGGGTTTTTTTTTTTTGTTAGTGAACGCTTCTGTTGGACGTCAATGGAGTTAAAAACTAATTTTACCAAAGTTTTAACTCGTTTTTTTTAAAGGTTAGGATTCGAAAGATTCGAGGTTTTTGAATCTCGAATATTTTTCAAGATTCGCGGATTTGTATGGCCCATCTCTAATTATTATGAATTTGTTTTTAAAATATTTCACCTATATGTAAGGTATACTATTCTATTTTAAAAAAAAACATTTGGATATTTGTGTAAAAGAGTTCTATTAGAAAAAATGATTATAGTTGATTATGGTGAACATTTTTCTATAATTGTCATCTTGAAACAAAAAAAAAAACTTCAAAATTTGAAACTTACGCAACTTGAAGGATATATAGATCTATATATGGAAAAAATGGCAACAACTTTTCAAACATAAAATCCCATACAATTTAAGTCTCCTTATACCAGGTACACACACCTGATAATTTAAATGCATTTAAATAATAAACGTGTTCGACAAGAGCCCCTCTGTGAAGGGCAAACAATCAA
Organism: Brachycybe producta; assembly: GCA_036925085.1. Lineage (NCBI taxonomy): Eukaryota > Metazoa > Arthropoda > Diplopoda > Playtdesmida > Andrognathidae > Brachycybe > Brachycybe producta. The sequence continues at coordinate 3,661,488 of JAUPFP010000002.1, forward strand.
TATGTCGAATTCAATTTATTCAGGTTAATAATCTGAAAATATTGAATTAATACTTAAATATAATTATAGAAACTATTGACAAAATATTGATTTAGTATTTCAATTTAAAATATTAATAATAAAAGTCAATTTTTATTTGGTTCGTGTCCGCGTATAATACCTTGTACACACATGAGTTAAATGAATTGAAATTAAATGTGTTTAGGTGAATTGTACGGAATCCAGTTAAGGACAAGAACCAAATAAAAATTGACTTTATTAATAATATTTTAAATATCCAAACACTAAATTTAATATTTTGTCGTCAATAGTTTATATAATTATATTAAAGTAATTAACTCAATATTTTCACATTATTAACCTGAATAAATTGAATTCGACATTTTGTTTCTTGTTTGCCCTTCACAGAAGGGCTCTGTAGAACACGGTTTATTATTTAAAATGCATTTAAATTCTCATGTGTGTACTAGGTATAATTCACCTAAACACATTTAATTTGAATTGATTTAACTCATGTGTGTACTGTGTACAAGGTATTATTATTATTGCAATAGAAGTTCAATAATTTTATGCTTAATCTTATATAGGCCTCTATAAGAACCCATTTATAATATAAACTGCTTTTTTAAAAAAAAATGAATTAAAAAAGCCTCAGAAACAAACCAAAAGAAAAACCCTCCACTTAATTGATTTGCTGCATAAATTTGACATCGGAAGAACATTCATGTGAATTAATTGTGAACTCACCACAAATTTGGACAATAATATATAATGATGCATTTTTGTTTGTTTTTTTCTCTCCACAAAGACTTTTGCTGAAACAAAAAAAAAATGGAATGTATAAAAAAACAAAAGTAAGGTAGATTAACTTTATACTATAGGTCTCTTTTAATTCTATCCTTAATTGTGTTTGCACTAACTAATTAAGTATAATTGTTTACGAGTTTGTTGTATATTATGTTTTCTTTTTTTTGTGTGTGTGTTTTTTCTCTGTTTGGGTGGACAGCTTTTTTTTTTTTCTCTTTGAAAAGATTTTGAGATATTTGTAATAAAATATAAAATCTTCGTTTTTTTTTATAAAAAAAGATGGCCGCCTTTTCTTTATATATATATATTTTTTTTCTCTTAAGAGCCTATAGATACAGCATTTAATTCAAAAATATCTCCGAATGTAGGCGCTGCGATCGTTTTTGATTTAAAAATGATTTTTTAACGTTTTTTTCCCTCTAGGTTTGAAGTCACATAATAATTAATAGAGAAATAATTGCACGTGCTAACCTTATAAAAAGGAAACATCGTGAAGCCAATACATCAAAGCACGTGCTAATTATTTTGTTATTGTTCTAAGTCGTTTTTAACAGAGTTCTTCAAATGTTTGTGGGATGGTTTTTTTGGTCCTAAGGGATTTAACATGGAGTTATAAAAAACGTAAGATTTTAAACGTTATTTAAAAATAGAAGGACCTTTTCAAAATTTATAAAAAGGAAACATCATGAAGCCAATAGATTAATGCACGTGCTGATTTGTTTGTTATTGTTCTAGATCGTCTTTAACGCGAGTTCTTCAAACCTTTTTGGACGGTTTTCTTGGTCCAATGGGATTTAACATGGAGTTAAAAAAAACGTTACGATTTTAAACGTTATTAAAAAATAGAAGGACCTTTTCAAAATTTATATAAAGCGAGTACTTAAAGAACAATACTTTCTATTGCATTTTGTGCTTTACTGTATTTTAATTGAACGATTGTGAGGCTATTTCTTGCAAGTTATGTAGTAACACTCATATGTCTCGTTGTCGTCTGCTCAAAATAACAAGATGGCGGAGTGTGTATCTAGCTGTTGTTCAACATAATAACAGAATATTAAACCAAGAGTGACCAGAAAATCAACAAGCCGAAAAGCCACATATAGAGATCTTCACATTCAATTGTCTTTTTGAATTGTTTTCATATTTAAATAAGAGGAAAAAGTTTCAAATAGCCACGTATTTTTTTTTTTCGCGGTACTTGAAAAAATTGCAGACGGTAATTGCCATTACATAGAACTAAATTAGAGAGTTTTACTGACATTTAACTCATCTAACATGTGGCAACTGTTTTCTTTCTCATTTTTTTTTGTTTGTTGGTCTGTGTTTGTGAGGGGGGCGGAGGTTTGGTGGGTGTGGCCATAAGTGCCCATTTCGAATGTGTGTAGTATATGAGGATTGACAGAAGCTAAACAAAGCTAATAAAGTACAGGGTGCATTTGTAAACAAACATATACAGTATATCTCACTTAGTTATATCAGGATGTGTGTATTTGTTTATTCAGAACCATATTGGAAACATTAAACACACTTGTTCTCGAATCATAATGAATCATATAAAGAAGAAAATATTATAGAAAACTTGATATTTTTGTTAGAAACTAGAAGAGTTTTGTATTCCAGGTTGCCCGTTTCACAAAACTACCAAGTCTTGTTAGTAACAAGTAACATTTTTTTTTTACAAGTTTGTAAAATTTCCACTTATTAGCGGTTTCACAAAAGTACTTGCATACAATTGTAATTACAAGTGAATTTTTACAATTTTACAAGTGAATTTACTTGTAAACCACAAAAGATCACTTGTAGCTAATACGTGCAGTTGACAAACTTGTTACTGACACTTGTTACCAACCAAAAAATTTCTATCTAACTCAAAAGGGTAGGTAGGTTCTTTTACAAGTGTTTCGGAATTAAACAGAATGTCCTTAATTAACTATCTCGTATTTCTTCTAAAATACACCGCTTTTTTTCATAATGCATCACTTTTAGACGTTTTTGGCATTATGGAATTACATACAAAGGAAAGAAAAAATGTATTTAATGAATATTGACACACTACACTTGTTACAAACAAGTCAAATTTCACTTGTTCCCAACAACTTGTTACCTACACTTGTAAGCTACAGTTGTTACTCACAAGACTCGTAGTTTTGTGTACAAATACTCATGAAACACCTGTAACCAACAAGTTGTGATTACAAGGACTTGTAACCTACAATTGTTATGGACAAGACTTGTAGTTTTGTGAAACGGGCCCCTGTTGAATGTTCTATAGTATGTTCAAAGTAAACTTTTTTGTCGCAGTTTGAAACCAGGGGCCCGTTTCACAAAACTACAAGTCTTGTTCGTAACAACTGTAGGTTACAAGTCCTTGTAATCACAACTTGTTGGTTACAGGTGTTTTACGAATATTTGTACAGAAAACTACGAGTCTTGTGAGTAACAATTGTTGCTTACAAGTGTATATAGGTAACAAGTTGTTGAGAACAAGTGAAATTAGACTTGTTTGTGACAAGTGTGTATACACATTTGTTAACTATAGTTAACAAAACATGCCAGTAAAATGCCATAAAATAGTAGGCCTAGTTTTCTTTTCTTTGTCTGTAATTTCGTATAGTGTCAAAAACGTAAAAAACAAAATGTTTCATTAGGAAATAAGGTGTGTATTTTAAAAGAAGTACGAGATAGTTAAGGACATTCTGTTTAATTTCAAAACACTTGTTCAAAACAATCTTACCCACCTTTTGAGTTATAGGTAGAAAATATTTGTTTACGACTCAAGACCCAAGACCCAGACCCAATGTTAAAGAAAAAATGTTAATTTTTAAAATACACAAAAAAAATATACATCATACAAAAAATAAACAAACAATAATAAACATAATGCCGCGCGCATTATGTTTATTTTTCGTATTTAAACTTGTCCAATATTAAGTTTTCAAAGTGCAATGTGCACCTTAAATATATGCTGATCGAGTGATAGAATGACAAGAAATTGGTAAGTGCGGTTCCATTTTTAAAATCTATTTCAAAATCGCGAATTTCTAACTCTTATATTAAACTTCATTGAGTACGCGCTCTCGTAAGTAAAAAAACATCCATTAAAATGTTGATAAAAATACCTAAAAAAAATAAGATTAAAACAACAATTAAACCATAGTGAAGCTAACACATTGGCACACGTGCTGATTTTTTTTTTCTGTTTTTTTTTTTTTAAATTATTTTTACGTATTTTTACTTGTCGTTTCATAATATCATGCGATGCAATTATTATGAATAGGGCTAGGATGTTTACGCAATATTAAGCAAATATTTCTCAATCTGTGGCCCACGAGTCAATTGTAAAGTAAAAACAATCTCATTTTATATCAATGAAAAACGTGCATTTTTGTGTAAATTATACCAGCAGTAGGTTCTTTTTTTATAGAATAGGCCCTTTGGAAGTAGTCCATAGGCCTCCTTAATTTACAAAATTTGTTTTATGCAGTAACATACTGTATTACAGCACTACATATACACACAATTGTAACTAACAGTCTATGGTTTAGCAGTCTAGGTCCATAATTCTTATCCCTGTGCTGTTATGTTTTTTTGGATAATAAATTCATAATTAGGTGTGTCATAACTAGGGCTCCGATTATGATGCAATATCAACCGGACTGTTTCACAATATGCGGCCCAAGTGCCAATTGTGAAGTGACAATCTCGTTTAGATAATAATAATAATAAAAAAAAAACAATTGTTCTTTCTAATTAAAAACAATGGTTAGAGGCTAGAACTCTAGTTGACAACTGATAGTAACCAGACAATCTAGCCTCTCTACCCAGATTTTTTGATTAGAAATAACATAATTGCAGTTGCTCTAATGATGATTACTTCACAGTTGGCTCTTGGGCCACAAACTGAGAAACATTCCGGTTGATATTGCATCAAAATCCGAGCCCTAGTCATAACTTTATAAGTTATCAAGTTGACCCTAAAAAGTTAGTTAGGCATAATTAAGCATATATTTGAAAATAACAATTAAAATGAAAATAAAATAAAAGTTGGGTTGCAAATTCTGACCTAAAAAAACAGTTTATGTAGAAATGCTGTACACTGCAAGCACGTCAAACTCGCGGCCCACAACGAATATCTTTGCGGCCCACAACGAATAGCTTTGCGGCCCAGCCCCTGTCGTATCCAGGATTACTGACATTCAACTTGGGTCAGTTGTGAAAGTAATCACTGCGAACTTTCTCCCCGAAGTAGGAAAGATTGTATAAGAGAAGAGATGCTAAGTGTCAGGAAGAAAACATTAATTTTACCGTTGTCTTTGTTCGTTTTTAATACTGTACTTTTCGAAATCAAAACCTACGTTTCTAAAAAAAAAAAATTGAAGTTTTTGTTTGTTTTTTTGCGGCCCACATAAACTTAGACCTTGTTAATTTGGCCCGTGTTAGCCTTTTGAGTTTGACTTGCTTGCTGTACTGAAATTAAAACTAATGTTTGCACTGATGTTGAATTTGAAAAGAAAAAAAAAATTACTCTTCAAGCAGCCAAGAAGACCTGTGACAGAAGGACAAAAGTCCAATTGCAGCTTTTGAAATGGCATTGTCAAAACCCAATAACAATTGCAATGTGTTCTGGTGCAGGGTGAAATAATGCATTGTCACATAAAATGAAGAGCCCCACAATACAACATTTTTTTACATGCATAAAATCCTCTGCAAGAGAGTTCCCTATTGTCTAACCTACTGTATAGGAACAAATAACCAGTAATATGAATCGGTCCGTGCAAAAAGTTTCTCTTAATTTTGTTATAGCGTGGTCATCACCATAACTCAAGTAATTAATGCACAGTTTGCTGAGTTAGGTTTAGGACAAGATGAACCTTCTATCGTCCATTTAAAAATGTTAAGACAAATTGAAAAAAAAAAAAACTACTGAATTTGCAAACAAAATTTTAAACTTTTGTTTCATTTTTTAACGTGTAAATCAGGCCTGTACAACATATAGCCCTTGCCTTATGATTTTTTTTAAAAAAATTCTGAAGTATGTGAAAGTCTTGAGAAAAAATGGTTTAAAACATGTAAAAAAAACTACAAATATTAAACACTTTGATAGATTAAAATAATTTTGTAGATTTTAAAACATGATAAACGTATATTGGGGTCTTTAAAAAGACCATTGCCTCCAGAAATATCTTTTCAAAAATATGGTCAAGACTTACTCAAAGATTGCCAAAACTGATTTAACAAATTTAAAATAAGTCATTAAAAATATTAAAAAATTTATAAATGAAGTGACTTTTCATGAGCCGCCAAACGACGCCATTTTAAATTTCCAAAAACGAAAGTCTCCCCCCCCCCTCGCCACAGTTTTGTGGCAAAGGTTGTCACCTCATATTTCCAGAATTCCTTAATGAAATATAGGTATTCCCTATTCATAATCATCTCAATAGAACCTTCCATGTGGAATAATTCAAATATTAAATGCATTATACTTTAAAAGGAAAGTAATGTTGCCTGATTTGTGCTTGGCCTTAGACATTCTTCACAGTAAATACTATGATCCATTCATAATAATTGGCGGTGAATGCCCATTTTCCAAATATCAATTGGCAATTGTGTTCTGTTAACAGTTGTAGCAAAACACAACTACGTAGCTTATTCCTTTTTTTTAATTAATTCATTTAAAGAGATCATTACCTCCAGAAATTTCTTTTCAAAATACTGTCAAGACTTACCCAACGATTATAAAAAAAACGATTTATAAAATTTAAAATAAGTCAATAAAATTATGAAAAAGTTAAAAATGAAGCAACTTTTCCTGAGTCACCAAAGCGACGCCATTTTAAATTTTTCCAAAAATGAAAGTCTTCCCCCCCCATTTTTATGTCACCTCACATTTCCAGAAATCCTTAATGAAAATTAAGGATTTCTGGAAATGTGAGGTGACATTATAGGTATTCCCTATTCATATTCAACTTAATGTAATCTTCCATGTGGAATAATTCAAATATTAAATCCATAGTACTTTGAAATGAAAGTAATGAGTGAGGTGATCGCAAACACATCAGAATTCGAGTAGAGGAGAGTAGACTTTGAGGGAGGGTTTTGTTGCCAATGTCTGTTGTTTGGTGGCGCATCTATCTAATAAAGTTGATTTATAAGAAGTCAACCTGATTTTAAATTTTTTTAAAAAAATTATATTAATTATTTTAAATTTTAAAAATCAGTTTAGGTAATTCGTTCAAATAATTCTTGTCAGTATTTTGAGAAGAAATTTCTGGAGGTAACGGTGGTCTCTTTAAATTCTCCTTTTTTTAATGGCTCTTTTATTATGGACATTAAAAACAAAATTGTAACTCGTGTAATAAGTCCTTCCTTGTGTGGTGGTGGTGGTGGTGGTGGTTCCCTCTGCATGATGCATGCAAGTGTAACCGTTGTGTTAGGAGGCTACATATATAAATAATATTTAATTGTTATTTTTTATCATTTATAATCTTGACATTGTGTGCTAGTTAGCTAGAGACTCGAAGAATTATAGACGTAATTAAGCCCTGTGATGTGTAATAAGAACACAATACAGTATAAATGTAATCTTATTATAGTTGTTGAAACTTTTTGAAAATTATACTTTTCTCTTCTAATTGTTGGTATTAATTTTATGATTTACAAGTTGATTTTATGGTATTCTACTTATGGTAAACTTGTGCATTTTATATATGTAATATGCTGCTTTGAAATACTGCTTGCTACTTGTATAATAATTAGGGCTCGTATTTTGATGCAATATCCAAGCAAACGTTTCTCAATTTGTGGCCCCAAGAGAGCCAATTGTGAAGTAACAATCCGGTTTAGATCAACCAATAATTATGGGTTTTTTTTTTCAATAAAAATAAAAACTTCTTATGAGGCTACATCGCAAAATTACTTCGAAAAATCTCCACAAAGAGCGCTAGTATCGTTTTTTCTATTGAGCCCAGTAGACCCAATGTTAAAGAAGAAACGTTAATTTTTAAAATACAGTCAGTCGTGGCAATATAGTTATTTTTCATGTTTAAAGTTGTCCAATATTAAGTTTTCAAAGTGCAGTGTGCACTTTAAATATATGCTGATCGAGTGATAGAATGACAAAAAATTGGTAAGTGAGGTTCTATTTTTAAAAAGTATTTCAAATTCGCGAATTTCTAACTTATGTTAAACTCCATTGAGTATGCAGAAATAAGAAAAGAAAAATCAATTAAAATACTCGTAAAAATACCTAAAAAAATAATTTTAAAAAACCACAAACCACAGTGGTGCACGTGCTGTTTTTTATCTGATTTTTTAGGCATTTTAATGTATGTTTTGTTTTTTCTTATTTGGGCGTACTCAATGGAGTTTAACATAAAAGTTAGAAATTCGCGATTTTCAATTAGTTTTTAAAAATATAATCGCACTTACTAATTTTTAGTCATTCTATCACTCAATCAGCATTTGTTTAAGGTGGCACATTGCACTTTGAAAAATTGAAATTGGGCAACTTTAAATATGAAAAATAAACATATTGCCGCAACTGTATTTTAAAATGAACGTTTTTATTTAACATCGGGTCTATGGGCTCAATGAATAAACGATACTAGCGCTCTTTGCGGAAATTTTTCAAACTTAAAAGAGGCTACATTGCAAAATTTGCTATGTAGCCTCTTAAGTTTAGTTGACAAATGATATTAACTATAGACATCTATCCTCTAACCAGACATTTTTTTTTAAATTAGAAAAAGCATAATTACAGTTGATGATGATTAATTTCACAATTGGGCTCTTGGGCCACAAAGTGAGAAACATTTGCTTTTGATATTGCATAAAAATAAGAGCCCTAATAATAATAATAGACAGCGGTGGTAGCTCTGCAAGAAATGGTTGAACAAATTTTTAGAAACATTTTATACAGTTGGCCTGTTAATATCAATTTCGTCACAGGTCAGTGTGCAAATATTTTGTTTGTACCATCGCTTCAGACATACCGAGTATAGTCTCGGTTAGATATCGACCCAGTGACGACAGAGCAGTCTTCTTTATATTCTATATCAAATTGTCCGTTTCAAATTCGGCTGCGGTTACACTGCACACCGCACAGCGCGGTTTTTCGATGAAAAAACAAACAAACAAACAAACCAGAAACCGCAAAACCGTCTCCTAAACCGCGGTTTATCGGTTTTATCAATGAAATAAAATAACCGTTTCTTAAGCCCCCTTTACACCTACAATTTTTACTTAAATATTTTTGTCAATTAAATGATGAATGTGTCAGAATTTTATCAGAAAATCGCCGAAAATCATAAAAAAAAATAGCTGAGGAGGGGGGGTCTATGTCTGACGACATTGTTGTCCTTCATCGTACAACGCGTGTAATGTAACCACAGCATTACTTGGACATATTGACAACACTTAAATAGTTTGTTTTCAGTCAGTTTTCTAACATTTGCATAACGTACAGAAAACGTAATATTGTATAATAATTAGGTGCCTATTATTTCTTGACATATTGCTTATTAATTTTATGTATAAAGCCGGCTTCCAGTTGAGTTGTGCAGTTGGCAAATATTTGTAGCCATTGTACACTTTATACAAATACAACTAGTGGAACCCCGGGTACACTTGAACAAATATTAGCCACTTGTACTGCATGGTGCTGACTGCTTGTAAATATGACTTGACACAAGTCAAAAGTAGACCTTTAATTTATTTTTAACCAATTGGAAACTAAAGACCATTCAGTGGGTGTGGTAACACATTATTTTTTTTTTGGTGGTATATTTGTACAAAAATACTCTTAGGGTAGGTTTAATCTCCAAACTTTGCTAAGATTCGCGAGCTTTGAAGCTCCTAAAAATTAGCTCACCAAAGCTTAGCTTGTTCATACAAACATGTGGTCTTGCAAAAATATATATGGAAGCAAAAAAAAGATGTGACTTGTTCACCCCATTTGCACATCCATTTTCTGATTGGTGCTTTGAATTGCTAAGCTTTAAAAAGTTGAACAATTTCAAAGCTAGCTTCATGCTCTTTCGAAGGCAAAAACCTGAAGCTCTAACGTCATTTTTGAAGCTTCACAGGCTCAACAGCTCAACAGCCTGCGAAGCTTTAAAAATGGCTTCAGATCTTCAGGTTTTTTTTATTGCCTTCTCCAGAGCATGAAGCTATAGCTAGCTTTGAAATTGTTCAACTTTTCAAAGCTTAGCAACTCAAAGCACCAATCATGAAACGGATACACAAATGGGGTGAACAAGTCACACCTTTTTTGCTTCCAGAAGGGGAAGAGTTTTATTGTTTTGTGAATCTGTTTTATAGGGTATAAAGGTTAGAAAATATCGTGAAGCTTGCAAGGCCACATGTTTGTATGAACAAGCTAAGCTATGGGGGAGCTAATTTTTAGGAGCTTCAAAGCTTGCAAATCTTAGCAAAGTTTGGAGTATAAACCTACCTTTAATGGCCCTGTTTCCAATTGAGAAAAATTATTTTAAAAATAAAGAACCCATCATCATTTTTGGCAAGTCTTTAGGATCACACCGTGCCAACCTGACATCGACTCTCCCTTTTGCACCCGGGCTAGGAACCGACAATGGCGGGGTTCGGTTTTGGTCTGCCCTTAGGTATTATATTTCCTCAGTGCCTGCTTCTATAACTGGCGAGCATTGCGAGCATAGAATGGTAATAAATGCTAACATAGAAATTCACAACGCAAGTTGAAAAGTTGAATTTATAAAACTTTTAAATGAAATAATAATAATAATAATAATAATAACTATTAATAATATAAAAGTGTGGCACTCAGAGGCACTCTTTTTGGGGGGAAGGGTGTTCAAATTTTCTTTCTTCATTTTCTATAAATTAATTACCAATTTCTCACAGATTGACCAAGTTTTTTTTAAAAAAATATCATTTTGGGGCCTTATTTGAAACGTAATGGAAATAAACCATTGCTGTGGCATATACTGTAACAGGCAATTAGTGTGGCCAGCACTAGCTTTTAGTTTAATCCGCCCTTTTATGAGCGTCATCATGGTTTGTTATTTGGTCTGATGTCACATGCCCCCGCCCTTATCAATATCTAATTGGTTTATATTTATTCTGACGCTCATAAAAGGGCTGAGCAAACGAAAAAGATATAGTGCTGGCCACACTTGCCTGTTATACTGTATAGAGTCTACACAGGCAATTAGAAAACGGGATGAACAGAAGTTGGCTCCGCCTTTTTTTATGACGAACGGCAACTTCTAGTTGGTTTGTTGAGTGGTTTGAAGTTGAAAAGGGCGGAACATGTGACGTGTGACTACATAACCAACCAATTAGAAGTTGCGATCGTCATAAAAAGGGCGGAGCCAACTTCGGTTCATCCCGTTTTCTAATTGCCTGTAAAATCTACTTGCCAAAATACACCACTCGTGGGAAGTTGGCTTAAAATAACATGTGTGTTTATGTTGTCAGCTACACACATTCAAATTTTCAAAGTGTTGACATTGATGTATGTTTTGTCATGTAGAACCAAAAATCAAGGTTGTGGGTAAATTGTGTTGTCGTGCTTGTCTGTCTGTGTCTCTCGGTATTTTGATGTGCGGACACACCCGTGATTATGGGAATGTTTGGAAAGGTTTGTTGAATAAAAATAACGTAATGGTTTTGTTTAGGATGTTTAGTCAGCTGATATATACAGTATAATATATTACATAGGGACCTAGTTTATGTGTGTAGATGTACCGGTTGTGGTGTTTGTCATAAACATTTATATTGTGATATTGTGGCCCCAAGAATGCTGCTGGTGCCGCTGCTGTTTGTGAGCTTTTTAAAAAAAAGATGCGTTTAGTTTTTATAAACTTCTTTGGAACAGCTCCAGGAGCTTGCTATGAATGAAGTACGATTTAAGTGAAATATCAAGAGCCCTAGACACACTGTTTAATTCAAAATTTCTCCCAATGGAGGCACTGCGATCGTTTTTAGTATAAAAATGATTTTTGAACGGGTTTTTCTCCAGGTTTAGAAGTCTCATAAAAATTAATAGAACAATAATTGCGCGTGCTGAGCTTATAAAAAGCAATCAACGTGAAGCCAATACATTTGTGCACGTGCTTATTTTTTTGTTATTGCTCTACATCATTTTTAATGAGAGTTCTTCAAACTTTTGTGGGATGGTTTTTTAGGTCTATGGGATTCAACATGGAGTTAAAAAATACGTGCGATTTTTAAACATTATTTAAAAATAAAAAAGACCTTTTTTTTTCAAAATTTATAAAATGCAATCAGCGTAAAGCCAAAACATGAAAGCAAGTGCTCATTTTTTTTTACTGCTCTAAATAATGCTTAACGAGAGTTCTTCAAACTTTTGTGGGACAGTTTTTTTTGGCCTATGAGATTTAACATGGAGTCGTTGCATACAAGGCATATACAACATGCACACTCCACATTTACACCTTTAGTACAGCAACACAAATAACACTAGATTATTTTACACCTGTACCACATTAATATACATAAAATTACGCCTTTATATACACCCACACATCTCTCTCTCTCTCTCTCTCTCTCTCTCTCTACATACATCAAACAAACGGGTTCAACTTATGACAGTTGATAAGTCATGCATAATAATATTCAGTAGGCTTATACATTTCACTTAAAAATGAAATTGACAACTTGTGATTTACTCTTAAAAAACACCATTAATCAAATTACTCAATGAGTGACAATGATAAATATTTTTTAAATGTAATGATTTTTTAGCTTTCAGCAACTATTTTCAGATGGCTAGACATTTTGAACAGATTTTGTTTGGCCCAGATTCAAACAGGGGAAACTTTTGAAACGTTTTTCAACTTCAACTTTGAACCCTTTGAATAGGGTTCTCATATCTTGTACACACATGAGTTAAATGAAATTCAAATTCGGTGAATTATACGGAATCCAGTTATGGACATGAACCAAATAAAAAATTGACTTTTATTATTAATATTTTAAATTGAAATACCAAATCAATATTTTGTCAATAGTTTATATATTATATTTAAGTATTAACTCAATATTTTCAGATCATTAACTGAATAAATTGAATTCGACATATTGTTTGTTTGCCCTTCACAGAGGGCTCTGTAGAACACGTTTATTATTTAAATGCATTTAAATTATCAGGTGTGTACTATAGGTATTAGGGTTTACACAAACTGACAAAAATTGACATTTATTTATTTATGCTCGGACATAAAGTTCCTGTTCAAAGCCATTATGTATATATTGGTTCTTTTTTTTACTGCATGGCTAATATCAGCCTACCATTATACAGTATGTTGTTTGAGTTAAAACAAAAACAAAAAATATAACAAAGCTTCTGTATGAAAACTTTTTTTTCCAAATGACTGACTATATAATATTTTTTGTTTAATTCTTTATACTCAAATCTAAAAATATAGTCTTTGGACTAATAGACATAAATAAAGCTTTCGAATATAAGCAGATACAAAAAAAAAAAGAAGAATAGAAATTATAATTAATACAAACTATAGGCTGATATTTAACAAACTTTCTACCAACCTCCTCCTCTTCCCCTCCTACAACTGAGTGAAAGGCTTTTAATAATAAAGAGGGAGAGAGAGAGAGAGAGAAAAAATAATAGCTCAGTCTCTTTAAGAGTTTGGTCAATTCTATTGTAATAAAAAAATAATTTCCTATTTATTATTGTTTCATATTTTTTATATTTTTTAACTTGTGTATTTTTATTTTTTTTTTGTTTTTTGGTAGTCAAATGGTTTTTGTCTAACTGCCGCCTTAGAAATATTTGCTTCATATGGGAGGCCTACCCCTACTTATGAGGCGCCGTTTGAGTCATAATTAACATTATTTTTATATACAGTGTATATAAAGTGTAACTATCTATGTATATAAATATACATACATACATACATACATATATATATATATACATATATATATATATATATATATATGTATATATATATATGTATATAGATATATATATATATGTATATATATATATATATATAGATATATATATATGTATATATATATATATATATATATATATATATATATATATATATGTATATAGATATATATATATATATATATGTATATGTATATATATATATGTATATCATATTTTATATATCTCAAAAATATATTATATATCTCAACACCGTTGTGTGTGGATCACGAAGCACAACACTGCCATCTGTTGCTGGTTTTTGCTTAACAGTTAACATTATTGTATACTTGGTAGATGGAATTCATATTTCATTTTCATATTCATAATTCATATATATATATATATATATATATATATATATATATATATATATATATATATATACAATTACATTGTATATATTTACAAGGAATGTTAACTATGACCCAAACGGCGCCTCATATATTCTTGAATGTTTTTTTTTGTATATATCTAAATGAATCTATGGGCTCAACATCTCTTGATATATAAAATATGTACATATATGGAGGTCTATATAGGGTCTATAATTAAAAGTCAATGCTGCATGGATGACAAAAACAGTCCTCTGTAATGTAGCCTATAATTTCAAGACTTAAACCGAAAACATGGGGTTGTGTGCTGCTGGTGGTGTTGGTGGAAGGTGGAGGGGGGAAAAAGGGAGGAGGTTTTGAGGGTGGGGTAATTTTTCTTCAAAAGAGGGATTGGGGGGGGATATGATGTAAAGAATTTGCAATTATTTTTTCAGCTTTACTTTTTTTTGCTTGCCATGCAGGGAAACATGAATTTGTATATACGTGAGTTAGTTAGGGTGACCAATAGTTTTGTCTTAAGGGCCAAATTCAGTGTTGAAAAAAAATGTTTCAGGTTTTCAAAGTGTAAAAAAGCACTTCTCGAACTCTTTGATTAATTCTGTCTTTCAGGTGGAAAAGAAAGACATACTTGAATGTGTTATTAACTTATTAGAAACTAGAAGGGTAGCTTAGGCCTTAAGAGGCTACTTCACAAAATTTTCTTCGAAAAAATTTAAGCAAAGAGCGCTAGCATCGTTTTTTTTCTTTCTATTGAGTCCATAGATCCAATGTTAAAGAAAAAATGTTGATTTTTAAAATACACTATCACTTTATCAGTAATGGCAATATGTTTATTTTTCATATTTAAAGTTGTCCAATATTAAATTTTCAAAGTGCAATGTGCACCTTAAATATATGCTGATAGTGATAGAATGACAAAAAAATTGGTAAGTGCAGTTATATTTTTAAAAACTTATTTCAAAATCGTGAATTTTTCTAACTCGTATGTTAAACTCAATTGAGTATGCGCTCGTAAGTAAAAAAACATGCATTAAAATGCTAGTAAAAATACGTAAAAATAATTATAAAAAGAACAGAAAAAAATCAGCACGTGCGCCAAATGTGTTGGCTTCACTGTGGTTTAATTGTGGTTTTTTAATATTATTTTTAGGTATTTTTACGAGCATTTTAATGAATGTTTTTTGCTTATTTGGGCGTACTCAATGGAGTTAAACATAAGAGTTAGAAATTCGCGATTTTGAAATACTTTTTTAAAAATAGAACCGCACTTATCAATTTTTTGTCATTCTATCACTCTATCATCATATATTTAAGGGGGAACATTGAACTTTGAAAACTTAATATTGGACAACTTTAAATATGAAAAATAAACATATTGCCGCCATTGACTGTGTATTTTAAAAATTAACATTTATTCCTTTAAAATTCGGGTCTCTATGGGCTCAATAGAAAAACGATGCCAGCGCTCTTTGTGAAGACTTTTCATAGTAATTTTGTGATCATGTTGGTAGCCTCTTAAAAAAATATGAATCTCGAAAAATATATTTAACATAACGCTACTATTAACATTTTTATGTGCTTATAATCAATAAATTATATGCTAATTAGAACCGAGTTTGATCTTCTATATGATGGGGGACAACTTGCTTTTGGGGTTTTTTTTTATTATTATTTTCCTGCCATGGTTGGTTAGCAAATTTTCAAGATTAGTTCCGCTGTTGACATTAATTTCACGTCGCTCTCAATTGCAATAGCTTTTTTTTTGGTGTACAACAAACACTCTTAACATTTAACAACCAATTTGTGCTTTTCATGAGCTATAACAATGCACCAAAAAAAATAACCTCATTCACTTTCACGGTTTATAGTTAGACCATATTTGAAAAAAATATATACAGTATATGTAAAAAAAAGTTCAAAATCAACTTGTCCTTCCTAAATGTCTCTCTCTATCTATCTATCTCTCATATATATGTACGCTTTTATGCACGAGCGACCTTAATTTATAAATATTAGGTAGACTCCCCACAGAGAGGAGGCCATATGATTATATTAGATAGAATGTATGTATTATACAGGCCTTAACAATAAATATCCAAAAAAATTGTTTTTTTTTTGTTTGTATTGTGTGTTTGTTGGCAATACAAATAAGTACGTCTAAATGTGAATGAAAAAGGTATAATTGTTTGCCAAAATCAACCTTATTATATTTTCATTTTATTTTATCTTAACAACAACAACAACAACAACAACAACAAAAAGACTTACTATTGCTTTTAGAGAGGGAGAGAGAGAGAGAGAGAGAGAGAGAGAGAGAGAGAGAGAGAGAGAGAGAGAGAGGGTAGAATATAGGCCCGCGTATGTATGTATTGAGGGCATCAGAGAATTTAATGTCAATTTTATTTAGTATATATTTGGCTATGGGGCGCATATTAATACAGGATGTCCCAGAACCACAATGTTCCAAATTTACTACCAAAATAAAAAAATGACATAAACGTAGCTCAATCGTTTAAATTATTAAATAAGTACTAGAATCTAAGGTTTCCATTATTACCATTTTTATCGTTACCGGTAAACCGATATTACCAGTCTATTTTGTTAAATCGGTATTACCGGTAAATTGACCTTTCAATACCGGTTTTTCGGTAAAAAAAATTGTTATATTAATTTGGATAAAAATAATTGACCAATATTTAAGAACCACTGAGTTTGAAATTAAAATGTCACATGATTATGCATATACTATAGAAACCAAGAGTTTTTTTTTTTGAAAAAATAAATTGGTATTCGTATGCACTTGTAACCGTTTACGAAAGTCGCAGTAAGGTCCTAATGTAAATGTTCGTACAGTTAAAATACTGTATCCTATCTTTCGACTTTTCGCTTTCGGTGAATTATATAGACCTATACCATACATACTTAGGTATTAAATAATTTATATAAAAATATTTTTTCAAAAAAGTGATATTCGGAAGACAAAAAATTGGAATTTGCATCGAGACGAAAATAGATTTTTTTAATTATATAATTATTAGTTATGAATTTATATTTATTTTAATTTTTTTTTCTATTTTTGAGTTTTTTTTTTTTTTTACATCTTAAAAAATATGGGTTTCTTTATGGACATAATCGATGCATTTTTTGTACTAATAATGAAGCAAATATTTTCATTTTCTCATTTTGAATGGGACGCCCTGAAAAATAATCTGCCTCAGGGCGCCAAGGAGGCTAAGGTCGGCACTGAATAAAGCTCAAGTTTAAGAAGAAAAATTGAAGCTTCAACAATTACAATTACAATTAGTACTCTGCTAGCAGCCAAATAGGCCTATGGCAGAGGGACATAAAAGTCCACATGGAGCAGTAAGCATTGTCAAGCACATGTACATGCACATATAAAAAAACAAAATGAATAAAACAGGGCTTAATCCTTGCTTAGAGGTTTCAAATTGCAGCTTATGTGAGAAGGTTCCATTTTTAATTAAAGACCTAATTGACTCTTGAGCCTTTTTAACGAAATTTATTATGAGTATTAAAATCAAAAAAATAATTAAAGAAAATAATAATAAAAAAATGAATAAAGATGTTGTTTTAAAGTTTTTTTTTGCATTTAAACAAGTGATGACTTATTTAAATTAAATTTTAACATTGACTATCAATTTTATTCTGTACTTTGTCGGCTTTTATTCCGAATGCGAAATGCATTGCAGATTTTTCATACGTGAATTTTCCATTATACATTTACAGTTGCCTTGATTGGGGGGATTCAAAATTGAGTCGAAATGTTGGCTTCAAATACTGAACATTATTAAATTATTTTAATGCATTGAAGTATTGTTTGTCGTTTTCTACAGTATACAGTTTTGACCTTTATTTTAAGATTAATTAATGTTATTTATAAATTTTAACTTTGGTAAAAAAAATTACTAGTTGTGGAGATTATCGTGGAAAATCGGCCATTTTTGGAAATTTCAGTGAGCCAAAAAAAAAACCCCACTGACTTGATTGTAAAGCTGCGCATTTGCACAGCATCAACAAGCTTTTACTGAGCTCTATTTATATAAGGCCTTAAGAGGCTACATCACAAAATGACTTCGAAAAGTCTCCGCAAAGAGCGCTGTAGCATTCTTTTTCTATTGAGCGCATAGATGAAACAGAAAAATAGCATAGAAAAATGTTAATTTTTAAAATACACAGTTGTGGTAATATGTTTATTTTTCATGTTTAAAATTGTCCAATATTAAGTTTTCAAAGTGCAATGTCCACCTTAAATATATGCTGATCGAGTGACAGAATGACAAAAAATTGGTAAGTGCGGTTCTATTTTTAAAAACTCTTTCAAAATCGCGAATTTCTAACTCTGTTAAACTCCATTGAGTACGCCCAAATAAGAAAAAAACATCCATTAAAATGTTGGTAAAAAATACCACCTAAAAACCACAATTAAACCACAGTGAAGCCAACACATTGGCGCACATGCTGATTTTTTTTCTGTTATTTTAAAATTATTTTTACTTATTTTTACGAGCGTTTTAATGAATGTTTTTTTGCTTACGAGCGCATACTTTAAACACAATAGTTAGAAATTCGCGATTTTGAAATAGTTTTTTTTTTAAATATAACCGCACTTACCAATTTGTTGTCATTCTATCACTCGATCAGCATATATTTAAGGTGAACATTGCATTTTGAACCATCAACATTGGACAACTTTAAACATGAAAAATAAACATATTGCCGCGACTGACTGTGTATTATAAAATGAACATTTTTTTTTAACATTGGATCTATTATGGGCTCAACAGAAAAACGATGCTTGCGCTCTTTGCGGAGATTTTTCGAAGTAATTTTGTGGTGTAGCCTCTTAACGACATTATATAGATCAACTTTTTGTTTCAGGCATTTTTTTTACACATTACCTAAAATAACTTTTGAGTGTGCACATTGCATTTTTTTAACAGACTGGTAAGTAATTGTGCAAAATAGCTGATTTTTCACTTTGACAAGTGAACAGGAAAACCAGTTCTTTTGTTGCAACCAAAAAAAAAACCCTCGTAATAAAAATGTTTTCAATTCATGTATTTTATATGTAGAGAGGTCCTCCATGTGTATATATATATATATATATATATATATATATATATGTGATCCCATCAAATGGCAACATATGTAGATAATATAAAAAAACATTATTTTGTATTTTGAAACTTATTACAAATTTTGACCACCATGAATTGAATGGTTTGGGGCTCTCTCTCTCTATATACATTAATACATTTTGCATTAGAAACATTTTTGTATGTCTTTTTTTTTCCAAAAAAAAAATAAAATAGATCTTAAGGACTTAAGGTCTATACAAGTACCTAGGCATTGTATAAAATGTATTTTATAAATAAGAATTTTTTTTATATTTGAATGTGTTGATAAAAAAAAAATTCACATACAATGAATGGGGTGCCTTGGCTTTTCTATAAGCCAAATAAGCTGGAGGTTTTTTTTTGTTGCTTATTATATAAATCCGATTAAATATTGAGATTTTTTTTTCTTCTTCTTCTTCATATGATCCCTTTTTATGAATGTTGAAGTGTAGGGAGGAAATAATTTATCCCACCCATTTATGACATATTATCTGTATTATGGAGTAATAAAAAAAAGTCTCATGCTGTAGATATGCACAGCCGAATAATAGGACCTAATATCATTTTGAGACCTAAGCAGACAAAAATAAATATGGTTGTTTTTTTGGCAGTTGGGTTTTATGAATACAGAAACAAATTTAAATTTTTTTTATCAAAATAAAGTTCGTTCATTCATTCAATATTCACAGACAATTCGGCAAACTAAAAAATAAATTTAATCTGCTGTTTTGTTATTTTGGAATATAAAAACTTCAATAATATAGGCTGAACAAGTATTATGAAATGGAATGGAAATATATATTTGATTTTTTTATCATTGGGATATCTTAAGATAATTAATAGAACCAACTATATAGTAAAAATTAGTCTTAAGACCTTGGCAGCCTTGTCAGAGCTCAATGAAACACTCAGAAATGATAGTTTTTGGAAGTTTTTTCTTCCGAAAACTGCCGTTTCAGAGTGGAAAATCAGAGTACCCTGCAAGCTCTGAAATACAATAGGGAATCTAGGGAAATGCAACACTGCAATGGTCAGGGTGACCATGTGCAGACAGCAGCATAGGGATTTACGCATTTGCTTTAGTTGTTAAGGTGTTTTCGTTATGCTATAGGCTGCAAATTATTTTCTGAGTTCCATTTTGTGGAATTTGTTTTTGTAATATTTTTTCAGAGTTCTTTTCATTGAGCTCTAGCAAGGCCTTAAGTGCCTAGCTAGAGCTCAATGAGAAGAAAAAAAGTTAAAAAATATTTCAAAAACATAAATTCTACATAATGGATGCCTATTGCATAATGCCTATAGCATAAGCCTATGCCCATAGCATCAGCCTATAGCATAATGAAAACTCTGAAAACGTTAGCATCCATGTTGAATAAGGAATAATTTCATATGATCTGTTGCATTTTCCTAGATTCCCTACTGTATTTCAGAGTACTCAAATTTTTCACTCCGAAATGGTAGTTTTCGGAAGGAAAACTTGTAAAAAAAAACTATCATTTCTGAGTGTTTCATTTTGCTCTAGCAAGGCCTTTAAGGAAGAATGTAGAGCTCAATGAAACACTCAGAAATGATAGTTTTTGGAAGTTTTTTCTTCCGAAAACTGCCCTTTCAGAGTGGAAAATCAGAGTACCCTGAAAAAATTTGGTTAACATTATTTCAGAGTACTCTGAGAGAGAGAGAAAAAAGCTCTGAAATACAACAGGGAATCTAGAGAAATGCTACACAGTAATGGTCAGGGTGACCATGCATGCATGTCCAGTGGAATTTATGTTTTTGGAATATTTTTTCAAAGTTCTTTTAATTGAGCTTAAGCAAGGCCTTAACATGCTTAAAAATCAGTAGTAATTAGAAATAGAAATTTTAAAAAAATCGGAATATTTCTATGGTTCTTTGTACTGAAAAATATATGGCGCTTCTGTTAGATTCCTTATAAAGTGAAATTCAGTGGGATTTCGCTGCCCCATTCACTGTCATGTAGGCAAAAGCTACGTTTGTTCAATTCTTTACCAGTTGAAATTTTCAAGAAAAGTTCAAATTTTCACTCCAATTGAATAAAGGCCTAAGTCTTGAAAATATTTCAACAAAAAATTCCTGAGCGTTGTGGTCGCTCTTTATATGGTGTCTCCCATTCGTACAAGTTGTACGATGAGTTTACTAGTGTACTGTGTGTGTTTTGAATTTTCCTTAGAAAAAAAAAATGATTAAAACTAATTGACTAATTTTACTGTCAGTCAAAGTAATCTGTCAGTTTTAAATTTCTAATGTTGTTAGAACACACAAAAAAAGTTTTTCCTTACAAATGTTTGTTAGGCGAGTTGAATAGTTAGCTGTATGGATATGCATAATTGAAATTTGAATTTTTTTTTTGTTTGCAACATTAAATTTCTGAAATGTTGTCAAAATTTGTTACAATTTTTTTAAAAAAATAACTGTATGTGCAGAGAAGGATGACTTTATTGTTCACTTTGGTGTAAACATTTATCAGCAATTTGTATCAATCAATCTGAAATGTGATTTATTTATTTTTGTTTAATTTCGAATGGTTATAATTTTATTATATAGTTGTGTCATTCAACTGATTCACTGTTGGCAAAGTGGTTCAAAGAAGATGGGCCCAATTTGTAAAATCTATTACAGGTTAGTAATTTAGCAAATCTAAAATAATGTCTTCTTTTTTTCCACTTTTCAAAATATTTATTAAGAGGCTACACATCACAAAATTACTTCAAAAAAATCGCCGCAAAGAGCGCTAGCATCGTTTTTCTATTGACCCCATTGTTAAAAGAAACAAAAATGTTAATTTTTAAAATACACAAGTCGTGGCAATATGTTTATTTTTTATATTTAAAGTTTTCCAATATTAAGTTTTCAAAGTGCAATGTGCACCTTAAATATATGCTGATCGAGTGATAAAATGACAAAAATTCAAAATCGCGAATTTCTAACTCTTATGTTAAGCTCCGTTGAGTTCGCGCGCTCGTAAGCAAAAAAAAAAAACATCCATTAAAATGCTCGTAAAAATACGTAAACATAATTTTAAAAAACCAGAAAAAGATCAGCATGTGCTCCAATGTGTTGGCTTCACTGTGATTTAATTGTGGCTCTTTAAAATTATTTTGTAGGTATTTTTACCAACATTTTAATGGATGTTTTTTTTTTCTCTTACGAGCGCTTACTCAATGGAGTTTAACGTCAGAGTTAGAAATTCGCGATTTTGAAATAAGTTTTTTTGAAATAGAACCACACTTACCAATTTTTGTCATTCTATCACTAGTTCAGCATATATTTACTTTATATATATATATATATATATATATATATATATATATATATATATATATATATATATATATATATATATATATATATAAAGTAAATATATGCTGAACTAGTGTATATGAACTATATATATATATATATATATATATATATATATATATATATATATATATATATATATATATATATATATATATACAGTATATACAGTATATATATATATATATATATATATATATATATATATATATATATATATATATATATATATATATATATATATATATATATATACAGTATATACAGTATATATATATA